>JAIEZT010000012.1:16273687-16458687 GCA_019594935.1 Periophthalmus modestus | reverse complement strand
TTTAATCAAAGTTGTGTTCCAAACCTCCCAAAGTGTTAATACGCAACTTCAATCCCAAGTTTAGTCCATAGACTGTATATATAAATGGACATAGCTAACACTCTAGCCGACACACTCCAAATAGGAAGTGCTCCCTGGAGTCCATCGACTCCAATTCACTTTACATTGAAATTTATCCTTCTCTCTGATGCTGTAATTGCTGCTGTCAGACTCGTCATTTTGGTCTTAAAATTTTCATATTAACCCGCTCTACATGATCCTGGTGTTTTTATTTGGCTATTGTGTTTGTAAATCAAGATATAAACGTTAATAACAGACAAATCAGGCGCCTTCTTTTCCCAAGGTTGTTCCTGCTAGCGTTAGCAGCAGGTTTGATTGACATTATCGGTAGGCGGCAGTCTTTGGGCAAGAGCCAGATTCCCCTATTGATTACATTTTACTTTGCCATGAAATATCCAAAAGGTAAAATGACAAATGTTTAACCTGATCATTTCTATTAGTGACCAAGACACATTAACTTCTTGTATTACAACAAAAATCTGCATTTTAACAATATTCATTTTATCTGCCCCCATTAAATAAGATTGGCCTATAGAATGTAACAGTAAGTGTAGTGGTGCTGACCGTCCCAGCTGAGCCCCTGCAGTCCATCTCTCAGCAGTTTACAGTCTCTGTTGAACCTCCAGGCCTCGTACATCACCTCGTTCAGTTTCTCATCTTCATTTTCTCCTGCAGCAAAAATATCAACATTTTAGTTCAACAGCAACGCAGTATTAAGAGTGATGTGTGTTTGTATCATAGACTATATAAAGAAGTGGACCAAGGGAGTGTAAGGCCCATAGTGTGTGAGCCGAGTTCCATATTTGGAATTCCAAGCACAAATAGCAACCAAAGAGCCAATCCGAGCGAGGCTGTTAAAGGTAATGCCCCTTCCCACCCGCACTGCTGGTTCAGCAGGGAGCGGATGCTTAGCAACGCTGTCAATCGAACCTGTTGCTGACACTAGTGGGAGGGACCTCGGGGAAAGAAGGTGCCTGATTTGTCTGTTATTAATGTTCATATTTTGATTTCTGGACACAGTAGTGAAAGCAGCAGTTATAGAGAGGGGTGACAGTTTTTCAGTGTAAAATGAATTGTCGACAGACCCAGAAGCACGCGCATGATCATTTCCTAATTGGAATGTGGAGGATAGCAGGTTAGCTATGTCTATTTATATATACAGTCTACGGTTTGTATAGAGCTTTTGTTGTCTGAACACTGACCAGCCTGGGGTAGTATACACTGTGCAATGACGTCTCGTAGTTTTTCTAGTGCTATGTTTGCGTCTTCGTCTCCATTTTCTGGGTCATGAATGAAGAAACCATCGGTGGGCTTTGGCCTGCACAAACAGAAAGAAGACATTTAGGTCAGATTCATGAGATTTAAGTAAACGTACAAATACAGGAGTAAAAAAAACAAACAAAACAAAAACTCAAGTAAAAGTATTAAAGTACTAGTTAAAAAATGTACTTAAAGAGTAAAATGTAAAAGTATTTTGCTCAGATTTTAAGGTTTTATAAAGCTTCAAATGTAGTGATTTTAATAAATATTTGTCCTGAATTTTATTCAATAGAAACAACTGAATCGATCATTTTATTCTAGCTGTTTTTACTTGTATATTTGTTTGGAAAGTACAGATAACTGCTCTCAGATGTAGTGAAGTAAAAGTAAAATGTATCCACTTTAACTTTTAGATATCTGTACTTTACTTAAATAGATTTTATACTGAAGTACAGTACTTTACTACTTTCACTTCATTATGTATCACCACATAATGTAGAGTAGACGTTCCATCAAGAAGTGATCAAGAAGTAGAAAAAAAAACAACAACTTGGCTGTGGAAATTCTCCATGTACCCAAGTAGTTTTCGTTTCCTGAGAATAGGGTTGTTGACAGAGTTGAGGGGTTTGAGGCTGATGTTAAGATCCTGTATCCTCATGTTGGCCAGCTGCTCTGCATGGGCCTGTTGGATCCCTGCTACTACAGCCTGCGAACAGAAAGGCAAAAGACAACATGAGACACTGGCACACAGATCAATACAAGCCTCTAGATATTGAACAACAATGAAGACAGGAACATAGTATGTATTTTACTCACACATTATATGAACAGAGCTATTAATGTAAAAATCTATTTAAAAGGAGCCATACCACAGACTGTATAAAGAAGTGGGCTAAGTGACTGCCACACATAGTGTTCAGCTCCAGTCAAATGAAGCTCATTGAGGCTAGCAGTTATAGGAGCCAATTTGGAGCCAAGTTCCATATTTGGAATTACAACTGCGAGTATTATAGCAACCAAAGAGCCAATCCCACCCCCACCACTGATCTAGTAGGGAGTGGGCGCTTAGCAATGCTAACCTGTTGCTAAACCTAGCGGGAGTGACCTCAGGGAAAGAAGCCTGATTTGTCTGTTATTAATGTTTATATGTTGATTTGAGGGCACAATAACGAAATAAAAATACCAGGATCATGTAGAGCGGATTAATATGAAGCAGCAGCACCAGTTACAGAGAGAGGGGATGATGTTTTTTTCCAATAGAAAGTGAAATGGAGCTAGAAGCGTGCCCATGTTCACTTCCTGTCTGGAACCCGATGGTTAGCAGGTTAGCTGAAGGTAGTTAGAAGGTAAGCTGTTAGCATGCTAGTTGTTGTTAGCTGTGGCAAAACTCTGCACTGACCTGGATCATTGTTATAATTGAAAATTGTTATGATTGAGATATTCACGTAAAACAAAGTCCGCTGACTTTTGCATAAGAAAACTGCGGTGCCCAATGGGAGATGACGTTGGTGTAAAAGGCCTCATAATAAATTGCCACATGCTGTCGGTGTCCCCTATGGATAGGTGCACATCACAATAGTAAGTGGGACATTTTTTTTCATTTGCAAATGACTACGCAATACTCTCAAATCCTACACATATCACCTATTAAGAAAATAAAAGTGGAGAACAAGGTAATTCAGTGGGCGTGTACTGATGGTGGTAAAAACGGGGGATGACATGATAAAACAATAAAAAAAAGCAATAAAGATTGCTCGAACATGCACGAATCACTCCAAATACAACTTCAGAGAGTCAGTGAAGAAACAACTACAACATGGTTAAAAGAGCTAAAAAGTCAATTTTGCAGAATAGGTCTGATTTAATACCAAACGCAATACTACACATCGAGAGTGAATTAAATGCCTCCAAACTTGTTCAGTCCTAACGATCGTTTGAGCTCACACCTTATCCATCATCATCTGTGCAGACGGCAGTACGTTGTCCAGAGCCTCGGTGCAGTTGAGCCAGGGGTGGGCCAGGACTCCCTCTATGGTGAGCCTCTCCTCAGGCTTTACCTTCAGCAGTCTGTGGGAAAAAAATAATTAATTAAATAGAAGAAAAAAATTACATTGAAGGGCTGTGCAATTAAACTCATCTTAACTGATAATTATTGCTCTGCTACTCAAATACTAATGTGTTGCTCTATTCTGAATGATGAGGTCTAGAGCGATGCCTACTCTTTTAGGGTAAATAGATAATAATTTCAAATACTTGTAAATACAAATACAAATACAAATTTGAACCAAAAAATTGTGATTCAGATTTGTTTCAATATTTGAACAGCTCTAATGTCCATTGCCCAAAAGGGAAAAAGCAGAATATAAAAAATGCTATACTGTACTTAAAATATGAAATTGACAGGTTTATTGCTTATTGTGCCATGGAAACAACTGCTCCTCTCCACACTGTCATCTCATTCCCCTCCTCCTAGATAGTAGCCAATAGAAACCATTCCCATTTTTTTTTAGAGAATTGGCTCTGTGCACAACAGTAGTCAGCTAGTCCAATCTTAACACAAGTTGATTATTTCAGTCAGTGCTGTTATTTAAATATTTATCAAGCTTTGAAATTTGAATTAGCTTTAGCCCCAACACAGAAAGATGTACCTTTGTAAACACGTAAGTAATAATAACAAATTTCAACTTCAAATATAATTCCCTGAAAAGCAGTAGTTTAAAAAGACTTACTTTCGCACGATGTCCTTGGCCATCTCAGAGATCTGGCTCCATTCGTCTTCGGGAAAGTCAAAGCTACCGGTCATAATCTTCTTCCTCATGTCTTTGGGGATGGTTCGACTGTGGTGCTTCGAGTAGAACGGAGGATAGCCACACAACATGACGTAGATGATCACGCCCAGGGACCACAAGTCACAGCTCTGAAAGCAAAAGAGATGTATAAAGTCAAATCTAGTATATGTAGGCAAGATAAGTGAAGTGTCTTGCTCAGGGAAAAAGGAACAAAATCCAGGTAGTTAGAGCTAAGACAGACCCACTAAACCATTGCCACCAGAATTTTACATGAGCTGAGGTACTGAGGGTCTGCCAAGCTACTAGTCTCCATGGAGATGTTATCGCTTTGCTTAAAATATTTCACAGTAATAAACGTATCTATGTTCATGGAGTTATTGATGTAACCAGGTCAGATCTGCGGTTAGTAAAAAAAATGACCCTGGACATGCTGAAGTAATTATGTCTCTCGGCTGGCCTGGGAACACCTTGCGGTCCCACCGGAGGAGCTGGAGGAAGTGTCTGGGATGGAGGAAATCTGGGAGTCTCTGCTTAGACTACTGCCCCAGATAAGCAGAAGAAGATGGATAGTAAAAATGCATAACAATAGAAACCAATATAACCAATAAAAACACCTGTTTAGTTTAATGCCATACTACGGAACATTCTAGTCGGAGCAATAACATCTCTATTGAGACAAGCAGGTGGCCAACCCTCACTAGGAATATTACATACTTGTTTATGCTCACATTTAGTTGTCAAAGCAAATTATCCATCAGAGAACTGAATGAGCCCCTTACTTGGAGGTTGTCAGATCCTACAACTAAAACAACGCGGCAATAAACCAGAAAAGGCTCTTATGTTTACTGGTCGTAGTTATGTTTACTGGTCATAACGTTTGAGATTTTAATACAAAGTTGTTTGTCGTTACTTGAGAGATTAATAATGGTTAAGATTAATACATTTTCTCAAACAATATTTTAGGTTTTAAGAAAATAGTCTAAAAGTCCATATTTAGTCCCTGTACTGGTATCGGTTGATATCGGGTATTGGCTGATACTCAAAGCCATAGTATTAGAATTGATATCAGAATTGAAAAAGATGTATTGGTACATCCCTAAGTATGACAGTTACTATTATCTGTCTTTCTGAGATATTCAGTAGCTAACATATGTCCTACCTTGTTGTATGTGTAGGGAGTGGGTGAGGTAGGTATTATTCCAGATTTTTCCTTCTGGTGTCTTCTTTGTGCCTCAAGTACCTATAAAAAAGAAAAATCCTAAAAATGTAGTCTGTTGTGCTCATAAGAGCTGACTGGGGCCTGAGTACCTGAGGTGCTACATAGTAAGGAGTGAACTGGGGCGTCATCAAGTCTCCTTGGTCTATTTTGGCAAAACCGAAATCACACAACTTCACTGGAGCATCCTGGGAACAAGAGAAAGATGAGCTAATATGGATTTAAAGCACATAAAGCAGCTTTTTCAATGGTAAATAGTCCAATTTGTATATAGCACTTTTCCACCTTCAAGACTCTCAAAGCAATTTGCATCAAGGAGCCACTCACACATTCACTCACACATTCAAACTCCAGTGTACACAGACACTGAGGGCGAGGTGGGTCAAGTATCTTGCCCAAAGACACAACGACAGTTTTCATCTGTGGGAGCAGGAATCACACTGGGTTCCTGTGGGTCAGTGGATCTGACCGCTCAACCACTGATGTTTACGATGAGAATGGGATTTGAACAGGCAACCTTCAGATCAGTGGACAAACACCTTACCAGCTGAGCTACTGTGCTGCAATTTGCCCCTTATTTGGTACAAGATTCTGTTAGAATTCTGGCAGAAAAAATACCCAAGATTAATCCCCTCTCTTACTGATTGATCACACTTGTTTGTTTTTTTTCATACAAAACATAAAAAATGTCAATTTATATAAAACTAAATTCCACTTAGTTTTTCACAGGGGGATGGGGTAGGTGAGGGAGTATTTATGGAGGAGGAAGCCAGAGCGACAGACAGCTCACCAGAGAGTTGTCCTTAAACAGTAGGTTCTCCGGCTTCAGGTCTCGATGTGCGATGTGCAAGGAGTGACAGTGTTCCAAGGCCTGACTGATCTGTGAACACGAGGAGACGACACAGAGACTCAGAGAAGAGTGATGGGAAGAATACTTTGACTGTAACTAAATACATTTTCAGAGTGCTGTATTCTGAATACTTGGAATACTTTAACACCAAGTTGCATTATGTTTTGGTGAGACAGATACTACATACAATTACAAACTGCTTTATTTTTGTTGACCTGTCACAGATTGTATAAAGATGTGGACTAAGTGAGTGTGACATCACTCAGACCGTTCGGCTCCAGTCAAATGAAGTTCGTCGAGGCTAGCAGTTATAGGGGCAAATTTGCACTGTGTGTGACACCTAGTCTTATTCTTTTAAATTTCTATTTTAAATTTCTATTCTGTGGTCGTGCGATCTGTGAACGAAAAGAATTTCCCCTCGGGGATCAATAAAAGTGATTCTGATTCTGATTCTGAAATTTGGAGCAGAGTTCAGACCGCGAGAATCATAGCCACCAAAGAGCCAATCCGCAGCGAGGCTGTTGAAGGTAATAACCCTTCCTGCTCGCACTACTGGTTTAGCGGGTACTTAGCAATGCTGTCTATAAAACCTGTTGCTAATGCTAGCAGGAGCGACCTCGGGGGAAAAATGGGTCTTCCAAATGGAGAAACACATGAAGCATTCTGCCAAACTGGTTACAAAGTGGCTTAAGAATAACAAAGTCAAAGTTTTGGAGTGGCCATCACAGAGCCCTGATCACAGTCCTATTGAAAATGTATGGGCAGACCTGAAAAAGACATGTGCAAGCAAGGTGTCCTTACAGACTTGCCTCAGTTACACTAGTTCTGTCAGGAGACATGGGCCAAAATTCCTGCCAACTATTGTGATAAGCTTGTAGATGGATATCCAAAACATTTGACCCAAGTCATACAGTTTAAAGGCAATGGTACAAAATACTAATGAAATGTATGTAAACTTCTGACTTTGTAATGAAAGTAATGAAAATAGCCTTTCAAAAAACCTTCTCTCATTATTCTGGGATTTAGCAAATAGAAATAATTTTGGTAATCCTAATTGGCCTAAAACAGGAAAGGTTTAGTCTGATTTCATGAAAAAAAGCGTATGTAAACTTCTGGTTTCATCTATATATAACGTCTTTTTAATTTACTATTATACTATTCGTCCAACCTCCAAATGAAGAAGTAACAGTGCCAGAATACAGTTACTCAAAATTAGCACTCAAAATAATTTCGGTACATATATTCATTTACGTCACTTTTTTTTTATATTTGTATATAAACTGTACATAAGGTAAATATATTCGGTGAGAAACTAATACACCACTTTAACAACACCTGTTTCTCATAGAATTCCAATGAATAATTATAATTTTATAACTTATTTCTAACTGGTCTTTGTACACATTAGCTTTCCTGACACATGATTGGTCAGGTGACGAACAGGGCTTGTATAAAACAGGTGTGAAACTGAATCCTTCCATGTCACATTGTGGTGCTGTTAAAATAAAAACATTGGAGCCCCAAAGATCTTCAGTGCGAATGTGTTCTTTTTTCTCCAGTTTTGTCTTTGGACCCAGCACACAGTCAGCACTTTTTATCAGATGTGCATGTCTCTACTTCTGTTACTTCCCAACACTGGACTTGATCTGTTCTAAAAAATACCTACTAATACTTGATGGTACAACACATTTCAAGTCAAGTTAATTTCTATAAAAACATATTACAACAATTGTGGATCATAACTGGGTATTTTTTTACACAGCCCAATGGCAGTATTAAGCTTCCGTACTCCACTTGTATAAACCCCCCACCTGCTTTGTGACCTGGCTGGCCATCTTCTCAGTAAAATGTCGGTGTTGGCTGATTCTGTGGAACAGCTCCCCTCCCTCCATCATCTCCATGACGATGAGGAGTCGAGCCCTGTGACCGTGACAACAAAAGGGAAAATTAGCGACTCATAAAATCACAAGCCTTACGTGGAATATATGGCTCTACTTTACCTGGGGCTGGACTCATGTGGGAACTGGACACTGTTGGCGTACACCTCCAGAATCTGGACAATGTTTGGGTGTTGGGCACACATCATATGGAGGCGCACCTACGAAATAAAGTTTAGTGCATTAAAAAAAACAAAACATAAATGATCAGAATCAGCTACAAAACAACTAAGCTAAAGACAACAGTTTTTGTTTAATCATTTGTCATTATCACCCCCCAGATACTGGTGGGGTCATTAAATTAAAGGCCCTGTCCCCATTTTTGTTTTCCCATGTACTTGAACAAAATGTGCCTATTGTATAGACAGCTCTTTAGGTCAATTAGAACTATAGCCTGTATAAAGAAATGGACTAAGTAACTGTGACTTTACCCATAGCGTTCGGCTCCAGTAAAATGAAGCTCATCGAGACTAGCAGTTATAAGGGCGAATTTGGAGCCAACTTCCATATTTGGAATTCCGGCTGCGAGTATCATAGCAACAAAAAAGCCTTCCCGCCCGCACTGAGGTTTAACAGGGAAAGGGTGCTTTGCTTTTGCTGTCAATCAAACATGTTGCTAATGCTAGCTGGAGCGACCTCTGGGAAAAGAAGGCCTTATTAAGGTTTATATCTTGACTTATGGACACAATAGCGAAATAAAAACATGAGGATCATGTAGAGCAGGTTAATACGGACATTTTAAGACCAAAATGACGAGCCTGACAGCAGCAGTTACAAAGAGAGGGGTGGCAGTTTTTCAATAGAAAGGCAATTGGAGTCGATGGAGCCAGAAGCGTACCCATACTCACTTCCTATTTGTAACGCGGGGGCTAGCAGGTTAGGCATGTCCATTTATATATACAGTCTATGGTACCTTCACAAAAAATCCTGCAGGCAACTTTGGTTTTAATGCAGTATAAATCAGATACAGCTCCTTTAAATATTGAGGAAAGGGGTGGGGAACAAATGTAATTATTTAGTAGAATGTTTTTCCATTACAATGTAACTATTCCCTGCTTTTTAGTCTCTGTAATCAGTGGGCCTATTCACACGTGGACCAAGCACTGGGTGATGTTAAGGGTGAAGAGTGCAAAGTGCTGACAAAGGCAGCATTTATAAGTAACACAATCAGGGAGACAGAACAGAGCACACGCACAAGGCCAAAGACAACAGGCATTAATCAGCTGCGGACAGGGCTCTCCCTCACCTCATTCCTTGCCTTGGGGCGATCGATGAGGATCTTGAGGGCCAGCCGTTCCTGGGTCGACTTTTTCACACAGACTCTGAAAGAAACAGACCAGGATCAGCTCCTGTGTCACTGGAGATGTGAGCAATCATTAAAAATCTAGATTGGATTAGCTTCTTTCATAAAATATTATATTGAATGATGCATTTGATGCAGCACTACAATTCATTTATGTAATGGACTTTACATACTTACTCTTTTAATGATTCAAATGAGTGTGTGTGTGTGTGTGTGTGTGTGTGTGTGTGTGTGTGTGTGTGTGTGTGTGTGCACGTGCAGGCAGATTTAACAACAAGAAATACTATTCAAAAAATGTATGTATGCAAAAACTGAGATGTTGTGCAATAATACTGCATTAGTCTTATAAAGTCATTTTCCAGACTCTCAAAGTCATGTATTCTGTATTATTCATTCTATACTTTATGGTGGTAAGTTACTTCTATAGCCACAGCCCTGAGGCAGAAGCGAGGACATCAATCTGCACCATCTGCCCCTCCCACCACCAATACTCACACACAACTGATAAATGCAAAGGATGGGTGAAGGCCGTATGCCATTGTAGCACCCGGTCCTGCTTAGCCCGGTTTGCCCCCGGTTTGCCCGTGACCACAGTGGGGACCCTGACATCGTTCTACAACCTGAATAGCTACTGTCTTATAAGATAAAAAAATATATATAATTTCAGGTTAATACAGATGTTATAGATAATAATGATTATAAAATACTTGATAGAAGCAAGTAAGATGCAATTCCTTCATAAAAAAAAGTTTAAGAACTCCTGGGACCTCCTGAGAATCTTTGGGGGACCCAACTTTGGGGTCCCGATGCTTGACATTGTGACATTATTGTGACATGAGTCTTGTATTATGTATTGAATGGTAAGGGACCCCATATTTCCAACCCTTATGTGTCAATATGCTAAACTAGTTCTGTTTTGCAGAGTGGAACGGGATGCCTATTTAATTGTTACAATTTATAATACCCAGATAAAATGCTATAGCTTAATGCAGCCTTGAACAGGTCAATAAAGCATCCTTAATGAACCCAAACTGTTTAAATATACTGCTCCTAACACCAGACTGCTCTTACTGGTCTGTGGCAACACATTTCCAAGACTCTGCTCTCATACAGTACAGAGCATTACTGAAACACTCAGCTGTGACCAAAGTTCAGTTACTGGAAATTCATAGCAACATAATGAATCACAGTCAGAGCTGAAGAGAGAGTTGAGTCATAGAGCAAGGGGTGAGCGAGAGGCGAGTGAGGGGTGAGCGAGAGGCAAGCGAGAGGCGAGTGAGGGGTGAGCGAGGGGTGAGAAAAGGGTGAGAGAGTGGCGAGTGAGGGACAAGCGAGGGGCAAGTAAGGGGCGAGAGACAGCATCAATGTACAGCTATTAGGCAAACAGCTTGTGAATCATGTAGAAATAAGAGGTGGGAGGGGTTGAAAAAGAATTACCTGAATGAAAATAAAAGACTCATGATTAAATAGTGAGAACAAAACACTGAATGTAAATGAATGAAAAAAACTGGAGCAGCAGAAGTTTAAGAGGTACTGAGTGTAATATAGGCCCTTTAAACAATGTTGCTCTGTTTTCTGATCTGTTATAATGATGTTTCCTGATCACAAACAGTAGCCTTACAACAAATGAACAATGAACAAATAAACTAAACCAGGACTAAACCAGGACTAAACCAGGACTAAACCAGGACTAAACATGGGAAGTCAGGGTTTCAGTTTTATGGAGTTAAAACCTGGAGCAGTCTTCCTGAAGATGTGAGACAGGCCTCTACTTTGACTATGTTTAAATCCAGGCTCAAAACAGTTCAGTTTAGCTGTGCATATGACTCTTAATTTTAATTTTATGATGATTATTTATGTTTCTGTTATATTGTGATTTTAATGTCTTTCTTATTCTGTAAAGCAATTATACAACACAGTTCATACACAGTGTGATTCAAATAAACTTGCCTTGCCTAAACCTAACCCCTTAATTAAGTAGTTACTAAGCTTGAATATTTGTATTTCTTCATTATTAAGTCAGTGTTCATGCTTTATTAAGGCTAATTATGGTATAGTAGTCATTATAAAATGGCACAATGTTTTCTTGTGTTTTTAGAATAGAAAACATGTATAGAATATTTGGAACTGGCTAGAAAGTTCTGAGATTATCATTTCTCAGCTAGCAAGAACCTCATAGTAGTCTACACCAAAAATTAGTAGCTTAAGTGAGAAACATAAAATCTCTAAGTTAATGAATTCTTAAAAGAGCAACTTTAAGTACAAGAAATAGTGAGGATATAGGTTTAGATCTGGATCCAGGACCTGGCTGGCAAAAGACCTAAAGGAGCCAAAAACCAACTGTTGGCCAAAAGCTACAAAAGCAATATTTTAAAAGGTCCTATATTACTCTTGTGAGCTGTATGCCATGTAATAATGCTGTTACCTCCTCTAAAACATACAACATGGAGTTGTGTTTTGTTTCATTTACACATGTTTGAGTAACCTTTCATTATTACTCTGTCAATATGCCGAAACTTTCAGTCTATAAGCCGCTACTTTTTTCCCAGGCTTTGAACCCTGCGGCCTACGCAACAGTACGGCTAATTTATAGATTTTTACTGGCCACTGGGGGGCACTCTAACCGTAGATGCAAAAGTGAGACAGATGTGGGAAAAGATTATGAGCTGAAGAATACACTAGTTTTTATTTTGAAATCTGAGTCTGCGCATCGACACACACCCTCATCTGGGAAAACACACAAAGAAATGCATATGATGCTGCGTTTAAGTTAAAGGCAATGGATCTGGCATCAAAGAAGGAAATAGAGCGACTGCACATAAGATTTCCATTAATGAACTGATGGTGCGACATTGGAGGCAGCAGCGGGAAGAACTTAGTCAATGTAAAAAGACAACAAAAGATTTCAGAGGAAATAAATGCAGATGGCCCATGTTGGTGCTGCTTTATTTTCTAAACCTGCAGGTATGTTCATCCCATGATGTTTGAAAAAATTACGTCTTAAATTAAAACTTACAAAACCTCTGTGTACCGTGTTTCTATGTAAATACGTCATGCTACAATATGAAAACCTGCGGCTTATATATGTACAAAATTTGTTTTCTTTTCAAATTTAACTGGTGCGGCCCATATTCAGGTGCGCTCAACAGTCCTAAATTCACGGTATCCAAAGCTAAAAATGCTGTTCCATCTTGTGACCTCATGAAATGGTAGTTTTTAAGTTAACAGCTACCTTTTACCTTTTGTTCAGTAGAGATTGTCAATTTCAGGGCTGAAATTATCTAAATGATTCTAGTGAAGGTGCATGGGGTTTAAAAACACAGTGGAGCACTTCCTGTATTACCACATGACATCACAAGGTGGAACTGAGTGTTTTCAGTTTGAGAGAAGAACTCCTAGATAAGTCTAAATATCCAGGGCTGTGTGTTAAACATGTGTGAATGGTACAAAACACAACTCCAGGTATACTTATGATGAGGAAACAACATTATAATACAGATCAGAAAATAATATAATATAAGCCCTTTAATACTATAACAGAGGCTTGAGCCAGTGTCGTTGTCTTCTTTCAGTGCAATGTTTACTCTTGGTTTATCCAGAGATTCATAGTTGGGCTCCTGCTTCTCCTTATGTCTGTCTGTGTAAAATTTGGTATTTTTTCACGTCTGGGTCATTTTGAATCCACTCATTCATTCACATTCAGAGTTTGCAGTCCGCAATCACAATTTGGAAAAGGCGCCCCACTTCTGTTTGATTGACAGGTTCATTGCCAAGCTTTCCAGCACTTAGTTCAATGTGAATACAATGCAGTCAGCCTAATGTGTAGAGCCATAACAGAGATGCAGGAAGTCTATGGCTTGGGCAGCAGCTTTGCTGTTAGACCCATAAAGATCCAATACTTTTGGGGTTCAGTTAAGTTTTAGGTAGAGACAACAGCGTTACAGTTGCACACAAATAATATTTTTCACAAATGCATAAGATTAAAACAGAACAGGCCTCAATATTAACACTTTTACAATGAATATAACTCTCAAGCAGCAGCAGATTAAATATTTAAACCCACCGTACAGGTCCACTGATCCCAGCTCCCAACTTCTGCGTCCAGTTTATGTTATACTCATCGAGAATTGAGGTCTCCTGAAAAAGAAACATGTTGGTTTTGTTTAAGACTGTTCCATAGGCTACAATAGTACCTAGTCCCTTTGCAAACCCAATGAAAGAAATAAAATGAAAATCAAAAGTCACTTAGTAATGGAAGGTTGTTTTGTTGTTCGTTCTCATACTTCACTGTCAATAAATGTATGTTTTACTTGAATCAATGTTATAATATGACATGTAGTTGTCATGAAACACCCAGAGGAGCATCTAAAACAACCGGGCTACAAGCAAAGGATTTACTGACGCATACACTGCATGGAGCACAGAATGAATGAATCATGGATCTATTAAAATATTAGAATGAACTCTGATGGATTACTCATCGGATGAGGACATGCACAAGTGAAAGTACTCCTTTGGTGAAGGTAGCAGTGGTGAGTGAGGTGCAGGTGTTATCATATGTTTATGGAAAATAACTTGGATTATAACTTAATAAGAAAATACTGTTCAAATTGTTGTGTTGTGTCCAGTTGTGGCAGGTGATGTGCACGCCATTCTGACTCGGCTGTGCACTCACGTGGTCGTATCAATCAGCTGGTGCATTGTGATGGGTATTTTATGCGTTTAAGCAGTAAGTTAGTCAATGTAGTCAAAAGCACTAAATATTCAGCACTGGTTCCACATGCATTAAATTGTGTTGGCTCAGCCGTGCCTCCTTCAGCGCACCTCCGCAGGTGAGCGCAGGGGCTGAAAGGTAGTATGTGGTCGCTTTAGCATCTATAGGCCTACGGGATGGTTATATCTGTAAATATGGGCAGCTGGCCCAGGTCCCGAGACCACGGTCCGCCACTACATGTGGATATTCAAGCTCAAAATTAAAAAGTGAATAGAAATGTTTCAACAATAACCTAAAACAATGTTATGAGATGAGATGTGTGTTGATAAGTTCTGGTGTATGATTAACATGCAAAATCTAAGTGTACCTTAATAAACTTGTCTGCGGTGTTATCTTCCGACATCGTCTCCAGCTTTGACAGATGACCCAGTTTGTTTCTTGGAGAGTTGCCACTGAAAACAAGGCTTTATGTCTGAACTTAACAAAGTTTTGATATTATTAGCCCAAACATTTTAGTTGAAATGACTCCCACACGGTGCAGTTTATAAAAGTCCAACCTGGCTCTGCGCCTTGGGGTCCTGTTCGCTCTTCTGGTGATCTATAACTGCGTGTGAGGACCATGTAGTTTGAGGATCCTGTCCCACACACAAGAAAAGACAAAAGTGTGGACGGGCACACCGGTTCGGGGAGTCAAGAGTATTTTTAGCAGTTGTGAAGACACGAGATTCCCAAATTGTCTTTACCTCTATCATTAGCGGGGCTGCCTATGTCACTCCATGATATGGCCAAGACTAACGATCCAACTATGATTCAGTGGCACTCTCACGGGCAAGGCAATGCTGGATAATTACACAACGAGAGACGCAGGTCCGCTACAAGGGGCACACTGTGTTCCCATAAACAGAAACGCAGGGCAGCCGTTTATGTCAAAGCGACGGGGCTAACGCCATCGGGCTAACGCCGCAGCAACTTTCTCCTCGACACGTCCCCAATAAAACAAAAACTACACTTCCTCAAAAATAAAGTCCCATTTCGTTATAAATTGAATCGATGACAAACGGAGCTAAGGAAGCTTTTAGTTAAATGTGGGCGCTCACTTCACGTCTGTGTGCTACATGCTAATCCCACTTTGCCCAGGGACTACAGGCTCGACATTACGCTATAGTAGACCCCCGCGAACGCCTGCTCAAAATTATAACAGGCAATTGTTATATTTTTGTAAATCGCAGTGTAAGTTCAATAACACACAGATACAGACATACGGCGACCTACGCTAAGTAAGGACGGTGTCGTATTTTAAATTTTAACAAAACATTAAATTGTAAATGATTAAAGCGAACATGATTTGGGCCCAGCTAAGGACCTTGATGCGGGCATAGATTTATGCTGCACAAAACACAAACTCATTCACAATATTTATCCATTCATCTTATATCTCCGATGTGACAGCTCTTTCAAGTTGTCACTGGTGACGGCTCATTTTTAATCAAAACAAAATTGTAAACAAGTTTAAATAAATACATAAAGAATTAAGGGTTTCGTTTTAGAATATAAAATTCTGTAATCAAATTGTTTTAGGCCCACGTCTAGGGTTTTCACGATTGTACACACGTGCATGTGTAATTTGAAGGCTTTGGCTTGACTATGCACATTTGTTTTGTTTTTCCCCAAAGTAAATTAATTACAAAACTGACAGATAATAATTAAAAGACCTCGGAGCCTTGACAGCGCTTCAATGTGCGTCTGTTCACCGGCTCACGTGGACGCCACAATACAGCAGGGGAGGACAGAGCGACTTCCTGAAAATAGTACCATGATCTGAGTGTAAACCTGTTTTATAAAGCTCTCCAATTCTTTCATTCGTCTGTTGTAAATAATATCTTCATAAATAGTTTTTACCATGCCAGTATTATGCCAAAGCGCCACTCTATGATGTTTAATTAGACGTTATGTACCTTACGTGTGTCATATATCCCTCCGCTGTTTTTTGTCCCTTTCAGACTGTTTTGGTCTTTTCGCTGTTAGCAACGGAAAGAACCTGAGATAGCTACAAACCCAATTATATACTATATACATTTTTGTTAGCTTTACACGGCAAATCGACAAAGGGGTACTAACCCAATGTTTCGTTCGGACAACATATTGGCGCGTGTTGTCTTTTTAAATATATATATTTTTCTGTTTTAATACGCATTGTACAGATTGCTCATTGAGCTAGCAACTGTTAGCCCGCTATCTTATTAGCATAGCATATCATCTTCCTCCGAGGCACGGCACGTTGACTTTAGCCTACTAGCAAGTCAGATTTCGAGATTGCTAACATTAGCAAGCTGTCACATAGCTGTACATCTTTTTGCGGCATAGATTGTTTAATACGGTTTCTTTTATGGGATCATCATGTCAATGAAGGCCGGTGGAAATCGCAGTAAGCCCGGCGGTGGCAGCGGTGCTGGTACCACCTCCGGAGCCGGAGGAAGCGGCGGGGGAAGGCAGAGTCTTGGAAGGTCTGTGCATCCGTACAATATTTGACTTAATAACACACCAGGACGCACGTTTGTAATGAACTCTAGTGACACTGGGATCACTGCTTACAGTGATGGTGGTTGCATGAGATGACATCCTTGATTGTGGTCCAAAATCACTCGCGTTGTTACGCGTTTGTGAGCTGCATCTGGGCCTAGCGTCCGTAGCGCTGTAGAGTGCACCTAAGGCCTTCTATGTGCTACAATAAAAAAAACACCTAAGTGCTCTAAACTATGCAGTACACAAGGCCGCTGTTTGTTCGCAAATGCTTCTATCTTGGCACATTTGTTCTTGTGCTGTTAATGTTTGCTATGGCCAGCTTGAAGTCAACCCGACGCGTAATTTGACAGCCCATACTTCTCATTCTGTGCTATTGTATTTAGTGCTCCTAATGTCAGGTTTTATGACGGTGCCCTCGTGAATGTGCATCCCAAAACACTCAAACGCTGCGACGGGCTTGTCCAGATTAAATGCACATGAAACGTGGGCGCACTGAGGTGGGTGTGGAGCCGGGGCGAGGGGAAAAGACAGATTAGACCGTCCGTCTTTCAACCTTGACGATGCGACTCATGTGAAATCGTGCCCTTGAAACATGACACATCTGTACATGAGGGCTACTGTGCTCCTTAAATGAGTGAACTTGGTGTGCACGCGTAAGGAGGTCCATGCGCATAGTGATTTTGTCCTGAGTTAGGCTGAGGCCCCTCTTCTACTGTGGTCAATAGGACAGTCCGCTGGTGGCGTATATTTTGTACCAGAGCATAATGAAGTCAATACAACGGATTTAACAGTATGTTGTAGTTGTGGTATTATACTGATATTTATGCTACATACACAATGTGAACCCATGTCTTTGAGTGTTTTATAAGTTCAGAGTAGGGTTGGTAAAGTGAGTAATGTGTGAATAAATGTAGCATGCAGAGACAGTTTAGAACATGTACAGAAGTGTTTAATTACGCTGACAATTGCAATTTTTATGCAATATATGTGTAACTGATGAATAGTCCTCCTTACTGTCTCTCTATTAATTTATTATCTATTTACAGGGGGCGACACAGTGGCAAAGGTCCTTCATCTGTAAGTATATGTTCTTAATGAGGATAATGTTCTATATCTAGGTCTAAAATATTGAATGGAATGAGTTAAAAAAAAAAAAAAAAAAAGCTTTAAAATCCCTGCCCCTGAATAACTGCACTTTTCCATGTAGCATTTCCTGTTAAACTTGATGTGTAACTGTTTGTATTGATGTGTTTTATCTTTCATAAGCTACACATATGAATTTGGTTGAATTTTATTTATGAATTTTATTAGAACCCTATACATTTTATATGGGAGTTACCACATTTTAAGCCCCCCTGAGGGTTTTTGGTGATGATCCTTCACATTCTATTGTATAAAGTATCCATTCTTTATTTTTCACCAAGTGAAAATAAATAAAACAAAAAAGTAATTATTATTAACTAATTGTCTTCTCATAAGTCATTTTAATAGAAATTACACAGGGCTTCAGTTTAAATGTTGTTATTATTACAATGTACTTAATATCTACATTAAAGATCTGCATATATTGATTTGTTTATTGTTCTTCCAGGTTTGTTTCAATGGCGTGTATGCCAATATGAGGATGGTCCATGTTCTGACCTCAGTAGTGGTACGTCTGAATGCCTCAGTCTATGCATGTTTTGTTACAACTGACTTTCTTATGATGATCTTACACAAACACAGTGGATGTAACTCAAACTCACTGTAAGAAATTAGCCACTGCCTTATGCTGTGCAGCCTGTCGTCTTCAAAATGTCCACTCGGCAATAAATAAAGCCAGTGCGATTTGTAGAGACAGCTGGTGGCACAAACAGATGAAGCTCGATCAATCTTCTGCCCATTTCACAGCAGATGGGTTTCTCAACGTGTAAACTGACATTGACTGGAGTGTATGCAGAGTGCACATAGTGATTAATTATAGTTGTATTGTTGTTCTTTACAGGGGACCAAGTGTGAGCTGAAAGTCAAAAATGGAACGGTTTATGAAGGAGTTTTTAAAACCTACGGGCCGGAGGTATGTATCCAGGATGGCGCCATGTTTCTTGGGGATACGCCTGTCACTATAATCACTATATTAACTTAAGCTGGAGCAATATTTTTTTTTGGGGGGGGGCAGTATTTATTGTGTATAAATTTTCTTTGCACTACTGGGAAATTTCAGGTTATTTTTTGGCTTTATGGTAAGATTTAAGCTGTGAAAGGTTGAATTCATAACTTCATTGACTCGTTACAGATGCAAACTGAGTATTAAACTGTTGCATTCTGCTGTTTATTTTTTTATTTTTTTTGTAGATTTCGAATAGAATTTTATCGTAGATTTAGAATAATTTTTTGTGGTTTAAATCTGCTTTTGAGTTTTTGTGTCAGTGTCATAAATTTGTTTCATCATCATTACTCATTTATTTACTTCAGCGATACATCAAACTTCAAATTTTATTTTGTCCTGATCGAGGACAAAAGCGGAATCGGCCGTTTTATTCGCCATGTAAAAGTCAATGAGGCTCTATGTTGTGGAGATGGTCGAGTCAGCAGTCAGAGGTGTATTACCTTTTATGGAGGAAAGGGATGTGATCGTTCATCTTCCCTTTTAGGCAGAACTATTTCACTCAATTTTACTGTTGACAATATCTTTGCATTAATGAAGTGTTAGCCTTTGAAACCGCTGACTTTGAGCCTGGATGTAAGGCAAGAATGAGACAACAGAAGATGACACATTTGGAGTTAAGAGTTATTTAAATAACAGAAGTATGCTTTTCAATGTTCTTAAGCCATTAGTGGTTTGAAATGTCTCGTTTAATGGGTGCAAGTATATCGTAAACACGTAAAAATAGGTCAGTGTTTTTTTTATCAAAAATGAACAAAAGCAGTTAACTGCATTCTTGTCCCCATTAGAGTCACTAAATATAAAATGAGATCATCTAAACTCACTTTTCCAGCTTTTTTACCATGAATTGAATGGCATTGAATGGAATATCGGGCTTCAAAGGATGATTATTGCTTAAAGGGCCCATATTACCCTGTTTTCTGATCTATTTTATAATGTTTCCTCATCAAAAATATTCACAAGGCCAACATATTTAGGCCGTGTTATTGTCTCAAACAGAAAGCACCCTGTTCCACCTTGTGATATCATATGGTAGTACAGGAAGTGCTCCACTGTGTTTTTAAACTCCATACTCCCTCACTAGAATAATTTGGATCATTTCAGACCTGGAATTGCCAATCTCTACTGAACTAAAGGTAAATGGTAGCTGTTAACTTGAAAACTGCCACTTCATGACATCACAATGTGGAATGGAGCATTTTGAGTTTTGGAGATGTAGACGGTACAATAATTTAGGATTACTCAAACATGTTAGAATGAAACAAAATACAACTCCAGGTATGTTTTTGATAAGGTAACAACGTAACATGACTAAAAGCTCACATTAGTCATTTTTGTGTAATGTAGGACTCTTTTAAAAAGAAATATTTTATGTGTAATCTATAAACTGGCTAAAATCTGTTTCCTTCTTAGTGTGACCTGGTCCTAGATGCTGCCCACAGAAAGAGCACAGAGCCAAACACAGGTCCCAGAAAAGAGGACATTGTGGAGAGCATCATTTTCAAAGCTTCAGACGTCGTAGTTGTGTCTTTCAAAGATGTGGACTTGAATTTCGCCCGCAAAGGTACAGAACCCAGCAATTTACAATTTTAGTTTTTTTTTTAATTGCCGCAGGCATAAAATACACAAAGCATAATATATATATATATATATATATATATATCTCTATAGCGTAGGGTAGTGTTTGTGTATGTTGCAGAAGAAGTGGCATTAGTTAAATCTTGTGTGTCTGCTCCAATAGGCCAGTCATTGATTAGACGAAAGGTTGGCTTTGCTCAGCAAGGACACTCAATAAGGACTGAATAAGCTCTCTTCACCTTAAACTTCTTAAACCTAAACAGCCTTCTTTTGATAATGCATTTGAGACATAGATTTGTTTATTTATTTTGCAAATGAAAGTTGCGTCTATAGTTTGAAGAGACAGTATGGCTTTATTACATTACTTGGTTTATCAAAAAGGAGTAAAACTGTGATTTTATTATTATAATCTGTATACAGTATTTTCATTTTTAAATTTGGTCATTTGTGTCTTTACCCTCTTGTTTCCCTGTAACCTGTCTCTTCTCTCCTGTTGTTCAGTTCCATCTGACACAGGTAATGAGCTACTGCATTTTGACCAATTTCTCAAAATCTCACTTGACTAAACTACTGTTGCTACTCTAAAGACAAGGTTGATGTCTTCCAAATCGCTTCACTATTTTAGCAGCAGTTGCTTTCAGTGGATTAAAATACATTTGGTACATCTGGATTGCATTGGGTTTACATTCAGTTTGCGATACCGTCTGCTGGGACATTTTTATAATTATAAAAGAGTTGTATACTTGTTTTTGGGTAGACTTGACACTAGGCATGGCACAATAATTATTAATGTTTCTGACAGTTTAAATAAGAGTAATAATTATGATTTTAATATTATGAACAGGTTCCATGTAGGCCCGTCACAAGAATCACAATATACGAAAGGTCGAACAGTATTTCTTTGGGGTCATTATTTATTGTGTGTGTGTACTTTTTCTTTGCACTACTGGGACTTTTTTAGTTATTTTTTGGCTTTTTGATAAGAATTAAGCCGTAAATTAATAAATTAATAACTTGTATGACTCATTACAGATGCATACTAATGACTGAAGTGTTTTTCTCTGCTGTTTATTTATTGCACATTGGTTTTTAACAATGTTGTTGATTTAGACTAGTTTTTGTGGTTTAAATCTGCTCTTGGGTTTTTGTGTCAGTGCAATAAATAAGTTTCGAGATTGTTGTTTATTATCTATATTCACTTCAGCGATATGTCGAACTTCAAAATGCGTTATCATGACAGGGCTAGTTCCATATTTAAACAGCTGTTATAGAGTTGAAGAAGTAGCTTTGTCCTGCACATTCGAGTGATATAATGGGGATTATCTTTGTTAGCCATTCTCACGAAATATCCCACAGACGGTTATTGTCAACTCTTTTAATCACGATAAACGATATTCTTGTTTATTGACACATCCCTACTTGGCAGTTGAATTCCTCCATTGAAAGCAACATGTTCACCTTGTTTAAACCAGGGAAGGATGTTCTTACAGAATGCATGTTGGCAGCTGTTCCACTCTATTCGGTTTACATTTTTATTAACCATGATTATGCTTGAGAAACTCTTTGCATAAATCATAATTATCAGTTTTAATAACATCACTCCCGCAGCCCTGGTGGTTAATTTCTGCTATTTCATGTTCATATTCCAGGTGGTATTTCAAGTAAACCCCAAAGACATTTTTTTAAATTAAAGGGCCCATATTATGCTATTTTCTGATCTATGTTATAATGTTGTTTCCGTATCAAAAAGGTACGTGGAGTTGTGTTTTGTTTCATTCACACATGTTTAACACACAAACCCTGCATATTTAGGTTGAGTTCTTCTCGCAAACAGAAAACACTCCTAGTGAGTTGATGCGGTAATACACGAAGCGCTCCACTGTGTTTTTAAACACATACACGTTCACTAGAATCATTTAGATGAGTTTAGCCCTTGCATTGCCAATCTCTACTAAGCAAAAGGTAAAAGGAGCTGCTAACTTTAAAGTAACCACTACATGACATTCTAAGGTGGAACAGAGCATTTTGAGCTTTGGAGATCTAGACAGACTTTATAATAAAGATTTACTCAAACATGAATGAAACAAAACACAACTCCAGGTATGTTTTTGAGAAGGTAACAACATTACAAGATGGCTTAAAGCTCACAAAAGTGTATTTTGTGTAATATAGGACCTTTTAAAATACAGTTCTTATAGATTTATAATAAAGAAAAGCTTCCTTCACAGAACACATATAGTTGAATCTGACCCACACCTCTCCGTGTTTATATGCCTGTTGTACCACTTCCATGCAGCTCTCTGTTGAATGCTGCTCTGGCAGAAGCTTTGAGGCATGTTGGCTCTTTGTATTTGCTCAGAAGGACAAACCTCTGACTGCGTTTCTTTGTTTGTTTTTCTGTAACAGTGAAAGGTGCTTTTTTTTCCCCTCATGCTTTTCAGATAACTTCACAGATTCAGCTGTAAGTGGAAGAATCAATGGTGAACACAAAGAGAAAGACTTGGAGCCTTGGGATGGAGGCGAAACTCACCACTCTGACAGCTTGGAGTCCTTGGACACCGACGTGGTAAGACATGGACTCTCACATATATGTTCTCACACAGATATATGTAGGAGGCAGGGATGTACACAGTTGCAATTAGCAAATCCCAAAGAGAGTCATTATTTAAGTACTTTAGAAACAACAAAATATTCTGCCTTATTATCTTTGAAACTGCTTTGTAGTTCTGACCTCTAGAAATATAGTCTGAATGTGTGACTTTTGTATTAGTTTAGCAGTTCATTTTTATTTTATTTTAGTCTTTATTTGAATAGGGACAGATACAACAAACATAGCTTAACAATTTGGTAATCTGATGCAGGTATCACAGTGTTTATAGCCTACTCAAATTTGCAACACTAGTCTCCAGAGGGGCTTCTAAAACTTTTCAAATTTAAATGATTGCTAAACAACAATAAATAGCGCAGACCACAGACACGAGGAGAATCAGATGAAATTTTAAATCTCAGCGTGCAACGACTGCAGCGGCATATGGCAGCAATGAGACTATACACCACAAGCTAAAAAAACATGCTAACAAAGCTATCGCACCTCTGTCAGCTCTTTCCTGTGTACAACCAAATAACTCACTTTGAGATTCTAAAGTGTTCCAAAGATCGGAGCATTGCATTTCTGCTTTAAATACAACTCAAAACTGTTACTATTAGTGAAATGTGGTGTAGTAGTTCAGATAAATGCTTTTAACTTGGCTTGCCTTAATGCACAAAAGGCTGGAGGTAAATACAGAAAGTAGATTCACTATCACTAATCTGCATCAGCTTCATTCTGATCCTCACTGTGTGGATGTAAACACGTGAGGATCTGCTCTCACCTATTTACTTTTTAAAGAATGCTTCAAACTTGATTAATAGCACTGTTTTGTGCATTGGGTGTCCTTATTTGCGGAGGACAGACACAGTTTAACTTTGCAACTTTGTGAGAGGTGAAAAATCATAATTGTTGCCAAAAAATATGTAGCTAAATAATTCAGTGTAGGAACAATACTATGAACAAGAGTTAGGCAAGGCAAGTTTATCTGTATAGCACAATTCAGACAGAAAAGTAATTCAAAGTGCTTTGCAGCATATGAAAGACATTAAAATAACAATGCAACAAATCAGAACATAAATAATCACAAATAATCATCATACAGTTAACAATAAAGGAGAAAAGTGTAGAATAAAAAACTTTCAGTCATAATCACAGCTAAACAGAACCGTTTTGAGCCTGAATTTACACATTGTCAAAGTAGAGGCCTGTCTCACATTTTCAGGAAGACTGCTCCAGGTTTTAGCTGCATTAAGCTTAAATGCTGATTCCCCATGTTTATTCCCAACTCTGGGCACTAGCAGGAAGCTGGTCCCTGAAGTCCTCAGAGTGTAAGATGGTTCGTATGGCACTAACATGTGGAAGATGTACTTTGGTGCTAGGCCATGGAGAGACCTGTACACAAGCAAAGCTGCTTTAAAGTCTATTTATTTTTTCTATTTAGTTAGCGTTCTTTCTTTCGTTCTTTCTTTCTTTCATTCATTAGCATAATCATTAATCATGTTACAATGATTCATAAATAACACAAAAATAACACATAGCGACTACAGACCGAAGGGCTTTAGGCTAAACACTTATTTTGCCTAACCCTCTCAACATACAGAACACAAGATGCAGAAAATCTATTTACAGACAAAAACAACAATCATCTCTCATGAATGTAGGGAAGAAGACTTCTTTATACAAACACACATACACAGAAGCACATTGATATTCACACACGCACGCGCACACACACACACACACACACACACACACACACACACACACACACACACACACACACGGATCCATAAACGCATGTCAATATGCATAGATGTAGGTATATATCCAAGTATACACATAAGCAGACACATAAGCTTTTCAGTGCTGGATATAATACTAATTAAAGAAACTCTTATCTTTTTCCTTCAGTCAAATGGCTGGGATCCCAACGACATGTTTAAGTTCAATGAAGAAAAGTATGGTGTTCTGTCAACATACGACAGCAGCCTCTCCACTTACACGTATGTCTCCTCTTTTATGCAGCATCTCATAACTTTGTACTGAGTTTTTCACTGACGTCTGATGCAGGGTTCCTCTTGAGCGGGACAACTCCGAAGAGTATTTGAAACGGGAGGCTAGGGCTGCCCAGCTGGCTGAAGAGATCGAGGCCAGTGCCACGTATAAGGCTCGTGTGGCTCTGGAGAATGACGAGCGCACAGAGGAGGACAAATACACAGCTGTGGTCCGAGGGGAGAGAGATGGACACGCATTAAGCAGGTGAATAACGCACTTGCTGTTTTATATCCAGAACACACACGTGCCTCCATCAGGGTCAGGGCCTGAGCCAACCATATCAAAACAAATATGGCTGCTTATGAGGAGAAAAGAAGGGGGGAAAAATCACACGCTGAAAAACATGATGGATTTCTACAGAATCAATGAGCGGAGGACTAAGATCCTTCATCAGTGGATCTCTGATTGTTCATCTGAGATCCACTGATCTGGAGGTTGGTGGTTCAAATCCTGCTCTCAACGTAAATGTCATTGGTTGAGCAGTCAGATCCACTGACCCACAAGTTGGCGTTGTGATGCATCCTGTTGTTGTGTCCTTGGGCAAGACACTTAACCCACTTTGCCTTCAGTGTCAATGGTGTATGAATGTTTGTGTGAATGGGTGAGTGGCTTGAGTGCCTTGAAGGTAGAAAAAGGTTCTATAGAAATTGACCATTTACAATTGACCATGAGACATGACCATGAGAAAAAATTGATTTTGTTTGTAAATGGTGGGTGACCATTGAGCTCCTTCGTTTCACTTGCATCACTCAAAAAAAAAAAAAAATCTGACTGGACGATCATGTTTGGTTCTGGCTTGAGACGTGACTTGAGGACCAGACTGATACAGAGGGAGTGATTTGCCAGGCAAATGTCCAACAGGTGGTGCTACCGAGTTCTGTGTAAAGCACGTCAAAGTACAGGGCCAAGGGCTGGTAGATATGACAAAAAGATTAATAATTTTTGTCATTTTTTTATTTCAATTTAATTCATTTTTATTTTGTTATATTAAAATGAAATAAATAGTGGTTTCAAAATAATTTTTTAAACAACAACGATAGACATTTGGTCAGTGCTATTTAAAATAAACAGTAGGTTCCGAAGTCTAAACTTTGTTCCAAACCACAGCCTTCTACTGACAGAAGACTGGCTGTAGATCTAGTCCAATAAAAATGCCTAAGCAGTACACTGCCGATTTTTAGCTCCAAATCAAACTCAGATCTTTACTTACTGCAGATCTCATATGCCGATGTATACAGGTTACTCCATTCACAGCATACAGCACACAGGAATATGTCAGTCTTTTGTCAGATTTTTAGATGCATTTTTCATGACTCATTTGCAGCTCTGTGAACTCTGGCTGAGGAAGGACTGCATCCTATAATTTGGGTTCAACTGACCCAAAAGCTCACTCAACCCTGCCTTTCAAACTTTGTGCAGTGAGCTGATGAAACCACACATGAAACCACACACATACTTGATTTTTAAAAACTAATTCAATTCAGTCTCTTGTGAAATTGCTGTGCAGACAACAGCTGTTCACAAAACAATACCAGCTTCAAAATGGCAGAAACATCCTCATTTTGTTTCAGCAGAAGCAGTTGGCAAAAGGCAAAAGTCAAAGCTAATTATTCAGAGTTTCCTTGTTTGTCTTGTATTTAATGAACCTGAGCATCTGCTGTTGTTTGTGTGCAGAGAGAGTAAGTACATTCCTCCAGGGCAGAGGAACAGAGAGGCCATGTCCTGGGGGCCGGGCCGACAGAACTCACCTCGTCTCAGTCAGAACTCAGGAGGACCCCCGACCCCTCGCTCTGGACCACACGACTACAGCCCCAGCGCCAACTCTGACCAGAGGGTGGTCAATGGAGGTAAAAAAAAAAATACAAAAATGCTTTTAAAAATGCAGTTGGTTAGCTAGTACCAAATGACGTGTAATGTTCTACCTATTTGTATTGTGTAATTTCCTCTGTATAATGAAGAGCGCCACTTAAATACCATTAATTTAAATTCCCCTTTCCCTAATCTCTATTTAAAGGTCACCAATTAAGATTATGTTAATTATTTGTACTTTCTCATATATATATATATATTAGATTAGATGAGGCAAAACTGTTTTTGTCCTGCTTTCTCAGGTCATCCAACACCCACCCAGATTACTCTAGTGTTGTGAAAAAGTATTTGCCTCCTTACCAATTTCTTATTTTTTCCTGCAACTTTGTCTAATATTTAAGTTTTCTTGATCTTAAATGGCTAAGAGTGACAAAGATAACTCACAAATAAACACAAAATACAGTTCTAAGTGCCGATTTTATTTATTAAGGAAAAAAAGCCATCTGAAGCCATTTGTTTCGATTATAAAGATTTATTTGGGATGACAGCAAAAGGGAGAAGACATGGAGATTTGTGAATAGAGTTTAATCTGTCATTTTCAATATAAACCGTTTACTACTTAGTCGATATACTGATTATAGTGACAGGCCTATCGTTCATATTTTTAGGCTCAAAATGTATTGTGTTTACAATTTATTTGTGGTGTTTTTGTTTTAATACAATCACATTTCAGCTGTAAGAGCTTGAATAAGTGACTTCTATGGCCAGTTATTGGTTCATTCTGCTGTTTGTCCATTTTTTCTTTTACTAAAAAACATGAGCTGAAACAAAGAAGTTATAGGAGTGACAACGTTCTGCTGCTCATCCAAGCCGCTTCTTCAGTTCTGGTCAGATTACTGGTACTGCCTTTATATCTGTCTAAAACAATAAGTGTGTTAGTTTGAGTGTTCGGCTCCTCCCTTCAGATGGATATAAAGCAATGTCCACCAGTAATCTGAACAGAACTGAAGATGCAGCTTGGATGAGCAGCGAAACATCTTCACTCCTACAACTTTTTGTCCAGCTGACAGATTTGAATTTTTCTTTTACTATGGATCATACCTGGGTGACTGAGAGATTACACAGACCTCATGATGCTTTTAATGATGCTGTCTATTTAAGAATGCTTTAATGATTATCTTGCATTATTGCTATTGTGTCTATGGCATAAAGTTGTTTCAATATTGTCGTTTGGCACAATATCTCTCTGTAGCAATATATCATTTTTCAAAATGAGTTATTGTGACAGGTCTAGTACTACTAGTTTTCTGTGTAAATAGTTTCCATGATTCTGATCCAAACTGTACTCAAAAAACTTAACAACTGCAACTAATTGATGACCTGGGCGCATCTGTAGTCGACCAAAAATTTGCCCTCATTGCCACATCCGGGGACTAAAATCAGCTTTTTTTAATGATTTCCCCTTCACTAGGAGCTATTTAAGTAGCAGTTGTGTAGTTTTTTGAGTGCAGTTTGGGACACCTATGACAAATAGATCAGCAGGGCATGTCTCAAGTTGATCAATTTCAGTGCTAGTTGCCACATCCTGGGATTAAAACCAGCTTTTTAAAACATATTTTTCCCTTCACCAGGAGCTGTTTAAGTAGCAGTTGTATAGTTTTTTGGGGTTTTTTGAGAGCAGTTTGGAATAGCTTCAACAAATCGATGAGCAGGATGTGTCTGTAGTCGACCGAGTATTTCTTTAGTCCATTACAGCCCTCATTGCCACATCCTGGGACTGAAAACAATTTTTTTTATGATTTTTCTCTTGACCAAGAGCTATAGAAGTAGCAGTTTTTTAGTTTTTTGAGTGCAGTTTGTGATCGATCAGCAGGGTGTGTCTGTAGTTCACCGATTTCAATGCTCGTTGCCACATCTTGGGACTAAAGCCAGCTTTCTTCATGATTTGCCTTTCACTAGGAGCCATTTAAAATGAAAATGTCGATAAACGATTATAATTAAGATAAAAAAATGTACTCAGAATTGGTGAACTTTAAATAGATTGGGTGTTACTACCGTTGTCTTCTTCTGTTTTGGTTGTCATCTCCTATTTTGGTCCATATGTTCTTTGTAGGTTCATCCCACTGGTCTTCCTCACCCTGTCCGTCTCCCTCTCGTTACCCGCCCGGCCCCTCCTCTCTCCCCCCTCGGGCGACCACACCCACCCGGCCGCCCTCCAGACCTCCCTCTAGACCTTCTAGACCTCCCTCTCACTCATCCCACTCTTCCTACCCCTCTTCCGCATCATCCTCTTTTTCTCATCATGGGCCCACGTCGCCAGCCTCTACTTTGCCCAAACGCATGTCTTCAGAAGGTACCACCGCTGTGTGGAGTAGACCTGGGCAAAGTTAAAGGAGGACGTGTGATTGTTTAACCAAATCACAGCTGGTTTTGTGCACTGCAAATCGGGAATATCTAGATGAGTTAAAATATTTGAATTCAGAATTTTAATATCAATTTTAGTAGTTCTAACTAGTTAACAATTCTTTACTTAATGAGTCTAGATTTTTCCTATAGAGGTTATGCAGGTGACTTCGCAGCCTTTGGAACTTTATTAGTGAGTGGCAAAGGTATGAGAGTCAATGATGAGCATAGACTGTATATATAAATGGACATAGCTTGCCTGCTAGCCGCCGTGCTCCACTTTACATTAGAAAATTGTGCTGTCAGGCTCATTTTGGTCTTAAAATATTCATATTAACCCGCTCTACATGATCCTGGTGTTTTTATTACGCTATTGTGTCTGTAACTCAAGATAGGAACATAAGAGACAAATTAGCTGTTGGCTGACATTAGCTGACACTGTAGGCTACACTCACACTCATCCCTGATACACACGTTGAATCAGACACAGATGAACTGAACCTTTCTCTCCTTAAATAACATATTTCTGAGTCTTTGTGTTGAAAATACCAGCTCCATGTAGACCTGTCACCATAACAGATTTTGAAGCACGCAATTAATGATAATACTGAAACAACTTTAGGCCACAAATTAAGATTGAAGTAATGCAAGATAATCCCAGAAAACCATTTTTTAATAGATATTAACAGACATGAGCAGCAGCAAATAAACAGCAGAATGTACCAATAATTGGCTGTAAACAGGATCTATTCATCCCTCCACAACTCAAATCTAATCATATTACAATAAAATTACCCCAAATCTCCCCACTTTTGAAGAAAAAGTACTCATCTTAAACATTGAGCTAAAAATGTATATTTTTCCAGCTGTCATATACTGAATGAGAAGTCGATATAGTGATTATTGTGACAGGCCTAGCTCCATGCACAAAATTGAAGAAAGGAAAGAAACACATTTTGTCTGTTGTTCTGCCCTTAGCTCTGCCTTAGTGCCACTCATTCGGAATGTTGAGGGTCATTTTTCAAATAAAATAGTGTCACTGCATAACCTCTATTTCAAGATGGCATTTTTTTTTTGTAAGAGAATTGCTTTTATCTCACTGACTGGTTTATTAAAAGCTAAATTGGTCTTTATAAAAAAAGTCAAAACCATAGTATTAAGGTTTTAAAATGGACTGGACTAAAGATCGGCTGATATGTTTTTTTCATGGCTAATTCCAATTGTTCAAATAAACCTATTATGTGTACTCTTTAAGCAGCAGGTCACATAAAGGGTGTCCATAAAGTCTCTTTACAATTTAAAACATTTATTAGAAAGGCAAGATATCAGATAAGATATCAGATTTGTTCTGTTGTGCTCAGTTAATATATCTTATCAGTTGCACTTGTAATTAAATTTTAAAATTGTAAAGTGACTTTATGGACACCCTGTATATCGGTCTGTGCTGGAGATTTAAGGTCAATAGCTGATGCACTAAAAACTGCAAATATCAGGCTGATATATCGGCCTATATCTAGTTTGGACAACTCTGCACATTTCAGCAAAAATTTTGACAACTGACAAAAATACACCTGAGTTGACTCATCAAAACTTTGCAGATCCTGATTTAAAATTCTGAATGTAACTCATTTATCCCATGGTAGAAATGGGAAAAAAAAACAAAAAACAACTGTGATTGAAAATTTGCCTAGATCTAGTGTGGAATTGAAAGGAGAGGTTGCCATATTTGAAATAAGTTTAGTCCAAATGAAAACGCATTGGAGAGTGTCTAAACTTTATGAAATAGGCACCTTTACCTCGGCATGTGGGAGGGCTTGGTTTGCTTTTGTGTTTCCTGTTTAGCTTGACCTAAGCCAGAAAATAGACACAAACACTGAATATAAAACATTTGGTATCACATGCAAAGTGGGCACGCTAAACGGTACAATTAGAATTTCCATCTCACATTAACCCCTACGATCTTTCCACTAAATGTGTGCTGTGTAGTTTGGTGTGGCATTGGAGCTCTGTCTCAGGTCTTTCCTAAGCACATGTATGCATCTGTATTGTTCTGTGTATAAAGTGTTTGTGTGGTGTGTGTTGGTTTTTGTTTGGTTTTTTTAATGTAGGTGGGCAATATATAGTAAAAAATAACAGAAATAGTTGTTTTTAGAGGTATACAAAATCACAAAATCATGTATATCGTCTATAATAAAAGTGAATAAATAATAGAAAAATATGTCATTGTCCAAACAAGAACTATATTTTATTTTATTTTCAATTTGACTGTTTTGAACCTCAGTGATGACTTATACTTTCAACTTGTACTTGCACATTATGATCTTGAAATTGGAAAAAAAAAAAAAAAAAGTTTTGTAAATATTGCCCACCTCTGTTCTAATCCTTGATTTAATGGAATCAGTCATTCTCATGTCTGTCTCTGGACTTTTGTAGGTCCACCTCGAATGTCTCCTAAGTCCCAGAGAACTCCACGCACTCACAGAGGGCCGCCCTGCCGGACCCCTGGAGTGCCCCCCGGGTTGGAGTTAATTTCCCACAATGCTCCTGTAGAGGTCCCTGCTGCTCCACCAACACGGAGCAGCTCGGGAGGAACCTGGTCTTCAGTTGTTAGTGGAGGTAAGTTGTTGTTTTTTTAACCACAGACTCTATATATAAATGGACATAGCTAACCTGCTAGCTGCCACTTCCAAATAGAAAGTGATCATGTGCACACTTCTGGCTTTATCGACTCTGTTTCCCATTCTCTTTGCATTGAAAAATTGTTGTCCCTCTCCCTGTGACCCTCCTCCAGTGATCCTGGAGCCTTGGTCTTAAAATATTCGTGTTAACCCACTCTACCTGATGTTGGTATTTTTATTTTGCTATTGTGTCTGTAATTCAAGACATGAACATTAATCACAGTTAAATCAGGCACCTTCTTTCCCTGAGGTGGCATGAGCTAGCTTTGACAACAGATTTGATTGACAGCATTGCTAAGCGCCCACTCCCTGCTAAACCAGCGGTGTGGGCAGGAAGGGGTGTTACCTTCAACAGCCTCGGTCTGGATTTGCTCTTTGGTTGCTATGATACTCGCAGTTCACTTCTTTATACAGTCCTTGTTTCTAACCTTGTTGCTGAACATTTTACGCAATAAATACTAGTACTACTGGAGCCACAGCTGCCTCAGAATAGAGAACAGAGAATATAAGTGAGGCAGCCAATCTGTGCCATCAGCCTCTCTAATCACCACGAAACACTCACATATCACATTTATACATGGGTAAGGTGGGTCTTGCCCAATGACCGTATGCACTGAGTTTATTCTGTGTTTATTTTTGATTGTTGTCATTTGTCTCTGTAACTGGGATAAGAAGCATGTCTAGAATTGTTTACTTACATGTTTGTTCACAAATCAATTTTTTAGACTGTTTAATTCCTCATAATTGCTCTTGTAAAGTAAAAACGTGTGACTTGGAATGTCCTCCAGTGTGACTTTAATGGAACTCCTCTTCACCCTGGCATTTGATACTAGCTAGACAGGATATCTCGTGTTATCTGTATATTTGTTTTTTGTTGACTTTTGCGTGAAGCACTTCGGTCAGCTGAAGTTGTTTTAAATGTGCTATATAAATACGATTTAATAGATTTATATTTATTGAAGATTGACTTGGCAGCTAATCCAGACATGGGCCCATCACAATATCAGAAACAAGTTTTAAACAAGCATCGAAGGTCTTATATTACGCAAAATTGCCTCTTGTGAAATTTTAGTCCTGTTAGAATGTTGTTACCTCCTCAACAACATACTTGGAGTTGTGTTTTCTTTCATTCACACATGTTTGAGTGACCCTTTATTTTTAGTATACATCTTCAAAGCTCAAAGCTCTGTTCCGCCTTGTGATGTCATGTATTGGTAGTGGTCAAGATAACGGCTACCTTTTTTTTTAACCTTTTTAGTTCAATAGAGATCTAGTGAAGGCGGATGGAGTTAAAAAACACAGTAGAGCACTTCCTGTATTATCACATGACATCACAAAGTGGAACAGAGTGTTTTCAGTTTGAGAGAAGAACTCGGCCTAAATATGCAGGGTTTGTGTGTTAAACGTGTGTGAATGAAACAAAACACAACTCCAGGAAGGTTTGTGATGAGAAAACATTATAACATAGCCCATATTATGTTTTTTTCTGGTCCATCTTAACAATAATATACAAGGAAACAATTTAAGAATAATTTCAAAATGTAGCTTGGATCAGAGTTGTATTTTAACCACCTCTGCGTGTTCTCCTTCAGCTCACAGGCCCCGCTCACCTCGACAGAACAACATGAGTGGTGCGTCTCCTGGTTCGTCGTCTCTTCCATCTCCTCAGACGGGAGCGGTTCCCATAGAAACCACAGGAACGCCATCCGCTTCCTCGCCCACTGCTGCTAGCCCCGCCCCCAACATGATCCCCTCCTCCGATGGTGAGTTGGGGATTTACCTCTCATAACTTTTATATTCACATTTGGCAGGTTTTAGACTCTATTGAAACTAGGGATGGGGCAGTATGAAATTTCCATGACCAAAAATGCTACTGTATGAGGTTATATAGTAAAAGCATTTGTTTTATAATGTTTAACCAAAACAAGGGACTTGCTTAACTTAAATTGGTATGATCTGTTGCTCCTTGCTCTACTTTGCTGTGCAGAGAATTGGGGAAACGGAGCAAAAGGTCTATATACTAGGTTTGTTCCGATGCATTGGCAAAAGCTTCAATACTGCACATTTGTCAGGTATCTGTATTGGCGAGTACTCACTCGATACCGATCTGATACCACTCTGTATTTTCCACTATGAGAACCCATAGATGCAAGCACTCCTGCTGTTAACGGCTGTGGCTAACGCTAATGCCCAGAGCAGGTTAATTGCAGACTGTGGAGGCTCTGCAGACACTTGAAACCAAGACCAAAATCTCACTTAGAGAGAGCATTTTATATTTTTGCTCTTGTACTGTAACAAAATTGAGAAGCCTTCAGACTTATCAATGCAATCACACTGGCATCTGTATCTGCGAGTATGATGTAGCCTATTATCGATATCGGGCCAACACTAATGGGATAGGCATAATGTTACTATTCCTTCCTGGTTAATTACACTAATATCAAATCATTAATAATAATGATAACTTGTAAGTATCTACACATCTAATCTGCTGCATTTGTAATCTAATTCAAACTCTGTACTCTGTTTGTAAAAGGAAAAGATTGTCGAGTTCAGGAGACGAGACAAACATCGCCCACTGCCAACAAGGAGAACATCAAGCCCTTGGAAAGCTCCCCTAGTATCTCTAGACCAGTCTGTAAAGGTACAGTTTATTGTCTGTAGCTTTTAAAGAGAAGGGTTTGTAGCCTGCCTCTTACTGGTTTAAAAAGGTACTACAATCACAACTGAACCTGGTTTGCACACACACACACACACACACACACACACACACACACACACACACACACACACGTACACACTCTTACACACTTCTCCTGCTCAGTATATCTGGGCATGCTATACTCCATGTGAAAGTGGGGATGCACCGATCCGATATTGGTATCTGGGTATCTGATATCAGCACTGATACAGATAAAATTGCTAGATCAAATATAAATTGATGTAATAAGACTATTTATCAGGCGTAGTTGGCTCAGAAAGTCTCAAAATGAATTTTTATTTATACAAAGTTGTTCTGTCGTTACTTGAGAGATAACAACTGCATAACACATTTAGATCAGTTATGTATGTTTTTTTTTTTTTAGTTTAAAGGAAATGAATGCTGTTGTCAGTCTCTGCTCTGGTATCTGGTGATATCAGGGCTCGGCAGGTATCAGAACTGAAAAAACTGGATCGGTGCTTCTCTATGTGAAAGCTCAGAAGAAGGCTTGTTTTAATGTGTTTTCCCCTTTTCAGGACCTCCCTCTATGGCACCAGACCACAGAAAGCAGATAGACAATTTAAAGAAATTTAGTGTAGATTTTAGGGTAAGTCCCACTTCATTTGAAAAACGCATGACATTACATTTGGCTCCTTTTATTATATTACGTAATGTTTTTTTCACCTTTACAGTTGCAGTCTAGTTCAAACCCAGACCCTTCATTTGAACAAATGATGACCAAGAGCCCCAGAGATCCAGCAGACAAGCCCAAAGACCTACCCCTAGACAAAGCTTCAGCAGTGGGGAGAGAGGCCTCAGAGGACGGGGTGGTGGTCATCACTCCTGGAACTCCTGGGAGCAGCGTGGCTCCGTCCAGCACCTCCAATAGCAGCAAACCAGGAAGTCCAGCCGCCCTGTCGCCCTCTCCCTCTGCTCCAGACCTGAAGAGGGCAGGATTGGACATGAGCGTTCAGACCACACCTACGTCTGCGTACAGCGGAGCCAAGCACGAGGATAAAGAGGAGAAGAAGGAGGCTGTGCAGGAGTGAGTGCTCAAATTTAGACTTTTATTTTAGTCAAGAATTTGGGGCTTCATTTCAGGATTTCTCAATAGTAATTTTTCAAAGTGTGATTTAGTTGTTATCTCCACATTACACAACAGCATTTGAATTGTGTGTGTTTAACTTGTTTGAGAGAGTTTATTAGGTAGGAATGAAATCGCCAATTATTGTGAGTAGGTATTTTAAAGTACAGGTTTAGCATCTTTTTACATTTGAAGCCTCCATGGAGACAGGATATTTAACAGCTCAAAACTCACCTTTTCCTCATAGCCTATAACCTGTCCTCTCCTTGTTTTGTGCTGCTGTTGTGAAGCGTCTTTGAGTAACTGTGAAAAGCACTGTATAAAACCGATTTATTATATTTTGTTGTTTGTAACTAATATTGCACATACGGCTATGCAATTAATCAAATCTAATATGGAAATTGTTGTTTTGTTTTAAATTTTGTTGTCAATGAATTTTTGTAAAGCCCAGAATTACAGCAGCAGTCGCCTCTTAGGACTGAACAAGATCATTGATTTAACCAACAGAAAGTCCAACAGTGAAACAGGCATTGGTCAATAACAGATAGATTAACCAAAATTCATAGAAAACAAGCACATGGAGAACAGTCATAGAGTGCCCCAGGTACTTAGACCCTCCTCCTACAGCAGACATGGGCCAGATACGGCCCTTTGGGTTATTAATCCAGCCCGCCAAACGTGACCAAATTATGTTAAAATAGGTAAGGGTCCCTGCTGTATCTATTTAACTGAAATTGGCCCCTCTGTCAATCATTTTAGGACCCACTGTGGCCTGTGTGTCAAAAAGTTTGCCCACCCCTGTCCTACAGGAATAACAAATAAACTGTCCCAAAGCGCCCCCTGTCCTTAGACCCTCCAAATCCAGATTGGTCAATATAAGAGCATTTGTAACCCCAGTGCATATAAACGTTAACTTGGTGAATAATTAGAATGCTTCAAGCTTTTTCTTTATTCTTTCTCTAGTCAAGTGAGAAAATCAACCCTCAACCCAAACGCCAATGAGTTCAAGCCTAGGTTCAATGCACAGGTATGTACAGTTTTTTCTTTGCTCTGTCGTCTTTAGTGAATAAAATTGTGACCTATATTGTTTTCCTCAGCCTAAACCGGCCAACACCCCGACCCCACCTCGGCCTCAGGGGCAGCCCAGCCCCTCCATCGTGGTGCCACAGCCCCCTACGGTTTACGGCCAGACGGTCTGCTTCCCCCAAATGTACCCACTCACCCCTGTCAGTCCTGGAGTTCAGGTGAGAGCGTAGCACATATCCAAACACCAATAATGGCAGAATTATTATTATTATTATTATTAACATTAAAGATACACTATGTAATTTTTGTAGAAGAGGTTCCGCCACCTCCTTGTTTCCATGGAGATGCTATTGCTTTGCCTGAAACGTTACACAGTATTGCATTACATATATCTATCTTGCATTTGTGCAGTTTCAAGTGTTTTAAATGCTCAAAAGTACCTGGAAAATCATGCTATCTCCACAGATGACCTGTAACTTGGCCTGGTGGCATCACCTACTTGTCTCCATTTCTATAACATATTTAAACAACTTCAGCTCATCAAAGTGCTTCATGTTATCTGTATACATTTGTTTTTTTTGTTACATTTCTAACAAAAAACAAATGTATACAGATAACACAATACACAGGAAAAGAACAATAAAACACCAAGATATCCTCTCTAGCACCAAATACCAGGGAGAAGAGGTGGCTTTTCTAGTCTAGTCTTAAACTGTGTTAAAGACTTGGAGGATCTGACGGAGGGCGCTGTTCCATAGTCTGGGAGCTCTGTCACCTCTGGTCTTGAACCTGGCTTTGGGTACAACAGGAGCTGGTCAGCTGACCTCAGGGTGGAGTATAAGGACCCATAGGGTGCACACATTTAAACACAATGCCATACTGTAAGGAGGACATTCCAGGTAAAGCACCAACATCTCTATGAGGATGAGCAGGGGGCAGACCCTCCACCAGAAAAGTTACATAGTGCAACTTTAACCATAGATCTCTGTAATGTAATGGTTATATTGTGATGTATAGTGTAGCCCTATCTTGTAATGCAAATTGGCTCAGTGTACACATTCTTTAACTGTTTCTTAGAGGTGTAGAATGCTTATCAAAAACATAGTAAACATATTACATTCTACTTAATCAACAAAATACTGCTTTACTTCACATAGATTGAAGCTACTGTAGTTCAACTTTTTGATAAACTTAAAGGTCCCATATTATGCAAAATGGATGCTTGTGAATTATAAGTCATGTTATAATGTTGTTACGTCCTCAAAAACATGCCTGGAGTTGTGTTTTGTTTCACTCAGACATCTTTGGAGATGTAGATAAATTAATAATAGGATTATTCAAAGCTCAAAATGCTCTGTTAAACCTTGTGATGTCATAAAGGGTTGGTTTTAGTTTCAATCTCAGTTTGAGAAAAGACCTCTGTGCCTAAATATAATATGTGACGGAAACAAAACAGAACTCCAGGTATGTTTGTGAGGAGGAAAAAACATAACATCAGAAAACGGCATAATATGGCCCTTTAACGGTGAAGAATCAGATCTCAAGAGGATGTATTTGACATGACTGCTAGCATAGCATAACACTATTAACTTACCCTTAACTACCCATAATGCATCATGAATTCATCTGTCATGTTTTACCATAACACACTTGTAGCTGTTTATCATGAATACTTAACATAATCTGAAGTAATTGTGTGTGTGCAGATCGTAGTAACATAGAACTGACTTAATTGCACTAAGAAACCCTTGGTGATCCAACATCATTTGAATACAAGTCAAATACTAAAGAGTGGTGTCTCTCCCTTTTCCCTCCCCCTCTCCTCTCTCTCTGGCTCCATTAGAAAAGCATTATATGGAAGGTTTGTGAGTTTTTTTTTCCCTAGATTTCTATTCTTTATTTTTTACCCCAAACTGTTCTCGGATGTTTTGCTTGCTTGTTAAAATAATGCCATCAGATGTTGGTTTGCCAACTTCTTATTGCAATCTATTTGAACCCATCACTGAAAACCTTGTCTTGTCATTTTGTATCTCGTTTTTTCCAGGTAGTTTATTTTTTTTCCTTAGTCGTATTAAAATGCATGGAATGGTCTTCAATTTCCAGACTAAAATACGTCTTTTTGTTCAGTAGTTCTGTATAATGTTAACATGCATGTGGTCCCAGGTAAGGGATGCTTTAAACCCTTTCTTTTGGTTTAAAATTCACACGCAGGTTAAGTCCTTCTGCCTTTGTATTGGGATTTAATTTTGCTGTTGAAAAAATGCAATGCAAACTGTACTAATATGTTCTATGTTGTTATTTTTGTTGGCGCAGTCTCCTATGTACCAGCTCCCGATCTCTCACATGACAGTCAGCCAGTCCAAACCCTACAGACCAGGTAAAGGTGAGAATCACTTCTGCTGTCGTCTGCTGCTGCTGCTGCTGAGGTCATGCTGCTAACACCAGTCTGTGTGGGGCTTCTGTAACTGAGTCTAACCAACATTGACTTAATAAGCATGTGTTTATATGTGAACATGTATTGGACTAAAACCTGTTTAGAAAGGGTAGGGAAGTTATTGTGAGACGAAACAATGTTGTGTTATTGTTTATGTCACATTTGGCCTTCATCAGAGTGACAAAATACATAAACGTAAACAGGCTAATTTGTTTAAATAGTTCACTATTTTAATATTTAAAAGGTTGCCTTCTATATGGGGTTGTTTTTGAGTAGAGATTACATTTGATTATTATTATCTAACCATGAGATTATTCTGTAGCCAATAGAATAATAAGTATAATAATTTACTAATGCGTGAAAGTATCACATGAAAAAGTCGACTTAAGTAAAAGTATTAGAGTACCTGTTTAACTTTTTACTCTTTAAATACATTTTTAAAGTATTTCATTCCCAGATTTTGAGGTTTATAAAGTTTCAAATGTAGTGATTTTGATAAAGATTTGTGCTGAATTTTATTCAACAGAAACAATTGAACCATTTTTTTTTCTGTTTTTGTTTGCTGAAATTATGAACATGTTCAAAATAAACCCTCAGCGTTTTCAGCAGGTCTCAAACTATAATGAAAAATACTTTTACTTTTCAGTCCTGGAGTAGAAAGTACAGATACTGCTCTCAAATGTAGTGAAGTAAAAGTAAAAACTATCCATTGTAAAATGTACTTAATTAAATTACAGATACAGGTACATTGCTTTAGTGCTTTTACTTTATGTTCCATCACTGGTTATTGGCAACACTTTATAATAGTCATTGTAAAACATCAATAAAGACTTAACTACTTCTACTCTAACACTAATCCCCTAAGTAGTTACTCAGCCTGAATCATTCTTAATTCAATTGGTTCACTAAATCTCTCTTCATCTGTTAATTAGGAAGTCGTTTAAAATGCTCTAATAGCATATATAGGATAGTATTATAGTATAGTACCAATATGTCATTCTAGGGTTTTGTGTTTATCTCTATTTTTTTATCTTTACTACTTTATACCTGTTTTTCCTCATGGGTAACAAACATGTCTCTCATGTGTCTTTTTTGGACTGCAGTTCCCAACATGCCCCAGCAGAGGTCAGAGCAGCACCACGCTCCGGGCACTCCCACCATGATGCACTCAGCCACAGCAGCCGGACCCCCCATCATGGCCACTAGCCCTGCCTACTCAGCCCAATACTTCACCTGCTCCCCTCAACAGTTCACCAGCCAGCCCCTGATGCAGCAGATGCCCCACTACCAGTCCCAGGTAATGACCTCCAGCCCAGGTGTAAAACGTGCTGAGGGGAATGGTCACTGGGATGAAAAGCACTTTGTGTTAGCCCAGTGTTTCCCAAAGAGGGGTACAGAGACAAGGGCATACGGGAGGAGACCAGTGTGTAGTTTGAATGAGTTCAAAGTTTGGTATTTGAATGTAAAATGGTTTCTTTTTGTAAATTTTACATGTTTCTTTTACATTATTTATGTTACATGGAAGGATGATTTGGAAATAAATTATACTAAACCAAAAAGAAAATATATTAAACAACTGACAATATAAAACCAATTTATATTTACTAAAGGATCACTACTACGCTTACTTTCCGTGTGTGAGACAAAGTTCAGGGGAATCACTGCTGTAGCCAAATCAGATTTCTCTTATTACATGTCTATAAAAGTTTACATAGGTCGTCTTAACAAAGAGCTTGAAGGCGTGTTCTGGTTCATATTTACTCACTGGTTTGCGGTTTAACTGTTGGTTTTCTGGTGCTACCTGCATCTTCATACAGATGTGGAAATACTAGACTCGTTAAACATTATTGACTTTGTTATAAAAGGTGATTGCTGTGTCTCTTTACTCCAGGCGCAGCACGTGTTCAGTCCGGTGATGCAGGGCAGTGCCAGGATGATGGCCCCGCCCACCCACGGGCAGCCCTCCAACTCCCAGTATCCAGAGCAGACACACACCATGTATGGTAGGTCTCCTCTGCCTCCACCACACGGACTACAGGGCCTATATGATGTCAAATATACTTTTGAGTTTAAATCATGTTTTAATGTATCCTGGAGCTGTGCCACATTTTCAAGGCACGCTGCCTTTGTTTATAACTCAATACAAACAGTATTCTTAACGGGATGCTGCAGATCTAGTGTCCTCTTCTGGTGTTTTTATATAAAATACCTTTGCTAAAGTGTTGAATGCATAAATAAAATACTGCATGAATAAGGCATAGTACAAGATTGAGTCTGTCCTGGGGTCTCATTTCTTAAACTATTTTGAGGAAGTTGTTTATGACCAAACACAAACTATTTAACTTTAAAAAAGTATTCAGATTTTTAGACACAGGTCTTTGGTGCAGGACGTAGGTTTTAGTTTGTGAACAGGAACTTCTGAACTTGTGTTTTCATAGATCATAACCTTAACATTGTACGCTCTGTATGTGTGGGCCTTGCATAGTCTGTACAGAGACTTCATAAATGAGACCCCAGGTCAGAAACATCACCTCCTAATGACAGCAACAACCGCCTCTGCATTTACACCTGTTTTATATGTGGACTTAACACTAGTTTGACCAAAATGTTTGGGGTTTTTTTGCAGTATTGATCACAATACTAAAATTTTAAACTCCATTTCAATATTAAGGAATAGGCTCGATACTTAATACTGATTCCGACACCACAAGGATAATAAAAAACACTCTTTCTTTAGACAATAGAATGTGATTTTCAACATTAAATGGCAGTACTTTCTTCTATATTCTCCTGTGACCTTATATCTGTGTAAACCGTCAGTCGTCCAGGTAGGTTCTATCGTGGTCCATGGGCGTATACTAGTCTATGTGTCTTATTCTTGTCCTGATACAGCTCAAGCTCATTCTAAAGCAAAAGGAAAGGTTCACTTCTGTCCTGTGTGGGACTTTTTTAGTATTGATACCTGCTCAAAAATGCATCTAGTTTTAGTATCTATCCGTTTTGACAGCCCTTATTTTAATCGATGACTGTTTTTCTTTTAAGCCACACATTCAAAAATTGACTCACAAACTCAAATTGAAGCTGCGCTTCTATTTTCATATAAAATCCTGTCTGTCATTTGAGGCTCGTAAAAAACTTGTAAACGCCACTTTTCTGCCTGTTCTTGATTTTGGTGATGTGATTTATATGAATGCCTCTGTTGAGTGTTTACATGCTCTTGACACTGTGTACCATGGTGCACTACGTTTCATCACAAACATGAGGTCCCTGACCCATCATTGTGTCTTGTACGCCCGTGTGGGCTGGACTTCCTTGACACTTCGGAGACTGAGACACTGGTATGTTTTTATTTATAAATGTCTTGCTGGGCTGGTGCCGTCTTATCTCCAGCAGCTCATAGAGGTGAGGAGCAGCAGCACCTACAGTCTCCGCTCTCAGGAGCTGCTCCTGCTCTCGGTGCCCAGAGCTCGCACAGAACTCGGGAAAAAGGCTTTTCGCTTTGCTGCAGCCCATTCCTGGAATGAACTCCAGAGGGATTTTAAACTGAAGGATTTGGTGTCGTTGAACTCTTTTAAATCACTTTTAACTGAACTTGAAACAGAACGATCAATTTGTAAATGTCTCACATAGGACTCGTTTTATGATGCTTGGTTTGTGTGTTATTGTGTGTTATTGTCTTGTGTCTGTGCTGGTGCTGCCTCTTGGCCAGGACACTCTTGAAAAAGAGATTTTTAATCTCAATGAGTTTTTTTATCCTGGTTAAATAAAGGTTAAATAAAAATAAAATAAATAAAAATGTGTAACAGATCCGATACTACCCAGTTTAAGCACATTTCACATTTTACTTAAACAACAGGTATATACACTGTGTGCACAATTATTAGGCAAGTGATTTTTTTTTTTGACCATATCATCATTTTATCCATAATTTCCAACTCCAAGCTGTATAAACTTGAATGTTTATTGGATTTAATGCAGATCAGGAGATGTGCATTTGTGGAAAAGGGGAAGGTGTGGCCTAAGGAGATCAATACCCTATATCAGTGATCACAAAACCTTCAAACATTTTGTTGCAAATAGTCAACAGGGTCGCAAGAAATGTGTTGAGAAGAAAAGATACTAAATAACTGCCAAATACTTGAGAAGAATCAAACATGAAGCTACCAGGAACCAATTATCCCCCAGTGCTGCCATGTTCCACAACTGCAACGTACCTGGAGAGTCAAGAAGAACGAGGTGTTCACGTCTCAGAGACATGGCCAAGGTAAAAAAAAAAAAAGCTGAAACCGGACCACCTCTGAACAAGACACATAAGTTGAAATGTCAAGAATGGGCCAAGAAATATCTGAAGACACTTTTCAAAGGTTTTGTGGACTGATAAGACGAGAGTGACTCTTGACGGACCAAATGGATGGTCCTGTGGTTGGATCAGTAACAGACACAGAGCTCCACTTCGACTCAGACGCCAGCGAGGTGGAGGTGGGGGACTGGTATGGGCAGGTATTATTAAAGATGAGCTAGTTGGACCTTTTCGGGTTGAAAATAGACTCAAAATAAACTCTCAGACCTACTGCTAGTCTTTAGAAGACACTTTATTCAAGCAGTGGGCCAGGAAAAAGTCTGCATCTTTCAATAAAGACTTTCATTTTTATGCGAGACAACGCTCCATCACATGTATCAAAGTCCTCCACCCTGTGGCTGGCCAGTAAAGGCCTTAAAGATGAAAAACTGACGACATGGCCTCCTTCACCCTGACTTAAACCCTATTGAGGAATTTTGGGCCCTTCTTAAAGGAGGAAATTTACAGTGAAGGAAAACAGTTCCTCTCTGAACAGTATCTCGGAGGCTGTGGTTGTGGCACAAAAAGTTGATTCTCACCAGATCAAGAAACTGACTCTGTGAATGGAAGACTTGCGACTGTTATCGAAAAGAAAAGAAGGGTGGCTGTATTGTTTTTTTTTCCAGAAGTGTTTATTTTTTAATTTTGAGTTTGTTTATTATTCTCGCTTTAACAGGTGAAAATAAACCAGTGAGATGGGAAAATCTTGGTGTGCAAAATGGTGTACATGTAGATATTCTCCTCAGAAAGCCAAAACTCACCTTTTACTACTTAAATGTTCAGGTTTGAGGGTTTGTTAACATTTTGGATTGACCAAGAGCTCTGTAGTTGTACAATAACAAAATTAATCCTCAAAACTACAACTTGCCTAATAATTGTGCACACAGTGTAGAGTTTGTCAACATTACAGAATTTTTCAATTCATTTTTTTTTTTTTTTAGATGAATCTTACCTTGTGCCATCTTCCACTAGTGTCCCCAGGCCCCATGCAGCAGTACACGCACCACAGCGCCACCCTGCACCCCCACCCGCAGCACCCCCAGCCCTCGGCCACGCCCACAGGACAGGGCCAACAGGGAGGACCACCTCAGCACACCGGACCCCCAAACCACCCAGCCGCCAGCCCAGTGCAGCACCCACAACACCCACAGGCAGCAGCAGGTCAGTCTGCCAGTCCTGGAGAGGGAGCAGGGATATCATGAGTGTAGTGATATAGAGGTTATGCGGCGATATAGTAAAAGAAAAATTCAAATCTGCCAACTGGACAAAAAGTTGTAGGAGTGAAGACGTTTGGCTGCTCATCCAAGCCGCTTCTTCAGTTCTGGTCAGACACTGGTGGACACTGCCTTATATCCATCTGAAGGGAGGAGCTGACTAAGCTGAAACTAACACACCCGTTTGTTTACAATTTCTGTTTGTAGGTTGGATCTTTGTAGGCTAGGTCTTTGTAGGCTAGTTCTAAGTGTGAATTGTGTCTGAGTCATACTTAGCAGAATCATTCAGGCCCCTAATGGGTGCCCTCACACCTATTAGCATACTGGCTAGCTCTGTTGTGTTCTTTGTCTTGCTTTGGGTCTGAGGATGGAGCTATAGATAGGAGATGGATGATGTCTAAGGCCCCCATTCCTGCTCAAGGAAGGATTGTCTTTCTTAACAAAAATTGCTTCTTTAACTCCTCTCTCAAACCATTTATTTTCTTTTGCTAAGATCTGTACCTCACTATCTTCAAAGGAGTGGTTAGTGTCTTTGAGATGGGGGGTTATGCTGTGACATCATGTTATTCAAAAAATGCCCCTCCATATTCCGACTGAGTGGCACTACTGTTAACTTGACTTTCTTGTGTCTGTGTACACTGGTGTATGAATGTGCGTGTGAATGAGTGAGTGGTTCCTTGATGTAAAGCGGTCCGAGTGCCTAGAAGGTGGAAAAGTGCTATATAAAAATTACCATATGCCTTTTCCACTCTCTAAATAAAGTTTCAAAGGTTGTGATGTCATCTGCATAACCTCTAAACTCAAAGCAGGGAGTTTTTGTGCTTTGATGAGACAAGTCCAGTTCATTTGGGTGGGTAGACTGAAAATGTAGGTGGGTAAATATAGAGGTGTGTGTAAATTGTATTAGGTAGTACTTTTGATTGGGTGGGTGAGAATTTTTCCATAGCTTTGCCCTGTCATGACGACTATACACATTCATTTCTGGTCCATGCTGAATACACCCTTGGCAAATTTGGTCCAGACTGACACCGTATACGACACAATTGATACTATGCAGTGACATCTGAGGGTAGTTACCATGGTGACACAATGCACATTAGCAAAGACTCAAAAAAGTTTTTAGATAGTCTGAAAACCCAGTAAAAAAATACAACATGAGTTCAAACAGCACATTATCAGAAACCTGTGATCAATATGAGCATTCATGGTCCTGTTTAAGCATTTCATTTTTTACAAAAAGGTGAGAGTGGCAAACTGAAAAACTGCTGGCTAATGCTAGCTAGCTTGTACCGTAATGTTATTTGAGAGGGACTTGTTTAATGGCACATATCAGCTCTCCTGTTGTAATTCCAGCTCGGTCAGTTCTTTACAGTCAGATTGAGTTAAAACAAAGATAAAAGTCTCACTTGAGTAATAGATGGTCAAACAGAGCAGTGCATCACACCTTCAAAAATGTTGATGACATCAGTTGCAGCTTAACGTGCTTGTGTCTGTACTTAATCTTTGTATATTATATTATCAAAATTTGTAAAGTACATTTTATAGAGTAAGTTACATATAAACCCTGTTTAATGAATTTAGTTTTACCTGGCGGTCCCTGCTTTCATTAAAATCGAAAATAAAATATTACTTGCATCAAAACCATTAAAGCCTCTAGCAAGCGACATTATTAGAAAATAAAACATTAAAAACATGTAACCACCATGAGCCAAACCAGTATCATCCCTATGATTAAAGTTCTCGTCCAGCAGCACATTTACTTTACAAGCGCCTATGTTTTGATGATTCTCAAATTTCTACTTACATTGGTGTAAATGTAAATGATAGTATCCAAATAAGAAGTGATCACAGCTTCATCGACTCTGGCTCCAATTCACTTTACACTGAAAAACTGTGGCCCCTCTCTCTGTAACTGCTGCTGTCAGACTCATCATTTTGGTCTTAAAATATTTGTATGTAACCCGCTCTACATGACTGGGGTTTTTATTTCGCTATTGTTTCTGTAAATCAAGATACGAGCATTAATAACAGACAAATCAGGCACCTTCTTTCCCTGAGGTCACTCCCACAAACGTCAGCAACAGGTTTGATGCCTCTTCCCGCCAGCGCTGCTAGGCGGGAAGGGGCATTAACCTTCAACAGCCGATCGGATTTCCAAATATAGATGTTGGCTCCAAATTGGCCCTTATTTCATTTAACTGGAGCCAAATGCTTAAAAAATTGGCAAATTAGGAAAAAAAAAAAGTGTAAAATTGTTTGTAAAATCTTAAAGTCTAATGATCTTAAGTGTGTTTTAGTCTAACCTGTCATTGACCTGTTGTGTTTTCTTCTCTCCAGCAGCCGCAGCCCTGCACCTGGCCAACCAGCCTCAGCAGCAGATGTACTCAGCTCTGGCCCCCACCCCCCCCTCCATGACTCCCGGCCCAAACCCTCAGTCCCCCCAGGCCTCGTTCCCCTCCGCCCAGCAGACCGTGTACCTCCACCCCACACAGGTGCAGCACGGCTACAACCCCAGCCACATGGCCCACGTCCAGCAGGTCAGTGTGGTGTTGTGTTGTTGTGAATATGAATACTGTGCAGTGACATCATGCTGGGGGTGTTCTATATGTATGTCTTATGGTGGAACATTCAGCAGTTGTAATGGTGACTCAATGCACAAATTAGCAAACAGACAAAGTCTGAAAACTGAAGAAGAAACAGCGTTTTTAGGAGCCTGTGGTCAATACAAACGTTCATGGTCCTGTTTAGGTGTTTGATTTTCAACAAAAGTTCCACCTAAGTCAGTCCTTTATGGTCAGATTGTGTTAAAACAAAGCTCAGATTAAAAGGCTAACTTGAGTAACGGAGCTTCAGACAGAGTAGTGCATATAGTTAGCATCACAGTCCTGGGGAAAGTCAGTGACGTCAGCTGCAAAACATCAATTCACCTTAATTTTGCACGGGCCTGCCAATTTTGAGCACATACGTTCCAAAGGGATCACAGAGCTATTTTAAAACCTCCAGAACATCGCTCCAGTGTTTACTTGTATCTCCTTCACATTATATTTTTATATCCGCTTCACCGAAAGTGCGGATTAACGTCAATGGGCCAGTAGTGTTTCCATGACACTAAAGTTTCAAACAATATTGAGTCTGAAGACAAAGCTATTTTGAATACATTTTTATATACCCCTGTGAAATAAATGCTTTTTGATGAACATGAGATACACTTCTGAACCTGCTCCATACAGTGATCCCCAGTCTCTTTTAACATCTGTTTTACTATAAGTTTAATACAATGTAGTAATACTATTTTTAAACACTGAATACTTACATTTTCATTTCACTCTTTAGTTTTTTTCTACTTCTGAAAGTTCAAAACCATCTATATAGTATTTGTACCTGCGCTGAGAGTCTGATGAAGCCTAAAACAAACCAACTGTAAAGGTCCATTTTAAACTTTAATAATCTGGTGATGAACATTTATAATCACACCTGCTCCTGTTTGTAAAGTGTATTAGTGGCACCGATCTATCCAGTTTTCATGTCCTTGAAATCTATTCAATTTTTGGAAAGCAAATTAACCAAAAGCGAGAGATCTTGTTTGTTGAACTTTGATACGGGAACTTTTAATACAAGTGAAAGTCTAGTTTTACTTTTGATTGTGAAAATGTAAAGGTCCTATATTACACAAAACTGTCTCTTGTGAGGTTTTAGCCACGTTATGTTATCTCCTCAAAAACATACCTGGAGTTGTGTTTTGTTTCATTCACACAACATTATAACATAGATCAGAGTGTAATAGTGTAATATGGGCTTTTTAAAATATATTCTTTCATATTTCTGTGTCATTACTTTCATATTTCTGTACTTTTATCATAAAGTACAAGAGAGGTTCCCTTCTGGCCCTTGTGGCGCTGGTTTCCTCATTTTAAGAAGCTGACCTAGATTGCGACTGGCTAGCAACACTTCCTGATCAGTGCACCTCTGAGTTCACTCGTCTCCTGTCCCTCGTCTCCCTTAGGCCCACATGCAGTCTGGGATCGTGCCCTCTCACCACCCCGCGCCCACCCACCCCCCCATGATGCTGATGGCGACTCAAGGCCCCCCCGGAGGTCCACAACCCCCCATGGCCCAGACCGCCCTCAACCCCATTCCTGTGTCCTCCACTACACACTTCTCCTACCTGACACATCCAGGTGAGCAGGGACCGGGCCTGGGATCTGTAAAGGGGATCTGTGCAGGACCAAAGGGAAGATTGGGCATTCAGCAGGTTGTTGTAAACTAGAACAACTTTATTTTAATTTTAAATGATTATTAATATTAAGTACTGTAACAAAAAGAATTGGATTGAAAACAGTGTATATATATTTAACCTTTTGGGTCCTGAAATTTGCTCAAAAACATACACTACCAGTCAGTTTGGACACACCTTGTCATTCAAAGTTCAATTTTTGGGGCACTGAACGATGCCAGGTTCACAATACCGGAGGCTAAGTGCTAACTATGCCGCCTGCTACACATTCAACAAAAATACAAATTTTTAGCCACAGTTGGTGTCTTTTATCATGTACAGTACCACTCAAAAGTTTGGACACACCCTCTCATTCAGTGTCTTTTTTCCTTTTTTTTTTTTTTACTGCTTTCTACATTTTATATCCACACAGGAGACATCAAATATATGAAGTAAGATGTACGGAATTATGTAGAAAGCAGTAAAAACAAAGATTAAAAGACACTGATCGTTGGTCTTTTTTAGTGATGGGACTTTTGGCTCTTTCATGGGATCCGAATCTTACATTGGTTCTTTTCAAAGAGCCGTTCAAAAGACTGGCTTCTGTTGCATAAATGAATCGTATAAGAGCCAATGTAAGATCTACAAACTAATCACAAAGAGAAAAAGGCTCCGATCTGTTTAAAATGGTTCAAAATGAAAGTAGAGCGAGTTTTCTTTTTGAATTATGCAGAATCTAAATAAAATGTTGCACTACAATAAAAAAAATAACTTAAAACTAACTGAAATAAATTAGAAAGAAAAAGGTTGTATCAAAATTGTTCAAAAGATCCGACTCGTTCACAAACATCATACTCTTTTTGTTGAATGTGCAGCCTGCTAGATGCAGTTAGCTTCTTGGTTTGCTACTGCTATTGTAAACCTGACATTGTTCAGTCCCCAGCCCTGGACAGAACTCATTTACTTGAGACTGAAGTTTATGTGACTAACGCTGTGGTTCCTTTATGCAGTGCAACACCATCAGCAGCAGCTGTAGTCCGGTGTCAGGGCTCCACGGGACCTGCTCTGAGTGGGACGTCCTGCCCAGAGCCTTCATCGAGAGGCCCCCCCCTTTTCCTCATCATCAGACATGCCTCACATCTGCTTCCCCCCGCCCCCAACCCCCTCCCCAGACTAGGCAATAAAGAGAATGTTAACAGGTTGATGAGGTGTTTTAACAAACTAAAACATTTTTAACGGACAAGACCGCTGTCATTATGAAACGCATCCCACACACACAATCAGGGGTCCCAGCTCGAGTCTGCTTTGCCAAGTAAGATGTGAACGCGAAACTAATCAGTGAGTGAAGAACAGAACTCTAATGGAACTTGTATTTTGTCTGCACCTTGTTGAAAAAGCTTCCACCTCCGCACAGTATTAAGATTACTGTTGATGCTGCTACTCCAGACACACGAGTCTCCAGTGAAAGAACAGCAGCCTGAGAGGAGGAAAAAACCTTATTTATGAAATCTAAAGGCTGTGGTGATCAGATCCACTCTCACCTGACCCTTACGTCACTTTTAAGTTAATACTTTTACTTTGTAGATAATATAAATAATTTAAAAAATCAGCAAAAAAAATAAAAAAATAAAAAAAGTTTTAAAAACTGAACTTGCTGCTTTTTGTGGTTCTTCTGTATAAAGATGTTTGTAGCATTAAACAGTAGTTACGATCTTCAAACCCACACCCACATGATGATATAAATATTTTTTCCCCTAAGTAGATTTTTAAGTTCTTTAAGAGTAAAAAGTTAAAGTATTTCACACAGATGTTTATTTAAGTTTTGAATGTAGTGATATTGATTAAAAATGATTCATATTTTGGTCAACAGAAACAATACCTGATCCTTACAAATTAGGTTTTATCTTTTTGGGCGTCTTGTTTTGTGGTTCTGTATGAAAAATTAAAGTGGGAAAATATTAATTATATGCGTTTAGGTTTGGTTCATGTTTCATTTATTTAGAAAAGATACACTATATAAATGAATGAACATGACGTAAATAAGTTTGTGTTTTCACATATCAAAGTCCTGTATCTCTGGTATCACTGGAGACGGGTCAGAACACTGTGGTAGATCTTTAATTGGCAGATTACAGAAGGCTTCAACGTCTTTAGAAGTCTTTTTTTTATTTAAACCATAGCATTCAAGAGTAGTTACGATCTTCAAACCCACAGCGTGATTGTGATCAGTTAAAGTACAAGATTAATATAGAAACGTGTGGACCCATCCCTCACTAAAGATGGTAAGTTTCAACATTTGTGGACTTCCTGTTTGTTTTTTTCATTGCTAAACCCTGATGCTCCCATGGTAACGCTGATGATCGCAGATAGATCTTCATATTCTTACACTTAAAACAAGTTTCTGTGTCGACCCTGCTCACCTGACGGGGGCGACAGGTGCGTTTGGAGATCAGATCCCTTCCTCAGGTTCCTGACGACCTGAAGAGGAACCGAAACACTAACTAATGAGAGCGAGACGATGTGCAGGAGCCGCCTTAGGACCCTTCAGTCAAGCACACGTAAAACAAGGACACACAACACTGCTTTGTTTTGGTTAGGTTTATTTTACAAAAAGTAAAATATACAGTTAATATATATTTAGTATAATTTAAAATGCTTGTAACAGAAGGGGATGCAAGCACAAAGAGGAGTGTAAAGCACTTATGGTGTTCCTTGGCAGTTCAGGGGAATTATGGGAGGTTTTTTTTTACAGTGCAGGGTTAAGAGTGGACAGTATTGTGAACAAGTTACATTTATAAACTAGGCTTATGAACAAACGAGGAGAAGTAAAGCTGGAGACAGGAGGCAGAGTTTTGTGTGGTGAACTGACAAGGTATTTTAGTTTTAAAGCTGTACTGTGTAACTTTTCTGGTAAAGGGTCCTCACTTTGCTTGTCTTGTATGTTATTGCTTTGCTTGAGATGTTCACAGAATGGCAATGAACGTGTCTGTTTGGGGTTTGTAGGTCAGATCTCTGGAGAGGCAAGCCTGCACACAGTAAGAAATATCTGATTACCAAGGTGTTTTTTTTTTTTTTTTTTTTTTTTTTTTTTTAAGTTGTTTTAGCCGATTTCTGATACCACAATTGAATTTAAGATAATACAGTAGATTAACAAGATGCCCACAAGGTAAATATATCTCCTGTATTGTCTTAAAAAGGATCTTTCCCCATTCAAAAGTGCTAAGATTTCGATTTGAATTGTGCCATTGCTATGACAATGGAGGACCACTGCCATGCCAAATCCTTCAAAACAGGAAGTAATCTTTAAGCCTGAAACCCATTGCCAAACTGTGGAATGTCTGTGTAATCCCGCCGTCGTCCAGGTACGACCCATAGTAAAAGAAAAAAAAAAAATCTTTCACTTTCACTCCTTTTGCCTTTTTGTCCAATTGATTTAAGTGTCTCTTTTACTACATACTGTAGTATGTAGTAAATTTCCTGCAAAGCAATCACATCTCCATAGTGACAAGCAGGTGGCAAACTCTTCAATAGAAAAGTTACATAATACAGCTTTAACACACACTAAATTCTTCCACTTCATTCAAAGGCATTCATAAAGGTGTGAAGCACTGGGCGTCCCTCACATATTGCACTACACAAGTTCTGCACCACATTCACACCCTGAGTTTGGAGAAAGGGGAAAAGCAACAGCAGCTACAGGGCAAAGACAGTTATTTTCATTAAAAAAAAAAAATTATATTAAAGACTAATTGTTACCGTTGCTTTCCCACATAAATAATACAAAAAAAAAAGCTTGAAACTGGGGCACAAAATGACAGGAAGGCCAACCGTACTTTTGCCGAAACGTCTTTGAGTTCTGATCCCCTTGAAACCCCAGCGGTTTGGTTTGCAATTCAAAAATAAACAAAACATAAAACGACTCAACCATTGTTCCATTGGTAGACGGAGCTGACTCTTTGTGCTATAACGAGAAGTCACAGGGACCTATTCAAGAACTGAAATACTACTGAAGTCTACACTAAAAAGCAGAGGAGGCTTTGATCACGGCCACAGACTGTATAAAGAAGTGGACTGAGTGAGTGCGACGTCACCCACAGCATCCGGCTCCAGTCAAATGAAGCTCATCGAGGCTAAAGCAGTTATAGGGGCAAATTTGTGCGTATCATAGCAACCAAAGAGCCAATTCAGAGCGAGGGTGTTGAAGGTAACGCCCCTTCCCGCCCACACCACCGGTTTAGCAGGGAGTGGGCACTTAGCAGCACTGTCAATCAAACCTGTTGCTAACGCTACCGGGAGCGGCCTTGGGGAAAGAAGGCGCCTGATTTGTCTGTTATTAATTTTCATATCTTGATTTGCGGACACAATAGTGAATAAAAACCCCAGGATCATGAAGAGCGGGTTAATATGAACATTTTAAGACCAAAATGACGAGTCTGACAGCAGCAGTTACAGAGAGAGGGGCCACAGCTTTTCAATATAAAGTGAATTGGAGCCAGTCGATGGAGTCGGATGCGTGCCAATGTTCACTTATTTGGAACATGGCAGCTAGCAGGTTAGCTATGTCCATTTATATATACAGTCTTTGAGCACAGCTAAAGTTAGTGTTAAAGCAAAGGTTAGACAGATTAGACAAAGCACATTTTTCCCATGGAGATTGTAAATAACGTAATGTAACCCGAGACGTTATATTTTATGATTAGCCTATATTTTAACCAGTTCTATATGTAGAGGTGGGTAGCAAACTATTACACTTGAGTAAAAAAATACCTTGAAAAACATGCATTCTTACTACGAGCGGGCTTGCCTCTCCACAGAACAGACCCCGTAACTTAGTAGTATCTATGCCGCCTGCTTCTTTCCATGGAGATTTACACACATTTAATGCAATACTGACAAAGAAATAATATATATCTCCATGGCGACAAACAGGGGGCGTACCCTCTACCAGAAAAGTTACTTAGTGCAGCTTTAAAGTATTCTTACTTGAATACAATGTGTGGTTACCGACCTCGTGTTGGTACGTTGGAAACGCAAAGGGGTTTTTGCTGTAGACTTCTGTGTTTAAATAAATGCAGTGGCTTTGATTGGTCACAAGGGGGAGTATGAAAGGCCACAGTGCTGCTGGATAAACACTATAAAGAGCCGATTTTGATTAGTTTACTCAAATTTACTAGACTCGCGCAGCTGTTTCACCAGAGGTCATGTTTTTGCAGGTAATCTCTTCGCACTTAAGTGTTCAAATAAAGCTTTATGTGTGTTTTTAGGCGGCAAATCGGCCAAAACAAAATATCGCCCTCTGTTGGAGATTTAGGCCGATATCTGACAAAGAAGTGCAAATATCGGTCTGTCTCTAGCTGTTTACAGAATTCTTTGGGTTAATTAAGTTTTTAATTCTGAATTGATCTCACCTGAGCAATAATTTTAAAAAAAAACTGACCTGAAAACATTTGTGAGATTCCTTAAGGCACTATCTCCAATCATGATCGGGTAAAGTTTCATTCATAAAAATAGAGTTTCTCCATGTTTATCTCAAATGTACCAAAGACGTGTTCGGTTTATGTGTTAATGCTGTGAGTGTAAAAGAGGAGCTGGAGTTAGAATCGTGTTAAAGGGATGGTGCTGTTTTCTATTAAAGGCATTTCTGGATTTTTTCAGCATATCAAATATAGATGTGTATGAAACCGTGTGCCACATCCAGATATTTACGCGTTGTTTGCTGATGTCCTGAAGTCCGCTCAGACGGAGGAGAGCTGGTGAGGTCTGGTCATTGTAATACAAATAAATACAAGTTTGTACTGTAAATACCTTCGTTGTAACACACTGGCACTTGGGGTCTCCTGTATCCTGAAGAGCTTTGTTAGTGGTTAAAGCATTTCGCCTCCATCACCAACCACATAATGTTTCTATCAGATTTTCAGACATGTTTTGAGCTAGAATTTTTAAGTTGTAAGAAAATAGCATATGCATTATTCATAGACTGTATTAAGACGTGGACTAAGTGAGAGTGACGTTCAGCTCTCAAATTTGGAGCCATTTGGAGTATCATAGCAACCAAAGAGCCAATCCAGAGTGAGGCTGTTGAAGGTAACGCCCCTTCTTCCGCACCGCTGGTTTAGCAGGGAGCGGACGCCTAGCAACGCTGTCAATCAAACTTGTTACTAACGCTAACGGGAGGGACCTCGGGGAAAGAAGGCGCCTGATTTGTCTGTTATTAATGTTCATATTTTGATTTACAGACACAATAGTGAAATAAAAACACCAGGATCACGTGGAGCGGGTTAATATGAACATTTAAGACCAAAATGGAGGGCCTGACAGCAGCTGTTGCGGAGAGAGGGGCCACAGTTTTTCAAGTGAATTTGAGTTGATGGAGCAAGAAGTGCACCCATGATCACTACCTATACAGTCTATGATATTATTTCATTATTATTAAGGCACAACGGAACTTTTGCAGACTCTTGATGTGGGCGGACAAGGATTCACTGTATTGCTGAAAAAATGTGTATTTAGTCAATGTTACCTTTTTGTCTTGTACATAATAAATAAATAGAATTTGACTCAAAGAAACGGTGTGGCTGGTTGTGGAGTGTAAAGGGTTAGCAGGCTGCTCCTGGAAACAGTGAGGCAGAGTCCGCTCCACTCACTACTGCAGCTTCATCTAAGATCTATGCAACAAGTGAACGTTTACGATTTGTCCCGTCTCAAAAACAGATATAAAACTAACTTCATAAACATAGAGGAGACATCATCTTGTGTTGGGATGAGTCCACTGTGGCGCCGGATCGGCCTGTCAGGACTGTGCTGTTTCAAACTCTCATCTTAACTAAGAGTGTTGTACAAATATATAGAAAGTACACAGTGTAAAGTGCACCGTGAGTCTGTCCAGTGTCCTTCACTCTCACGTCGAGGCTTTGGTACAACACCTGCAGGGGGCAGAAGAGCTCAGGCTCCGCCCACTGACTGCAGGAGGCCCCCCCCCTCCCCATTATGACAGGGCTGGACCCCCGCCTCTGCACAGGGCTGACCAGGGAGCTGTGGTCAGAACGTTTACATTCACTGTGGACACTGGTGCTGTGCGCGTGCTGCACATGGAGACAGTTCATGAGGCTCACTGCGTTGTATGTTGTATTTATCATAGGGTCACACTGAGGTCAGAGGTCATTGTAACATGTACTGGTTGTCGATGGCGCGCTTTCGTCCTCGGAGCGGCTCCAGCTCGTAGTCTGAGTGTCTGTGGGGCAGGGCGGTGGGCGGAAACAGCGGCCGCGGGCCCATGGACTCACTGCGGCGCAGAGGCACGGCAGGAGGAGGGGCGGGGAGAGGGGCGTGGGTGCGGGAGGGGGCTTCTCTGGGGGGTGGCTCTGGCTGTGGGACAGGTCTCGTGGTGCAACTGCTCCCTGAGGCCAGACTGGGCTCTGAGCTCCACCGGTGCAGCGAGAAAGGAGCCAAGATGGCTGCCGGCAGCTGACCTGAGACACACAACACAACCAACAATCAGAACCATTAGGACGACCCTGGTGTAAGTACAGCCATCGTGAGCTCCAAACTGACATGGGCTAACGATGTGGGAAAAATATAGTAAGCTGATAATAAGATTCTATTCAAAATTTACATTTTTAGCAGGCCCAGAAGAATTGACAAAAAGACCGAAATATGGACTGATAGAAGAATCATATCTGACACACACGGACATTTCAGAACCTGTTTGTACAGATCTAAACTACAGGGTTAGCAGTTTTCATGCTGAGTAAGGTAGGTAAATGTGCTAATTCCATTAAAATTTTGAATTTGATTTGATTGTGATAAAGTTGCAGCTCTCACACTGACCTTGTGTAGGAGGACTGGAGCCGGCCACCACATAACTAGAGAGCAGCACGGCCCCCGCAGCGCCACACTCCAGGGGGATCGGGAACAAGCGGAAGTGACTGAGCATGTCCATGACGGAGGGGAAGCGCAGGTGCTGCACACGGCACTGCCCCCACTCTGTCAGCGACAGCCGCAGGTGCTGCACAACACAACAGGCGACAGTACATTATTACATTGTTTAGTACAATAGTGTAATGAACAAACAGGCAACATGAAACAACTACAGTGAGTCCGGTTAAAGGCTCTGTACCTGATTTTTTCCCCATGTATTTGAGGAAAAAGTGTCTTGCCCATGTGACGTCACCCATAGCATTCCAGTCAAATGAAGTTCATCGAGGCTGGAGCAGTTATAGGGGAGAATTTGGAGCCAATTCCATATTTGGAATTCCGAATGTGAGTATCATAGCAACCAAAGAGCCAATCCAGACCAAGGCTGTTGAAGCGTTAGCCTCTTCCTGCCCGCACCACTGGTTTAAGCAGGGAGTGGGCAACACTGTCAATCAAACCTGTTGCTAGCGCTAGTGGGAGTTACCTCAGAGAAAGAAGGCACCTGATTTGTCTGTTATTAATGTTCATATCTTGATTTAGGGACACAATAGTGAAATAAAAATACCAGGATCATGTAGAGCGGGTTAATAATTTTAAGACCAAAATGACAAGCCTGACAGCAGCAGTTACAGAGAGAGGGGCGACATGAATTGGAGCCAGAGTCGATGGAGTCTGAAGTGTGCACATGCTCACTTGCTATTTGGAACATGGCTGCTAGCAGGTTAGCGATGTACCTTAATATAGCATGCTAGTTGTTGTTAGCTTTACTGTCACAGCAAAACTCCACTCTGGTCTCTTAGAGTTGTGAAAAGTGCTTATAAATTAATCGTGGTGAATAATCAGGATGCTCAGAATGCACAAGGTAAGTGAGGAATAACTTTGGACCACTGCAAACCAGTTTCATTTTTCACATTTTAAAGACTGTAAAATTCAGGTACAGCACCTTTAGCCAATGCAAAATACAAAATGCTCAGATTACCTTAGCTTTTCCCTGGTAGTTGAATGTGAGCACGTAGTCACCCCTCCTTGTCTCGCTCTGGCGGACGAGGAAGACGCCGTGCCCCTCGGGGCCGGAGCTCTGGACCAGGTGAGCGGCTTTGACCCTGGAGATGGGCCCATGGAACCAGGGGAATGAGAACAGGAAGTGCTCTGCTCTCTGAGGCACTGAAGGCTCTGGTACACTGAAGGTGATGGGGGCTGGAACAACGCAACAAGTAATCATGAGGTTAAATATGTAATCAGTAAACACCAAGGACATCACCATAGCAATAGGTAAACAAATGCTCAACTACTCTGAGTAGATTGTAGGGGCTAGCTTCATTTAAAACACAGAAATAACTCTTATTTGAGACATTTACAAACAGTGAACAGGATCTTAAACAAGTCGGGGCTGTGTGTTCTGCAGTTTTAACCATAGACTGTATAAAGCAGTGGACTAAGTGAGTGTTTGGCTCCAGTCAAATGAAGCTCATCGAGGCCAACAGTTATAGGGCCCAGTTTCGCCAAGTTCCATATGTGGCTCTTTGGTTGATACTCTTGATCGGAATTCCAATCTGGAGTGAGGCTGTCGTTAGTAACGCCCCTTCCTACCTGCACCACTGGTTTAGCAGGGAGCGGGCGCTTAGCAATGCTGTCAATCAAACCTGTTGCTAACGCTAACAGGAGCGACCTCGGAGAAAGAAGTTGCCTGATTTGTCTGTTATTAATGTTCATGTCTTGATTTACAATGGTGAAATAAAAACACCAGGATCATATAGAGCAGGTTAATAAGAACATTTTAAGACCAAAATAACCAGTCTGACAGCAGCAGTTACAGATAGAGGGGTGGCAGTTTTTCAGTGTAAAGTGAACTGGAGCCAGAATCAATGGAACCACAAGCGCGCCCATGATCACTTTGTTTTGGAACATGGCAGCTAGCAGGTTAGCTATGTCCATTTATATATACAGCCCATAGTTTTACCGCACAACGTGGAGATGTTCCCATCAGTTATTTCAGTGTTTTAAATGCAGCTGGTCTCTACCTTCTAGTCAGAGCAGTTGAGCATTTGTTTACCCATTACTGTAGTGATTGTAGTGAGTGGCGATATAGACCTGGATATAGGCCTGTGCATTCTGCAAAATTGACCATTGCAATTCTCACTAACCGTGGGATAAAACAAGACAAAGGAATGAGACGAGATTTTGAGAGAATTTCAAATGAATTTTGTGGCTTAACTTCAGTTCACGCTTTGGCCGCATCATTTTTCTTCTGCTCTGTCAACTTTATACAAGCCAAAAGTAAACACAGGGGAATTCTCACAAGATATTTTTCCACATGTGTCACTTTGTTGGAGTTATCCACTTGTTTATATCGTCTAGATGAGACTCGCTGTACTGTGGGTTGGACCAGTCCTCTGTAAACACCTACAGCAGGTTCAAAACGCCGCCACACGCTCACTGACAAGGACTTAAAAACAAGATCACATGACCCCTGTGCTGGCGTCCCTCCATTGGCTCCCGTCTGTTTTAGGATTGATTTTAAGATTCTGCTTCTGTTTGTATGTTAAATGCTTTTGTCACATTATGTCCCAGCCAGATCAGTGAGGTCAGAAAACCACCTTATTATTAAATGTGCCCAGACCTCGATGAAGACCTCGAGGTGACAGGACCTTGGCTGTAACTGTCCCGAAACTGTGGAACATTTTACCTCTGGACATCAGAGCTGCTCCCTCTAGAGTCTCCAACTTGTTTAAGGCCCTGTTCACTGTTTGTAAATGTCTCAAATATGAGTTATTTCTGTGTTTTTTGCTTTGGCTTTTAATACAATTTAAAAGGTCCATATTACACCATTTACTGATCCATGTTATAATGCAGTTTCCTCATCACAAACATACCTGGAGTTGTGTTTTGTTTCATTCACACTCTGTTCCACCTGGTGATGTCATGTGGTAATACAGAAAGTGCTCCACTGTGTTTTTAACCTCAATACACCTTCACTAGAATCACTGGGATCATTTCTGCCCTGGAAATGCCAATCTCTACTGAACTAAAGGTAAAATTAGTACAGCCTACATGATTTAAGATGTCTTGTTTGACTTACATTGACTCACTTTTGAATACTTTTGTTTGTATCCCTTATACTATCCCTGTATTATCACAAAATAAACCCAGTCACAAAAACATCAACTTGATATCATCCCTTTAAGTGGATTTTTTACATATTGCTCCAGAACACTTTGGTTTGTCCATTTGTTTATCTATTTAAAGGCGCATTACGTAACTTTAAAAAAAAAAATATATATATATATAAAAATGTATATATATAAAAATAAAGGCGCTCAAAGCTCTTTACAGCAGTGTACACAGACACTGGTGGTGAGGTGGGTTAAGTGTTTTGCCCAAGGACACAAAGACGGTATTGATCTGTGGGAGCTGGAATCGCATCACCAACTTGTGGATTTGACCACTCTACCAATGATGTTTATGTCGAGAGCAGGATTCGAACCGCCAGCCTTCTGATCAGTGGACAAACTCTCTACCAACTAAGCTACTGTCCGCACTTATATCCCTCACCGTGGCTTCCAAACTCGGAGTTGTCGGCAGAAGAAGAAAGAGGCTCCAGATCCACGCTGCCCGGCCTGAAAAACACACACCAAAAATAACATGAACAACACTGGATATATTAACTCAAATGACTCTTACAAGAATTATATTACTGAGATGAGAGAAAATCTATGTTGCAATAGCAGTGTTTTCTGTTTAAATCCACCAAAGCAAGTTTCAGTTCTGCACAGGTTTAGGAACAGCACGACTCATTTCTGCTTTTCTCAATGATGGTGACTCAAACCAAAAAGTATATTTAAGTGAATATCAGTCAGTGAGTTCATCATAATTAGATCTTGTATTGGCAAATGCATGTATTTATTGGCATGTTTGACCTATAGTGTGGACTTAGGCTATTTTCTGTCTTCTGGTTTCCATAGAGATGATAATGCTTTGCCAGGAAAGTTCCACAGTATGGCATTAAACGTATCTATATTCAAGTTAGTGGCTAGTTACAGTTAGATCTGTGGAGAGGTGACCACATTTTTTTTCAAGGTTGTTTTTAGCAACAAAAAACATCGATCAAACCTCTGTTATTCGGTATTTTATTGATCGCAAATCAGAAAAAAAAACTACGGAACTTTCCTGGTGGCTAGAATGTTCCACAGCATGGCATTACACGTGTCTATTTCCATGGAGAAGCAGGTGACCTGTCAGATCTGTGGGTAGGTGTGCCCGCTCTTAGCCGTCACCTTATTTTGACCAATAGGGGTTCTATTGCTTTGCCTAGAATGTTCCACAGTATGGCATTAAACTTAATCAATCCCCTTATCAATCCAATAAAAGTTATAGAAATAATGCATGTTATTATGTTATTCAAAGTAAACTTATATTTGAACAAATGCAAGATCTAGGCTTAAACATTTTAGGCGAAGGAAAAACATTTCTATAGATGAGCAGAAAAGTTACATAGTGTAGCTTTAAAAGTGTGACAAAAAATATGCTTTTAAATGACACTGGACATGATGAGTTTTTAAAGTGTAAAATGGCTGGTCTCTGTGTTGTTCTGTTTAAGTTTGAGAGAGTACAGAGGAAGCAGCCGCCTGACATGGAGCGCACACAGGAAGTAGGTCCAGTTCAGACCACAAAAACGCACTAGCAGAGTGTAAGAGCCAACAACCAAAGCTACCATTTTACACTAAAATAATGGGGATTTTTACAAGGATGACACTTAGATTTGAGTTTTATGTTTTTGATTTTAATAGTGCATTTTGATTTTGTCCTTAACGTTTGAGAGAATGCCAAAATACTGCTACACTAATCCAAGAATTACATGAGGTTAGATCTGTGGAGAAGTGACCCTGCTCACTGTAAGAATGCATGTTTTTTCAAGGTAGGTTTTTAGGCAATAAAATACATGTAACTGAATACATTTTTTTTTTACTAGTTTTACTACATTTTATATACATACAGAAGACATCAAGTATAAAAAGCAAGATATATGGAGTGAAAAAAAGTGAAATAGATCTACTAAATATTTTTCGACAAAGCACAGACTGCTTTGAAGGATTTGAATATTAAATGTTAAAAAACAATATTTAGTAGAGTTATTTAAATGTTTATCTTTGCTACATAATTCTATATATCTTACTTCATATATCTGATGTCTTCTATGTGTATATAACATGTAAAAAGTAGTAAAAAAAAAACAAAAAACTACAGTCCAAACTTTTGACTGGTAGTGTAGACTTATTAAAGTAACACTGCATAAAATACTGTAGATTATCAAAGCTAAAGACCAGCATTTCCATGGTGACGAGCAGGATAAATAAGAATCAGGTTTGTGGAGATGCAAGCCCACTCAAATTAAAGGAAACATGATTTATTTCAGTATGTTGGGTGTTGGGGCTTGAAATTACCGGAAATGGTCCGCAGTGTCGCATTTAATGTATCTGCTTCATTCAGTCCAGTTAAAGACCTGCCTCGCTGTTGCTTTATCAACTTTCGTAATGCATTGTGGTCTATATTGACCACTGATGCCCATTACTTTTCAAGATACATTGGGGGAAATTTTTAGTGTGCCATTTTCTTACCAACTTGACATTTGGACACCACTAAAAATGGTGTGACCCCTGATAGTGCCCCCTGTAGGGAATAGTGTGGATTATAATTTTGAAGATACTTTACCTGCTGTTACTGATGCACTCCCTTAGCTCTGTGGTCCAAGAGCTCACCTGCTGCTGCTCGTTGTCTGTCTCAAAGATCAGGCTTCCTCTGCTAACCTGCACGCATACACACACACACATGGTTACTTACAACTTATGGTCCCAAACATGGCTTCTCTTCAAATTTAAACAAAAATGTGCTATAAAAACCTTTATTACGAATGTGTTCAAATTGTCCGGCATCTCCAGCTGGCTGCAGCGACGCACTTCCTGAATGTCTGAGCAGTTTGTGGTGAGTTTAGGACTGGAAGCCTGCAACAGAGAGAAATAAAACATATTCATTAAAGACAATGTTTTTTATTGAGTATTTCATTTTAAAGGGCTCATATTACACTATTTTCTGATCTATGTTATAATGTTGTTTCCTCATCACAAACAGACTTGGAGCTGTGTTTTATTTCATTCACACATGTTTAACACACAAACCCTGCATATTTAGGCTCAGTTCTTCTCTCAAACTGACAACACTCTGTTCCCCCTTGTGATGTCATGTGGTAATGCAGGTGCTCAAGTACTCCACTGTGTTTTTCAAAATTAAAATAGTTAGTTGTTTACACGCTAATTTTTGTTGGCATTAACGGTTTGCATTTGAATTTTTTATCTACTTTTTAGGCAAAATTTTGTTTTAGTCATAACTAGAATAGAGAGTTTAATGTAAACCTGTTTCCATATAATAAAGTCAAATTAACCCGGTACATTTATAAAACCAATTCTCAGGGTCAAAATAAGACTGTTGTATGCTGTCTGCATCTAATTTCAAAACACTTGTCCACAACACATCCGCAAACCAGTAAGCAACGCTGGTGTGCTGTTAGCATGCTAGTTCTTAGCATTATCGTGGTGCTCTGGTCTCTGAAAGTTGACAAAAGTGCTTATAAACTCAACGTGGTGAATAACTAGGATGCTCGGAATGCATTAGGAAAGTCAGGAATAACAAAAGGTGAATTTAAAACCCATCACTGTTCACTCTATGAAAAAGTAGGTTGGCCATCGCTGTCTGTCAGAAGAGAACAACACTGTAGAAAATGTATTTATAAGGAAGTACAACAATAGACTGACTCAGTGTCTTACCTGTTTCTTGAACTTTGATATGAGAACTTTTAATACAAGATCTCATGATTGTCTATGTCTAAAAATTGGACAATAGAGAGGAGGAGAAAGGTAGGGAGAGGAGAAGAGGAGAGGGAGTGAGAGAGAGAGTGAGAGAGAAAGAGGAGAAAGGGAGACAGAGGCGGAGAAAGGGAGAGGAAGAGAGAGGAAGAGGGAGGAGAGGAGGGAAGAAGTGGATAAGAACTTTTAATACAGGATCTCATTGATTGTCTATGTCTAAAAAACTGGCCGCACCTGAACAGAAATGGGGAAAAAGTTTTTGCTTTTTATTCTGATTTATTCTTTAAATAGACATGCAAAACTGGATAGATTGGTGTCACTAATGCACTTTAATAATCTGGTGATACACATTTATAATCACACTTGCTCCTGCTTTAAATGTTTTAAATGGACCTATGCAGTTATGTGTTTTGCCTGTTTTTTTTTTGTTTGTATTGTTCTGTATTTTAACAAGGCGCCCATGTAAAGGATGGTGCTCTCATTGGGCTCTCCCTGTAGAAATAAAGATAAAAGTTTTAAATGAACTAATTCTATTTTTCACATCTTTAGTAATAATCTGATGGGTGCGTGAGTGAGTTTGTTTTTGCTGTATCATTTCTACATAAATCTCATAAATTTATCGGTTCACAGATTAAAGTTGATACATTTTCGTAGAATGCTCCGAGTTGCCGTCTTTATCAGATCCTTTATTCTCATTTCATACGTGACTCATACCAATCGCGTTTCTCAATGTTTAACTTCACAGAAAACATAACACTTCTACAGTGTACTACTTGGAAACGCCTGATTATGTGTTTGTGGGACATGTTTGCAAAGGTTTAAACTGTTCTCACATTTTGCAGACCGAGTATTCAAATATTTAGCCTTTTAAATACAACCAGATCTAACCATAGACCTCTGGGAAAGAAGGTGCCTGCTTTGACTGTTATTAGGTTCATATCTTGAGTTACAGGCACAATAGCGAAATAAAAAACCTAGGATCATGTAGAGCATACATGTCAAACTCAGGCCCACGGACCAAATTTGGCCCTCGATATAAATATATTTGGCCCGTGAGATAATATCAAATATGTATTAGAACTGGCCCACCAGCCGTCGTGCCAGTATAGCGCATGCACCTCTAATACTATGAGTCCTGGCCCTCACCACTTCTGCTGACATTTATTAGCATCAAATTTCATCCACCCCTTCTGAAAAATATGAAGATGTTCTTGAAATTTCACAGTTTTAAATTTTGGCCCTCTGTGAATTTGAGTTTGACACCCCTGATGTAGAGTGACTTAATACAAACATTTTAAGACCAAAATGACGAGCCTGACAGCAACAGTTACAGAGAGGAGCCACAGTTTTTCCAAAGTAAAGTGAATTGGAACCAATAGAGCCAGAAGTGTGCCCATGCTCACTTCCTATGAACTATACCAGGGCTAAACTGGGGCTAAATTGGGGCTAAAATAGGACAACAGAATTGCTACAAGTTCTAAACAAGGACTAACCAAAAAAGAATAACTTGACTCTAAATTAAGTTAACATTAGAATCAGGATTCACAATTCAAATATCTACTTAAACTTTTGTGACTGTAAAAGTATCGCAATATATGTTTAGCAAGTAGGATTCTGTTCAGAGTTCAGAACATTTGAAAGAAGTCTGACATATGAACAGTGATGAGAATAGTAATAATTTAGCCCATGTGTAATGAAACACATTTTCAATCGTAGCACTGCATTCTGAATAGAATGAATACTTTTACTTTGAGTTGTGTTTACATTATAGAGTAAAAACGCAACTTAAGATTAAAAACAGCTTTATGTTCGTTTCAATGTTTTTAAAGCATTTCATATCACCAATTAGAGAAGTTATCTCATCTGCCTCACCACAAGAGCTCGGTTTTATATTTTTCTCACTGATTCTGTGAAGTTTGAAGCCTAAATTACAAAGAACTAATACCATTATGTATTTCTTGGATTTTTGAAAAGCAACTGTAATCTGAATACCACAGAATGAAGAAGTAACTCTACCAGAATACAGTCACTCAAAATTAATTTATATGTACCCAGAATACATGTTATGGATTCAGTTACTTCCCAACATTGCCTATGAACTGCTAAACTAACTCAAAAATCAGCTCAGAATCAACTCAGAACATGTTTGTAGAGGTGTAAACTACAGGTGCAGTTATTGAGCAGAAGACTCTGTGTACCACCTGAACAAGTCCCGCAGTTTGAGAACCTCTGAACTCTTTGTGGGTTTCGGTTTACCGTAATATGCAACATTTCGCATTTTTCCACATTCAAAAGATATAATATTTAGTTTTAAATTGTTAATCACTATAACAACGGGCCTAATTTCTCATCATTCTGAAAACCCATGGATAGCGGTTCCAAGTTCCCATGGAGAGACATGAGAACACCGGATCCTATGTTACAAACACACAACACCAGCCTTTGTGATTTTGAGACACTTCAAAATGTGATGTGGATTTCAGTCCTAATTTAAATAACTGCAGAACATGGTACGGACATAAACTGTATAAAAGAGTGAGCGTATAAAATGTAATTATAAAATGTGTTTATAAGAGACTATACGACAGACTGACTCAATATCTCACCTAAACTTTGATAAGGGAACTTTCAATACAAGATCTCACGAGTGTGTCTAAAAAAAAACTGTCCGCACAACTGAAATGGGGAAAAAGCTTTGGTTACTTTTCTTCCTGAAAATGGAATACATTTCAAGGACATGCAAAACTGGATATATTGGCGCCACTAATGCGCATAAAAGGTCCTATATTACACAAAACGGACTCTTGTGAGCTTTAGGTCATGTTATAATGTTGTAACCTCCTCAGAAACATACCTGGAGTCGTGTTTGTTCTTTGATTCACACATGTTTGAGGAACTCTTTATTATTAGTCTGTCTACATCTCCAAAGCTCCGTTTCACCTTATGATGTCATGAAGTGGTAGTTTTCAAGTTAAAAGCTCCTTTTATCTTAGTTCAGTAGAGATCGGCAATTTCAGGGCTAAAATCGTCAAAATGATTCTAGTGAAGATGTATGAATATTAAATATATAGTGGAGCATTTCCTGTATTACCACATGACATCACAAGATGGAACAGAGTGTTTTCAGTTGGGAAAAGAACTCAGCCTAAATAAGCAGAGTTTGTGTGTTAAACATGTGTGAATGAAACAAAAACACAACTCCAGGTATGTTTGTGACGAGGAAACAACATTATAACAAAACAGTTAATAGGTTTGTTTGTTTCTGCTTGTATTGTTCTGTATTTTAAAAGGGTACTCCCATAGGGCTCTCCCTGTATAAATAAAGATTGAAATTAAACATGAATTAGCCCAGGTCCTGATTTTTTATTTGATTACATTTAGTTTTCATCAGCAGAATTTTCACATTCTTAAAAACATGCCAAAACATATTCGTCTCTTTTGTAATGTGGTTGAGTTTAAGTCCATCTGACAGAGAGCGAGCCAGAGGAATGCTATGCTAATCCCAAAACACACACAAGAATGGAGAGCGAAGGGAGGACGCAACTCTTAAACCGCACGTCCAAAATTATCAATAAAAACAACAGACTAGCGCTCACAAAGAGGAAGTGACTCATTCAGGCTAGCTTGAGTCACAGGAGGGACCAAGAAAGAAGCACAGCCTTACCACGAAATTTCAAAATCCACATTAAAAGAGTTTCACAAATCTGAAAATACAGATACTTTTGTGAATTGTAAAAGCACTATTGTAAATTTGGTTCAAAACTGGATAGAGCTGAATGCTTTAAAAAAGGAAATCAGAAGTAGAAACTATTGACCGTTTAAAACTGGTTATCGCTATGGCAACGATCCTAATTTTTCCCCATGGATGTACAGTATTGAGCTTTGGACCATAGACTGTGTATAAAGAAGTGGACTGAGTGAGTGTGATGTCACCCGTAGTGAGCAGTCAAATGAAGCTCATCAAGGCTAGCAGTTATAGCCACAAATTTGGAGCAGAGCTGCTCATTAGGAATTCTGACTGCGAGTATCATAGCAACCAAAGAACTAATCCAGAGTGAGGCTTTTGAAGGTAACATCCCTTCCCGCCCACAACGCTGGTTTAGCAGGGAGCAGGCACTTAGCAACGCTATTGATCAAACCTGTTGCTAACATTAGCGGGAGTGACCTTGAGGAAAGACAGTGCCTGATTTGTCTGTTTTTGATGTTCATATCTTGATTCATGGACATAATAGCAAAATAAAAATAACAGGATCATGTAAAGCGGGATAATACAAACATTTTAAGACGAAAATGACAAGGCTGGCTGCAGCAGTTACAGAGATGGGCCACAGTTTCAATAGAAAGTGAATTGCGGCCAACGTCAATGGAGCCGGAAGCACGCCCATGATCACTTCCTATTTGGAACGCAGCAGCTAGCAGATTAGCTATGTCCATTTATATATACAATGTATGGTACTTTCTTATAAGTGATTTAGAGGGGATCATCATGGAGATGTGTTTTTTTTTTTGCACATTCTGGTGAATTAATGGTGATTATCTTTGTTTATTGACCCATTGACCCTAGTCATGTATTGACTGATAAATCAATATAGTGCTTATCGTGACAGGCCTACTAATGAAGAAGTTGCAGCCAGACCTGTCTTTATTACACACTTTGAAGTGCGATATTTTGCTTAAGTAAATATAGACAATAAACAATAACATTGAAACCAAAACATAAAGCAGAATATACCCCCAAAAAACGATCCAAACTTTGCAATGTAAAAAAAAAAAAAAAAAAAAAAAAAGCTGAAATAACAACATAGCAGAATGCAACACTTACGTAAAGGTGTTTGTATCTATAATGAGTATTGTATTCAACCTTCTCCAGCTCAAACCTATCATATTGCAAAAAAACATCCAAAATATCCCACTAGCAGTGAGAAAAAGTACTCATGATCGGTGGTGTAAAGTAACAAAGTACAAGTAGAAAAAGTACTGTACTTAAGTAAAGTACATATAGCTAAAAATTCTACCTAAGTACATTTTACAGTTGATACTTTTTCTTTTTACTTCACTACATTTGAGAGCAGGTATCTGTACTTTCTACTCCAACATTTTGAACTGGACTGAAAAATAAAAAGTACTTTTCATATGATTTGAGGGAATTATTTTTTACCATGTTTGTGGTAAGATCTTGACAAACTTTTGAGTTCAAGCTTCGAATTTGAGCAAACCAAAAAAAAGCACACAAAATTCATAAGAAAAGTAAGAAATGGATTTTTATTGGTACTATGACCAAAATATGTTAATTTTAAATAAATATCACTACATTTACACTTAAGTAGGTTTTATCAGTAAATATGATACTTTACTTGAGTACTTTTTACCTCTCTATCTGTACTTTTACTAAAGTAACAAAGTTGAGTACTTCACCCACCACTGCTCATGAGAAATATTAACCCCCAAAAACTATTGTTCCATCTGTCATCATGTTGATATCGTAATCATCATGACAGACCTACTAGTGAGGAAGTTGCAGCCAGTCAAATAGCATTAATGAACATTACCTGATCCCCAGATAAATGAGACCACAGAACGGCTGCACTCTGATGAAATGACTGTTCAAAGTGAGTCAGAAGAATCGTGAATGAAATTCCTGAGTAAAGCCTTAGAGGAGCCGACTCTCTGGAGAAAACCTCCACAGATGTGACGGCTGGTTGAGTAATCACACGAGCATCCACAGATCTGCAAAAGCACTTTGTCCAGCACAGACCTGTTCACATTACACACCACACAATGGAGAGGCCACTTCTTTTGGGCTAAGAGTGTGGTTTTCTAAAGCAAAACACCACCACGTTGGCTTAAAGGTCCTATATTACACAAAATAGACTCTTGTGAGTGGTGTTTTTAAGCCATGTTCTAATGCTGTTACCTAGTCAAAAACATACGTGGAGTTGTGTTTGTTTCATTCACACGTGTTTGAGTAAACACTTATTATTAGTCTGTCTACATCTCTAAACCTCAAACTGCCCTGTTCCACCTACTTTAAGTTCAGTAGAGATGTTCTGTATTCAGTCCTGGAATTGCAGTGAAACAAGCACAATTTCAATGCAATTCTGTGTAAAAGTATTCTATATAGACCTGTCATGATTATACATTTTGAAGTTTGATATATAGCTGATGTTAATATAGAGATGAAAAGAATAATATTGAAACAAATTTATGCCACTGACACAAAACCCAAGAGCAGATTTAAACCACAAAAAACTATTCTAAAACTACAATATTGTCAAAAATCATGAGCTGCAATAAATAAACAGCAGAATGAAACACACACACAGTCGTTCATTTGAATCTGTAATGAGAGTCATACAAGTTATTAATTCAAACTTTTACAGCTTAAATCTGATCATAAAGCCCAAAAATAACCAAAAATTTCACAGTAGTGCAAAGAAAAAGTACACACAATAAATACTGACCCTCAAAAAAAACGTTCATATACTGAACAACAAGCCGATATAGTGATTATAGTGACAGGGCTAATTCTTGCTATTCCTCCCATCACTGCTCTCCACAGATCTACCTGTGACTGTGATAGCTCCACAGACGTGCCATAAATACCGTATTTAAATACGGCTACAAGATGAATCACAATGAATCAGCGCAATAAGCATATCCCAAATCCTGCAATTTCTAAAGAACCGTTCCGCCACGAACCACAAATTCTGACTATTCTGCATAAAAAAACTGCTAACCTTGTAGTTTAAAATCCTTTGTGTCGATGCCCTCCCTGTATGTCAGATTTTTTTCCCCCATTCAAAAGACATAACATTAGTTTTAAACTGTTGATCGCTATGGCAACAGTCCTAATTTTTACACATGTGCAGAGGCAGATGTGTGAGGACGTCCCGCCCTCGCGACGACACACAGGAAGTGAGGGGGGTCCCGGCTCTTCCCAGGGTCCTTTTCTCAAGGCCGTCGTCTGTGGCAACAGGGTGACACTCGACATACCAGAGTACCCCCCCGAGGACCGCCCCCGCCCCCCCACGCTCAGCTTCTGTCTGGGAGGAGAGCGCGGGGGTGTGAGTGTTTTTGAGAGAGAAGAAAAAAGAGAGGAACTGTCCTACGTCATGGAGAAACTAGTTGTTTATTAGGTCAAATACTCAGAAAGGCTGTACTGTTACTGAGAACAAAGGCTGGGCTAAAGGTTCCGCATTTTGATAAATCAAAATTTTCTATCGAATTACATTTAAAAACATAATAATGAAAAAGTTGTGATACTGATTTTGATACTGATTTTGATGGCTTTAAGGTCCTATATTACACAAAACTCCTGAGAGCTTAAGCCATGTTATAATGTGTATGACCTCATGAAAAAATACCTGGGAGTAGTGTTTTGTTTTTCATTCACACATGTCTGAGTAACCTTATTTATTATTAATCTGTCTACACTTAGTAAAAAGCCAAAAGTAAAATCTGTCAAATGGACAAAAAGCTGATTATTCCAGCTCTGGGAATTCTAGTGAACGTGTATGGAGTTTAAAAACACACAGTGGAGCATGTCCTGTATTACCATATGACATCACAAGGTGGAACAGAGTCTTTTTGTTTGAGAGAAGAACTCAGCCTAAATATGCAGGGGGTCGGTGTGTTAAACATCTTTGAATGAAACAAACACATATCTCAGGTCTGTGATGAAGAAATATTATACCATAGATCAAAAAATGGTGTAATATGGCACTTTAAGAATCTGCTGGTACCTGATATCAACCAGTGCAGCGACTCAAAATAAACTTTTTCTTAAAACAAAGATAACAATATGAAGTATTCAATTCAACTCAATTAACTACAGAACAACTCCGGATAAATAAAAGTTAAAAGGATTATGAGATTTTCTGGACTAACTCCGACCAGGTAAAAATCTTATTACATAAATCTACACTCACCTAAAGGATTATTAGGAACACCTGTTCAATTTCTCCTAATGCAATTATCTAATCAACCAATCACATGGCAGTTGCTTCAATGCATTTAGGGGTGTGGTCCTGGTCAAGACAATCATCTCTGAACTCCAAACTGAATGTCAGAATGGGAAAGAAAGGTGATTTAAGCAGTTTTGAGCGTGGCATGGTTGGTTGGTGCCAGACGGGCTGGTCTGAGTATTTCACAATCTGCTCAGTTAACTGGGATTTTCACGCACAACCATTTCTAGGGTTTACAAAGAATGGTGTGAAAAGGGAAAAACATCCATATGTGGCAGTTCCTGTGGGCGAAAATGCCCTGTTGATGCTAGAGGTCAGAGGAGAATGGGCCGAGTGATTCAAGCTGATAGAAGAGCAACGTTGACTGAAATAACCACTCGTTACAATCGAGGAATGCAGCAAAGCATTTGTGAAGCCACAACACGCACAACCTTGAGGCGGATGGGCTACAACAGCAGAAGACCCCACGGGTACCACTCATCTCCACTACAAATAGGAAAAAGAGGCTACAATTTGCACGAGCTCACCAAAATTGGACAGTTGAAGACTGGAAAAAATGTTGCCTGGTCTGATGAGTCTCGATTTCTGTTGAGACATTCAAATGGTAGAGTCAGAATTGGGTGTAAACAGAATGAGAACATGGATCCATCATGCCTTGTTACCACTGTGCAGGCCGGTGGTGTGGTGTGTAATGGTGTGGGGGATGTTTTCTTGGCACACTTTAGGTCCCTTAGTGCCAATTGGGCGTCGTTTTTAAATGCCACGGGCTATTGTTTCTGACCATGTCCATCCTTCATGACCACCATGTACCATCCTCTGATGGCTACTTCCAGCAGGATAATGCACCATGTCATAAAGCTCGAATCATTTCAAATTGGTTTCCTTGAACATGACAATGAGTTCACTGTACTACAATGGCCCCCTACAGTCACCGGATCTCAACCCGATAGAGCATCTTTGGGATGTGGTGGAACGGGAGCTTCGTGCCCGGGATGTGCATCCACAAATCTCCATCAACTGCAAGATGCTATCTAATCAATTATGGGCCAACATTTCTAGAGATGCTTTTCAGCACGTTGTTGAAATCAATGCCACGTTAAAATTAAAGGCAGGGGGGGCTGGAAGGCGAAAGGGGCCAAAACGGAAGGCACCAGTATTAGCCAAAAACCGTAGTGGAGTTCTAATAATCTTCAGGTGAGTGTATATGTCGAACCCAGGATAATAAACAGGAAATACCAGTATCGGTACCGGTGCATCTCAAATAAAATAATTGATATTGATGTCAAGAAAGAAGACTAGTTTATTTTAGTCAGTGGAATTTGTAAGTAAAAAGTCTGAAAATGGGAGTCAGACCACATGTTTTCGCTGACAGATGAAGAGGATGTAGACCTGTTGAATATTTGAGCAGGTTTTTTTAATCAGACGGACTGGAGGAAATTGTGATAGTTATATTTGCAGTTTGCTTATTTTGATGATTCCATTTGAGATTGTGATTTGATTAGCTCCTCTCTTCTCCTCAATTGTCATATATTGTAAGGAGAAACCATAGACTGTATGTATAAATGGACATAGCTAACTAACTACGCTAAGCGCGGGCTGTGTCCAAAATGGGAAGTGAGCGTGGACGCGCTTCCAGCTCCATCGACTCCAACTCACTTTACATTAGAAAACTCTGGCTCCTCTCTCTATAACCACTGCCAGGTAGGCTCGTCAATTTTGGTCTTAAAATGTTTGTATTAATCAGCCCACATGATCCTGGGGTTTTATTTCGTATTTTGTCCTTGATTCACGATATGACCATAAAACCGCTAGCATTAGCAACAGGTTGAATTGACAGCGTTGCCAAGCGCCCGCTCCTTGCTAAACCAGCAGTGTGGACGGGAAGGGGCGTTACCTTCAACAGCCTCGCTCCAGATTGGCTCTTTGATACTCTACTCATATATCATAACATGAGTAATCATACTTTATGATATTCACGGTCAGAATTCCAAATATGGAAAGTTGGCTCCAAACTTGCCGTATAACTACTATCCTCGATGAGTTTCATTTAACTGGAGCCGAACACCATGGGGTGACGTCACACTTACTTAGTCGGCTTCTTTTTACAGTCTATGTTCACATAATAGATCACCATAGCGCTTGTGTGTAACCGAAGTTATGAAACCAAACTTCCTGAATGAAAAGTGTGAAGTTAACATGACAAAACAACTAGTTAAGCAAAGCACCTTATATTGAGATGTACACAATAGAAAGCTGAATTCATTCATCACATTTTAACCCCAAGTAATCACAGTTAAATCGATTAATCTAATCAGTCCATGGCCATCCTGCAGCCCTTTATAGGGTTGAGACAAGATCTAGTTTCTCCATTTGGACCAGACACAAAAGGGTTTCACTGACAGTGAAGTCTTTTGGGAAGCCTTAGTGCCAAAAATACTGCTAAAATGATAACAAAAATATTAAATGACGTAAAAATACACATTCTGAAGCCGACTTTGGGAAACTAAATCTCACTATTGACTTTATTAGAAAATATGAATTAGAAATTCTTAAAAAATTTCATCTGATCGTCGTTTTCATTGACCAATCTTCGTAATTATAAAACTTTTTTAACTGTCCAGAATCAGGAAGTGCGCGGTTAGCATGTAAGTGTGTTGATGTTAGCATTACTGTGAAAGCAAAACACTACTCTGGCCATCTGGAACACTTGTGAAAAATGCATTTATAAAAAACTCATCGCCGGATGAATAATTCGGGTGGTCTGGATGCATAAGGTAAAGTTGAGGAACAACTCTGGATCACCTGCAAACTGTAAAATGAACTAGTTCTGTTTTTTTCCGTTTTTAAATCAGCCCCTATTGTGCTTGTGTGTGCTCTATAGTTAGATCACTGACACCTGTGGATATTACATTATATATATATATATATATAGATATATATATATTATATATTATATATATATATATAGATATATATATGTGTGTGTGTGTATTGTATATATATATATATATATATATATGTGTATAATTGTATATATTATATATATATATATACTATATATTTATTATATATATATATATAAATATTTTGCACATTTAAATTGCAATAATCATCTGAAAACGCTTCAAATAAAGAAACAAGTCCACTGACTACCGTTCGTTAGAAAACTGCGGTGTACAAGGGCAGCTGATGTCGCCACAAACGCCATCGCTGTCAGCCCCTCATATGGATAGCTGCACATCATGCTAAAAAAGCAGCAGATTTTATTTTCACCTTTTTACACAAAATCAATATGCTACACTGCACAAATCTCAAAGTATCACAGATTAAAAAAATAAATTGAATAATGAAATGCTACATTACAGTGGACGTACCGTGGAGGTGAAAACGAAAACAGGGATTGATTGGCAAAATGGTGTCTTGCAAATAAGTGATTAGGAGATTACCCAAACTGCACAAAATCACTCCAAATTACAATACAGACTCCATAAGAAGAAACAACTATAACATTTGACAAAAGACTCTGAAAAGTGTCTATTTTGCAGTATAATGCGGTTACCAGTGAGGGGAGGGGGCTACTATGTTTTGAATCCATAGCTGACTCAGAGAACACAGCAGCTGGTTTTGTCTTCAGTCTGGCTGTTGTTCCACTGTTCTCTGTCACTCTCCTGGAGCGTGCCTACAAAATAGACTCACGGGTTCAAGCCAAATTCATGTAACCTCCATCCCAGTTTGGAGACAAAATACATGTAAGATAACAATGACACGTGGGGGTCAAGCAACACGCGCGCCTCAGCAGTGACCGCCACCCTCACCCCCCCCGTTCCCTAACAACATCATTTTAAATTACACAGGGTACTCAGCTACATGCCCGCGCACAAATGACCACAGGCACCGATTTCACCGCACACTTCATTTAAAGTCTGTTTCTGGACACTTATATCATCCCCGCCAAATGCTTGCAATTCAACTGGCCTTTTTGGGACTTAAGACGAACCACCACGTTACAAATATTAGTTAGCATGTAGCCCCGTTAGCTGTACCCCCGTGTTCCTCTGATGTATTCGAACTATTGGAAGTCTATGGAAAAACCATGTATGTAAAATTCACTTCTTGAACTTGAGTAGCAGTGGTCACCTGTCTGAGGTTTGCCGATAAAGATTGACAATAAAGTTTTTAAAGCAATGACTTGACATTTTTAGTCCTCAGTATACTTTTATCAGATCCAAGATCATCGTAACTAAGACCAAAATCATTGTCGAGAGCTAGACGAGTTTTTAAAAGAACTATCTGATGTAAACTGCTGAGTGCCAGAACATGAAATAAATCAAATGAAATTGAAGATTTTACATTTGTTTTACTCTCAAAGCCCCAACAATGTAAAGTCAATATTCTGGGGACATACGGAGGGAGATGAGGCTGGCAACCTGTGCCATCGGCCCCCTCCCTGATCAACTACCAACACTTACTCACACATGCCACATTGACACTATGCAAGGTGGGTTGAAGTGTCTTGCCTAAAGACATAACAACAGTATCCACCAGTCAGAGTGGGAATCGATCAACCCGCACCTGAAATAAACAAGGAAACAAAGCAAACAAGCGAAGAAGGACAAAAAATAGGACAAAACCGGAAAAAGTTAGTGCAAAGCCAGACAAACCAGGACTAAGCCAGGGACTAGCCAGGACTAAGCCAGGACTAAACCAATGGGCCACCATAGTCTCCTGGATTAATGGGGAACATTGCACTCACCGTTACACATAAAGTGCTTTCACATATTAAAAGTACACTATGTATTTTCACCTGCTTGAGTCTCCTTGGCGACATTTTTGCCATGCCTAAAAAGTTACATAGAATGGCACTAAACTTATCTTTGTATTTTGTCCACAGGCATTTTTGTATCTTTGTATTACAGGTATTGCTAAGAAACGAGCATTCTTACGGTATGTGACAGATCTGACCTGTGTGACTTGGCCTGAGATAGATAAATTTAATCCCCAGGACTAAACTAGATTAAACCATAATTTAACCAGGGTTTAACCAGACTTAATCAGGCATTGATCCGGACTAAACATGAACTAAACCAGCACTAAGCCAAGACTAAACCAGAATTCAACTAGGACACAACCCAGGACTAAACCAGATTTCAACTAGGACTAAACCAGGACTAAATATGAAACTGAACCTGGATTTAACCAGGACTAAACCAGCATTTAACCTGGACTAAAGCAGGACTAAACCCTGACTAAACCAGAACTAAACCTAGACTAACCGGGCCTAAACCAGGACTAAACCTGAACTAAACCAGGACTAAACCTGAACTAAACCTAAACTAACCTAGACTAAACATGGACTAAACCAGGACTAGTGCTTTTAAGGTCTTTCTTATTCTTAAAGCACTTTGTGTACAAATTGTGCTATACAGATAAACTTCCGTCCTCCTTTTTCCTATCTCTATCTAAATTCTTTTAATGACAGGCCCTTTATTTTTATATTCTTTTGTTCACCCTTAAACTGTAAAATCTTTCTATTAAACATCTAAATTCTAAAACAAAAACATTAGAAAAAAAACTGCACCGCTTCTGTTTTGATTCACAAGTCCTTAAATTGAGCCACCAGTGAGAGTTTCAGACCGTTATCAGTGAGCCTTATCAGTTTGATCTGGGAGGATGTGGAGCTCGTGGCCTTCACAGAGCAGTGTTTTTGAGCACCCCGCCATCGCGTAGAGTATTCTAGGAAACGTGTCACTGCTGTAGTAAATATGTCAGTGCTGGCCTCTTTGCAACACTTCTGAGAATTAAAGATACAAACCAAATATGAAGACAAGCGTTCACTTCACAGAAATCCTCTATTCACTTCTATGTATTCACACTTGAGCAGAAAACAAGCAGAGCAAAGGTGATCAGAGAGACAAGAGACAGAAGGGGCATCCCCACGTAGACATCCTTACTGCGTCGTCGAACGGGGCTGAACAAAAATGTCAAATATTCAAGCGCTTTTGTCACATTTATTTTATTTCATCGATCAAGACGATGTTTCCCATAGATTCTGTTAAAGGCCCCTATGACAATCAATTTCCTCATCTATGTTATAATGTTGTTTCCTCATCACAAACAGACCTGGAGTTGTGTTATGTTTCATTCACACATGTTGTAACACACAAACCCTGCATATTTAGGCTGAGATCTTCTCTCAAACTGAAAACACTCTGTTCCACCTTATGATGTCATGTGGTAATACAGGAAGTGCTCCGCTGTGTTTTTAAAACTTCACATACCTTCACTAGAATATTTGGATGATTTCAGACCTGAATTGCCAAACTCTACTGAACTAAAGGTAAAAAGCATTTTGAGGTTTTGCAACTTAGACAGACTAATAATAAAGCATTATACAAAACATGTATGAATGAAACAGAACACAACTACAGTTATTTTTGAGGAGGCAACGCAGCATTATAACACAGACCATTGTAGTCTCTCCTTTTTATAGATTAATGATAATACAACAAGCAACAAAGTCAAAAAATTTTAAGCCAATATAGTCCAGATCAATTTGACTATAGTGGAGAATTTAGACTATGGTGGGCCGGCATAGTCTCCTGTAATCATGAGAAACACTGATCACAATTACACATAAAAAACGTGCTTCCCAATATTAAAGGTGCACTATGTATTTTTTTCAGCCACTTGCATTTCAGCCACTTGTGGTAAGAAAAACGGCATCTCCATGGTGCCGTTTTTCTTACCACTAGAATGTTACACAAAAAATACACTGCAATTAAACGTATTTACTTTACAAGGTATTGCTTGAAAAACATTCTTACTGTAAGTGGTTTCACCTCTCAATAGATCTGACCTGTAACTTGACCTGGTGGTGTCCGTCGCTGCTTTATTCATAGGTAAAGACAAGCTTTAATGCCGTATGTGAAGCGGAAGCATCTCCATGGAGACAAAAAATATTACATTTAATCTGTGGATTAAATCTGTGTGACGTCACCCATAGCGTTCGACTCCAGCCAAATGAAGCTCATTAAGGCCAACAGTTACAGGGGGCCAATTTGGAGGTGAATTCCATATTTGGAACTCTGACCGCAGTATCATAGCCAATCAGGAGCGAGGTTATTGAAGGTAGCACCCCTTCCCGCCTGCACTGCAGGTTTAGCTTAGCAATGCTGTCAATCAAACCGTTGCTCAAGCTAGCAGGAGCAAACTTGGGAAAGAAGACACCCTGATTTATCTTTTCACTGACAAAATAGCCAAATAGATCATGTAGAGCGAGATAATATGAGCATTTTAAGACCAAAATGACAAGCCTGATTGCAGCAGTTACAGAGAGAGGGAAAACAGTTTTTTCAAGGTAAAGTGAGTCGATGGAAGCCAGAATTGCGCTCATGGTCACTTCCCATTTGGAAAGTGGCAGCTAGCAGGTTAGCTATGTCCATTTATATATGGTCTATGGGACAGTCTATGATTATAAACATTTGAATAATCGCACAAGCCCTCTCTCTCCTTGTGAGTAGATGTCTGTCCTTTTACAGTGTACTGGAGACCGCGGAGATCATGAAGAGACCAGTGGGGCATGTCAGTTATGGGGTGGGGTAAGGGTCAGTTAAGGGTGTGTGATGACCAGTAACAGAATATGAGACACACAGTTTGTACTGTGAGCTGCAAATGGAGATTTTTGAAGTATGGACTAATCAGGGATGTGTTTTCAGATTATCAGCTGTTCAGATATCAGTCCAATGATTGTTTCTTTTTTTAAATTATATTTTTTAAAATTTATTTTTTACGTCTTTTATGGTTTGTATTGTTCTCTAATAACAGTTAGGCATTTTGTGTTGAGGGCAGAGGGAGTGCATACAGTCAGGTTTGAAGAGGGGGACGAATCAGTAAGAATGGCATCTGTTGTTACGTAATTTCTTACATGAGAAGTAAGTATGTGTGTGTGTGGCGCGTGCGTGCTGTGCGCGTGTGGCGTGTGCGTGTGCGTGCGCTTTGTGTATGGGTAGTTAATAATAAAACGAAAAAGAAATCATAAAGGGTAAGTGCAGATGAGAAGAGATGTTACCTTCAACGGCCTCACTGCAAATTGGCCGAACGCTATGGGTGAAAGCGTCACACAAAAACTTAGTCCACTTCTTAATGCAGTCTATAAGAAGACTAATAGTAAAGGGTACTCAAACACAGTGTGATGAAACAAAACACAACTGCCGCTACGTTTTTGAGGAGGTAACTTGTTTATAATATTCCTTATAGCTCATAAAACAATCAATTTTGTGTAATACAAGACTTTTACCGTTCCTGGTCCAATGGAAAATAATGTCCCATCTTCATGAAATATACTAATTCTAACCATTTAAATTATACTTTAATCTGATAAATCTTGTGGCCTTAAAGCAGTAAAGAGGAGGACTTTCCACACCACATTGTACACAGGAAGGATGTCTATGACCTCAAGGATCAAACGGTGAGAGATCCTTGTAACTACGACCTCATTGCCACACAATCACGCCACGGCAACGGCATCAGCACCAAGTCCGGGCTTTTGTTCACAGGAGGTGGAGGAGGGCTCGAAAATGATGGTCAGATGTTAATGTGTTTTATTCTGTAATACACCCAAAGACTGGAAACAGACCTGGATACCAACGCAGAAGCTTTAAGGGCTCATATTACTCTATATTTCTGTTCTACAAATGTGTGATTTTTCTGATCAACTCCAAGTATGGTTTTGAGGAGGCTACCGAAACATTATACATTGCTTAAAGCTCACAAGAATAAATTTTGTGTAATATAGGAAGTTTAATATTGCAATACTTTTCGAAATGATGTGCTGGTTTAACTTCTTCATACAGGTTTCATTATGGAGTGGCCTGAAGTCTCTTTTGTCTACTACTACAGTTTAAGCAAAAAAATTACATTGAACAAACTATGACTAACTCCAACAGAAAAAAAATATCAGTAGTAATCAGTGATGACTAAAACTATGAGTCAAAAGTATCATGTAGTATAAATGTGGTATGAGGTCCAGGAATCATTACAATGCTGTGATCATCATCTGCACATGATTACAGAAAATGACCTTTAAACACCCCCATGTAATAATGTTGTTACCTCATCAAAAATATACCGGAGTTGTTGCTTTCATGACTTCATTCACCACGTTTGAGTAACACACTAGTCCGATCTACATAGTTTTCAAGTTAACAGCTACATTTGATGTTTTGTAAAGCTTTGAAATTCCTGCAGCTGAAATGATCCAAATGATTCTAGTGAGGGGCGACAGTAGCTCAGTAGGTTGGGTGTTTTGTCCACTGATGCGAAGGCGGCTGGTTTCAAATCCGCTCTCTAAATAAAAACCATCATTGGTTGAGTGGTAGATCCACTGACTCGAAGGTTGGCGGTGCAATTCCAGCCCCTCGCAGATGAATGTCTGTGTTGTGTCCTTGGGCAGAGACACTTAACCCACCTTTGCCCCCAGTGTGTAGTGAATGAATAATGACTATATTGTAAGGCATTATTATTGTATGGAATTTAAAACACACAGCAGCACTTCCTGTATTACCACATAATACAGGAAGTGCTCCAATGTGTAATATGGATCCTTAAGAAGTGCACTACACAAATTTTCTGGTGAGGGCTGTTGTTCTCCGATGACGATGTTATTTCTTTTGATTGGAAAAGTTCATCGTATGGCATTAGACCATATACTGCATATATAAATGGACATGGCTAACATCAAAGATAAGCATGGTTTTTCCAAGGAAGGGAAGAAGGAAAGACAAGAAAAGTTACAGAGGGCAGCTTTAATTTGGCAAAATTAATTAAAGTCTAGTTGTCAATGTGGACATCTTGGTTTTAGAACAAACAAGGTGAGGCTGATATCACAGAAGGATGTTCGTTGGGGGCTTTCCGAATGCAGCTTAGCGAGGTCATGTGCATGGCACTGCTGCCAGGTGAAGCACACACAGAAAACTGCTATAAGGAATATATAGAACTGCATTGAATGAGCAGATTTTTAAAACAATATTAAGGACATTTTAAGTTTGATATTAAAGGGCCCACATTCTATTTTCTGATCTGTGTTATACTGTTGTTTCCTCATCACACACATACCTGGACTTGTGTTTTGTTTCATTACACAAATCCCGCGCATATTTAGTTTTTCTCTCAAACTGAAAACACTCTGTTCCACCTGTGATGTCATGCGGCAATACATGAAATGCTCCATTGTGTTTTAAACTCCATACACCTTCACTGGAATCATTTGGATGATTGCCTGGAATTGCCAAATCTCTACTGAAGTAAAGGTAAAAGGAGCTGTTGAACTTGAAAACAACCACTTCATGACATCACAAGGTGGAACAGAGCATTTTGAGCTTTGGAGATTGGGACTAATAAAAAAGGATCACTCAAACATGTGCGAGTGAAACAAAACACAACTTCAGGTATGTTTTTGAGGAGTAATAGCACAATAACATGGCATAAAGATCACAAGAGTTATTTTGTGTAGGATAGGACCTTTAAAATACGCTGGAATGCTTTAATATAGTATTTATGAGTTATGGTTATTATCTGCGTCAACTACTAAAGGTTCACTATGCCTATCAGGCCTCCACCAAAAAGATTTTTTTGGTGGAGGCCTGAGCTCAGAAGCGAAACAGGGTTGAACCTGGTTAGTACTGGATGGGAGACTGCTGAGAATACCTCGTGCCAGTGGGGCCAGCAGTATGACTCTAGTATACTGTTGTTGTGTCCTTCCTTAGGCAAGACACAGTTTTGCTAAAGGCACCACATTTGCAGTAAGAGTATATGAGGCGTTAACCAGGGCAGGTATGGCTATAGTAAAACCATAGGAAGTTAATGAATAATGCAATATAAAGAGCTCTGAATGTCTGGAAAGGCACTACGTAAATCCAATGCATTATCAGTAGTAGCAACTATTGCCACAGGCTGTTTACAGAGCTCTCCAAAACATAGAAGGAGAAACGTGAACGTATGTAAACCTTGACAGCAGTGAGATGAGAGGCAGCTGTAGTTTTGTGCTTTTGAGACGCAGAGCACTGAGAGATCTGACAAACAATCTTGACCACATGACTCCTAACCACTTCACTTCCTTCGAGAGAGTGTTCCTCTAGATTTTGTCACATTCAAAGCAAAGGCAGCTTCAAAAGAAAAAAAGTGTTCAAGCTGCAGAAGTGCACGGTGTCCTCTGTGTTCTCATCTGCAAATATCCGAAAGTAGAAAGCAAACGGGAACCTCAAACAGTCAAAAGGACAAAGGTCAAACACAACTAAAAAACCACATATCTTAAAAAGTTTGAAATGTTAGATATATTAAAGTATACTAATTCACTTTCTGGTGCTTTGTCTCCATGGAGATGCTTTTTATTGTAGAACACAAAACTGGAGGCTCTAACGTCAAACAATATCTTCTGTAAGTATTTCCATGTTAGATATATCAAAAGTGCAGTGTGTAATTTTTCTGGTGCTTGCCTCCATCAAGATGTTGTTATTGCTTCAAAAACACAAAAAACTTGAAAAATAGCGTTCTCACTGTGAGCGGGGTAGTCGTCTCTCCACAGATCTGACCATGTAACTTGGCCTGTTTTTTTGCTTTCCTCCTTGCACATAGATATGTGCAAAGAGCTGCAGCTTCAAAGATAAAAATTAAAAAATAAATAAAATTATATATATATATATATATATATATATATATATAATATATAATATATAATAATATATATATATATATATATATATATAATATAGAGTAGATATAATATATATATATATATATATAGCTATATATGTGTCTGTGTCTATATGCTTAAATGTCTACAAAAAAGAGAATAAATATGGATTGTTGATTCATTTATTTTTGATTCATGTTCGAAGTTCAGTGCATTTTCATTTAAAGGGCCCATTTACACCTTGTTGTTTCCTCATCACAGAACAACACTCCTGTTCCACCTGGTGATGGTCACATGGTATTACGGAACAGTTTCTCCACTGTGTTTTTTAACACTCTTACACACCTTCCCCTAAATCATTTGGATAATTTCAGCCCTGGATTGCCCCATTCTACCCATTTCTACTTAATTAAAGCAACCACTGTAGCGGTCTAACCCTTAAAGCAACCACAGCGCTAAATACAAGGTGGAATAGAGCATTTGAGTTTGGAGATGTAGCCAGACTAATAATGCAGGATTACTTAAACATGTGTGAATGCAAAAGAAAAAACATAGCTCCAGCTATGGTTTTGAGGAGGCTAGCACATTTATAACATGGTTTAAATCTCCATTTTGTGTGTAATATGGACCTTTAAATGTTTTTAAAACTTTAATATGAAATGCTAATACAAAGAGAACATTCATCTTATAAAAAACTGTCCAGTCTTTGCCAACCACTAAATGCCAAAAATGGTGTCATGTTAATGAGAATTCTTTTGGCTCATTAGGCACATGGCTTGCCAGTTTGCTAATAGCTACATAACAAGGCCAATTTGAAACAAGCTATAAGCCCTGTCAAAGTTACCTGTCTTGTACCTGTTGGCAGGCCCCCTGCAGGCACACACAGTGCCCGACACCACCCCTGCAGGCAACACAAACTTGCCGGACCCATTCAAATCATACATGCTCAGTCGCGGGACACACGGAAAGATTTTAGTCACTTCGAGTTTCATTCACTCACTCAACGAGTCAAAACCTCGACAAGATAAAGATAGCTGACTTTAATGCTGAGAAACAGAGACAGCGTAATCTAAAGTGAAACTACAGATTATGCGGCTCAGTGGGTTGAATGGAGAGGAACAGGCAACAGAATCAAAAAAACAGAAGGTCAGTCACACTGTAGCCAGTCTACCGAGCACGAGATCTGATATGGCATTTACACAAGAATGTGTACAAAAATCAAGATATTTAGGCTGAATATCCATATGGAAATATGAAGTGTGGTGATTCATAGTAAAGGTATAGTGTCGTAGAGTGTGTGTTTTAGGCAAAATAAGGCAAGTCTTATCGTATAGCACAGATGGTACACCACAGTATTCAAAAGTGCTTTAAGAATAAGATAAGACCAGTCCTGGTGCAGTTACTGGTGCAGTCCTGGTGTAGTCCTGGCTTAGTCCTGGGCTTACGTCCTGTCTTCAGTCCTGGCTTAGTCCTGGCTTAGGCATTTGAAATAAGTAGGATTTAATGTTACAGTTTATGAACCTTACATTTTTTTAGAGAAAAAAAAAAAAAAATCAGCGTCGCTCTCTAGTGTGATGTGCAGCTATCCATAGGACGGGCCACAGCAAGTCGTTACAGATGAATATTACGATATAAAAATGTGCAAATTAGAAAAATTACTGATCCACGGGTGTCTTTGATTTTACTGAAGAATAATTTGGTCATATAGAACCAAAGTGAAGAGGAATTTAACCCTCGCTTTGATCTGTAAACATCTGTATTCTGTGCATTCTGAGAGAGCAGGAAACAGTCACTCCCCCAATGGCGCGCTATCTCAGGTGACATCAAGGCTAAAACAATTCAGTCACAGGTTTCTGAGAACGGAGGAAAGTGTCCTGGACCGCAGCCTAAGGACTTCCCATGTCTCCTCCACTTCTGTCATGAGGCTGCTTCCAGAGAAATACTCAAGAGTCACCCTGTAGCTCCAATGTGAGCAATGCTTCAGTTATGCCACCCCTGATACCAGTGCTGGTGTAAGGGGCGGCGCCAGGGGGGAATTGAGGGAGCACTAGCCTCCCCTAGAAGGGCCAATGCATCTCTATAGCTCTCTCAAAGATTTTTGCCCCATTTTCATAGGACATTCAATTGACAAAAACATTTCAAATGGTAACACACAGAGTGTTCAAAATGAGACTACAATAAAATAAAATAAACCTGAATTTTCTTCAGTCAGTTAGCATAATCATTTATCATATTACAATGATTCATGAATATCACAAAAATGACACCTAACACTTAAGTTATTCCACAGACCAAAGGGGTTTAGACTGAAGTTTAACACTTATTTTGCCTAACCCTCTCAAGAGAAAATCTATCTACAGACAAAAACAACAATCATCTCTCATGAACGTAGGGAAGAAGACACACACACACAGACACACACAGATCCAGGAACACATGTCAATATGCATACATATAGGTTTACATCTAGGTACACACACACACACACACACACACACATACACACTTCATATAGTTATGTTATTTTTAATTTGTGTGCTTTATAAAATAATAATGTTTTTGGTCTAGTAGCATAATGAGATCAGCAGACCAGATTATTTTGGATGTAGCAAAGTCCCACCTAAAAACTCAAAGGCACTGAGCTTTTGCTGTAGCTGGTCCCAGACTCTGGAACAGTCTTCCTCTGTGTATTAGAACAGCTCAATCTTTAAATATTTTTTAAACCTTTGTTGAAAACTCATTTGTTCACAGTGGCTATCAACACAAGCTGAGCATTTTTGCATGTTTTGTTTTATTAGATTGCACTATATATGTTGTACATCACTTTGGGCAGGCGGTTGTTGTTTCTAAAATGTGATTTATGAATACATTTGACTTGACTTGGTCCAGGCTGTTCCATAAATAAACACCTCTAATGGAGACATATGAAATTTTTAGGCTGGTTCTCAACATTAGCTTTCTGAAAGATCCCTGTTCCTCTCAGACTGTACCTACTCACACTGTGACACACTCTTGGAACACTGAGGGAGCGTATTATTATGTGCCTTAAACATCACAATTGCAATACTGAGATCAACAAGATCATGTCATTTTAATCTGTTTCATTTTGTAAAAAGATCATTTGTTGGGGGATAGTAATCGGCATAGTTGACAGTTCTGTCAACCTAATTCCATATTAGGTTTTAGAGATCACTACATAAGCTAACTACATTTAAACTTTAAAGGCTCTAAATCAGTGGTTCTTAACCTTGTTGGAGGTACCGAACCCCACCAGTTTCATATGCACATTCACTGAACCCTTCTTTGAAAAAAAAAATCATATTTTATTTTTCAATAAATTCAAGACAATGCTCGGCTCATTTTGTACTAATGCACAAAATGAGCCGAGCATTAACATCACTGTGTTCATAGAACAAAACCAATACAATGCATGAACTCAAAACAAATTACATACATACCTTTTCACAAAGACATGACCTTTTTTTAATACTACCACACTGAAATGATTTTAATTTTTAACCTTATGTATTCCAATAATGAACTTATTGCATTTATGCTATTTATTATTTTTAAACATTTTAACACACACCCATCACCTAATTCCATCAGGCTACAATAAATAATGAATATTTACTTCAAATCAGTGTGACTTCTGCTGTTTGAGAGACCAGTTCAGAAATATGCGGCTTCACCTTGTGCCACTGTCATGTCATTTTCACAGCAAAGTCTGTTCTGTGTCTCATGCCGTGTCTCAATTCACCAAAATGCCCTTTAATGCGCCGTTGAGACACTGCGGCCGCCGTGTCCCAATTCGCCAAATGCACGTTCGATGTACTGTTCGAAGTGCGGGTCGAAGTCTGGAGACGCTCGCAGTCCGCGAGTCTATTGGCAGTGACAGCATCTGACGCTATAAAGTTTAGAAAGAAATGACACGAGATACCATCACAACAGTCCAAGTTTGACTACCGACAGCACCAAATTCTCTGCAGCACAGATTGGCCAAGCAATGTAGTGTGATCACCTGCAGCCAGTGATGGCCAAGCGGGGCGTCTCATCACGAATCATATGAGTCGGGTGCGTATCTTGACCTCCGCCGACCCCTGAGACTGACTCACCGACCCCTAGGGTTCGATCGAGCCCAGGTTAAGAACCACTGATCTAAATCAACATGTTGTGTACATCCCCACTGAAGAACCTAGCCCTCCCCCCATAGCTTCTCCAACCAAAATTGTCTGGAGCTGCCCCTGGCTAGTGTCAGAAATGCAGCGTGTAGAGCTGTGCAATATGTTCTAATGATCTCAAAGGCTGCTGTTAGTTATGTGATAGAGGTCCTCTGTAAAAACAATACAACTTGTGTGTAAGTTAAAAATGCACTTACACAGAGTGCCATTTGTACAGTAGAGTAGCACAAGTATTTTATTCTATGTCACTGTTTTAATCTGAGGCTTCTGTTGTTTATCTGAATGTAAAGCACTTTATCTATAATAGCAGTTTTATTAATGGAGTTACAAAGTTATTACTGTATTTTTTTTTTTAAAAAGTCTTTTGTTCTGAGGTTTAGATCTACAAACAAAAGTCTAAACATAATCCCGATACTGTTTCCAGAAATCTCAAAATTATATTTTTTTTATCGGAATCATACAGCCCAGTCATAAAAGTCTTGATACTAAGAAACAAAACTCGATATTAACTTCCGTTTCAGTATCACAATGAAAAAAACACTTTGATACAACAGTATGTAGTTTTCAAACATAAATAACTGTAATTTTCTTTCATGTTACCGTAAAGTTTACCTTGACCTTAATGTGGTCTTATGCCAGTTCTGACACAGACCACTGTAAAATTATTCCCATAATATAATATGTTCTATTTATGTGACTTTAGATACTTGTTCAGACGATTATCTACTTTTGATACTAGCTTTAGAATTGTTTACTATCTCTATGTCGTTAACCCCACAGAGAGTGTCGTAGGGGTCGGGTGTACAGACTGGGCAGAGGTTAATGGTGGGAGTCTGAAGGACTAGGTTCTCCTTAGAGCATCATCTGACTGTAGTGACGTGGTCCATCACATGGTAAAAGACCACATAATATATGAAAAATGACCATTAATGAAGAAGGTACTGATCAAAAATACACACAGTTTTATGCAGTACCCTACGGCTCACAGACCACAGACTCCATAAAGACACAGCTGGGCCACAGAGGGAGCCAGAGAAAGACCCCACTAAGCCATAGAGGGAGCCAGAGCCAAGTGGTTCCTATAGAGTCCATAAATACACAGAGGGAGCCAGAGCCAGACGCTGCCTATAGAGTCCATAAAGACACAGAGGGAGCGAGAGCCAGGGAGACGCTTCCTACAGACCTCAAAGACACAGAGGGACACAGAGGGAGCCAGAGCCATAGAAATGTTTCCTATAGACTCCATAAAAGACACAGAAGGAGCCAGAGCCAGATGCTACCTATAGAGTTCATAAAGACACAGAGGGAGCCAGAGCCAGACGTTACCTATAGAGTTCATAAAGATACAGAGGGAGCCAGAGAGACGCTTCATATAGACCCCATAAAGACATAGAGGGACCCAGAGGGACCCAGAGGGAGCCAGAGCCAGAGAGATGCTTCCTATAGACCTCATAAAGACACAGAGGGACACAGAGGGACCACAGAAGGACCTAAAGAAACAGTTCCTATGGGCTCCATAAAGACACAGAGTGAGCTAAAGAGATGGTTCCTATAGACTCCATAAAGACACAGACGGACCACAGAGGGAGATAAAGAGATGGTTCCTATAGACTCCATAAAGACACAGAGGGACTACAGAGCGAACTAAAGAGATGCTTCCTATAGACCCCATAAAGACACAGAGGGACACAGAGTGACCGGATTTTGCAGAGCCCATGCCTAAAGGTCCTGCGGTCACAGTGCATTTTTGTAATTTTTTCATAGTAACTTCATGGTAACGGCCCCGCCTTTTAAATAAGTCATCTGGAAATGTGTTGAAAGCATCACCATTTTGGCAACAGAGAAACTCCACTCAAACAATACAGAGGCTGAAAAGACTACAGTAGCTGAGTGTTCCAGGGTTCATATTTGCTACTTCTCACTATTATAAATCACTCACTTCTCATGAAAACTTCACAAAACTGGGGATCGGTCTATTGTTTACTAATGAAAGAAAGGTAAATAACTACAGTTTTTTATATTTTAAATTCAAATCCTCAAGGTAGCCACTAGCTATGTCCAAAAATATATAGTAAAGTTTTGTTTTTTTTCTTTATGCATTTCTGTGTAGCCACCAGTTACCCCAGTCCTCACATCAGACCTGCAGAGACTGAAATGGCAGAATAGAGAGAGAAAGAGACAAAAAGAGACTAAAAGAGAAAGAGAGAGAGGAGCAAGAGATAACTATTATATTGTAAGCATGCACTCGCAAAAATCAAGTCAATATAAGATCGAAAAATAGGACAAAGACTTGTCATTCTAGTTTTAAAATGTTCATATTAATCCGCTCTACATGATACCGGTGTTTTTGTTTTACTATTGTGTCCATAAATCAAGATATGAACAGACAAATCAGGCATCTTCTTTCCCTGAGGAGGCTCCCACTGGTATTACATTTTATTGACAGCATTGCTAAGCTCCTGCTCCCTGCTAAACCAGCGTTGCTGACAAGAAGGGACATTACTTCAACAGCCTCACTCTGGATTGGCTCTTTGGTTGCTAAGATACTCGCAGTGACATCACACTTACTTCTTTACTTCTTTATAGAGTCTATGGAGGGTGTTCTGAGATTTGCATGGGTGCTCTGGCCTCCCCATGGGATTGGTGCCTATGATTACAAAAAATCTAACCACAATTGCAATGCTTGTAAGAAAAAAAATGCAATTCTAAATTTCCCCAAATCGGTCAGCTCTAGTTTGCAGCCAGAAAATACAACTGTATAAGGAGTTATGACAACTCCATCTGCTATGTATAAAGTAGATCAAAACAACACTGTATTAATATTATGCATAAGGGATATTTTAGTAAAACTGGTCTATGGTCTACGTTTGTTTTTTTTTACTGTGGGCCACGAGTCTGCAATAAAGATATCCATCTATATCTCTGTGGGTGGTACTAATAGACTTTTTAAAATAGTTCAGCCTTTCACACCCGTATCGGCCTTTTGTGGCTTAGTCTTAGTGGTGAGTGCAGAGTGGTACAGAGAACACACAGTACATATGAGAGTTTGTGTGAATGGCATTTTCAGGGTGTGAACACAGGAGTTATATCTTGTGTTAAATGCGTGAATGCTTGTCCACAGCCCTCCTTCCTTTTAAGGTCATTCTCACGGGCTCTGAGCTTAGCCAAAATTCCACTTACACAGACACACTTGCACACAGAATACTGGGGAACATGGCACTTCTAAGTAAAGCTATCAGACTTCACACAAACACAAACTCTTCATCCTGAGATACCTGGAGCACACACTTTGCTCCATTTAAAAAGCACCGTAAAAATGTAAACACACAGATCTGAATTGTTTCATTCTGTCAGTATGTGGCCTATTCCACAACACTGTATGTGTGCTACAAAGAGGCTAGATTTTTGTCAGCCCGAATTCTGGTTAATCCACTTGACAATCCCAACCATTGAAACTAATCAGGAATAGGCATGGTTTACTCTACATTAAAACAAAGATACCAGTGTAACATTACTACAGTATAATACACACTGTTTTATATTTATGTGTGATAAACTTTCAGACTTACACACATAATGTAATACTACCTACTCAACTTAAATGCAATTTGATCTACAGCAGAGGGATTGAAGTGAACTTCAAAGTAAAATGCTTAATTTATAAATGAGTTCACATGTTATGCTCCCACACACTGAGTCTATGACGACCGTAACCATGGCTCCGAGCTCAGCCTGATGACAGGTTTGGGCTGTGGAGACTGAAGGTCATCTGACCACAGCTGGTCACATCTGGACCAAACCCAGAGGTTTAGTGAGAAGAAGCAGAGGCTCAAACACAGCTCTGTGTTAAAACAGTACTAAACATCCTTAAGGGTGCGTTTGAGCACAGGGCCACGGGCTCAGCCATAGAGGTAACAAACAGGAAACTGTGTAGGAGGTATATTCACTTTAGAGAGAAGCAAAATGTAATGCAGCCACATCTTTTGAAACCACAGAGAGGCAAAATATGATTAACGAGACAAAACCACAGCACAAACTAAAGTTAATCAGACATCTGACCGTTATCTCTTCTGTCTTAAAACAAGATTAAAGGTCAAACACATCAGTGGCATGCACCATTCAAAATGTGCCACACTCCTTCAGAAGTTAACGCAAATCAAAGTGGCACAAACGGGCACAGACTGGTGCCAGTGCGGAGGGGAACCCCGTGAGACTGAAACCGCTGGAAACAGGAAATTACTTTGTGCCAATGTGTACTGTACTGTCTTTATAAGATACATGTGTTTATGACACAGCAACAACGAAACAAAACATTTAAAAATATTTAACTGATCTAAACTCAATGATCCACAGGCTCAGCAGTGACTAGAAACACACCACAGGTTCAAACATACTCTGACATTAAGAGACTTGTGCCAGCCCTTACCTTTGGGGGATCATACAGCTCCAGCTGGTACCTCTCTCCTGCGCCTCTGCCTCTTTGCGTGTCCCTGACCCTCCTGACCAGCAGGTGGCAGCGTTGCCATTGAGGCTGAGAGTCTGAGATGGTGTCGTCCACCTGCAGGTAGCGGAGCAGGTCCTCTTTACAGCAGCTGCCAAGCTCCGTCCCCCTGCGCCGCATGCTGCCGGGGCGGAGCCACCGGAAACGATCCAAGAAGTGAGAGGTCACACCTGGCGTGGGGCGAGAGGAGGAGGGAGCAGCGACGTGTCAGAGCCCGCAGAAGAAGAGGACGACACACTGGTTCGGCCCTGTCCACATGGTGGCGCTGTGCAGCTGGAGGGCTCTTCTGGAGCAGACGGCGAACAGTCTGCCGGATCTGACTGACGGAGAAGTGTGTGACATCAGCGTGAGCCGGGGTCAAATCGGATGAGAGCCGCGGCGACACCTGAGGCCGCTCCGAGCCTGGGAGGTCTTCGTTACTACGGCTACAAACAACATGTCTGAACACCACAGGGTTTCCTGCTGAACATCGAAGAGGCACTTCCTGCTCAGGGCTTACAGACACCGGCTCTGCTTTTTGGGACACAACAGTAAAGAGAGCAGCTCCAGGCCTCTGGGGGGCAGCCTGGCGGTAGTCCTGGGTCTCAGATGGGGGGGGCACTAAGGGCATGGGGGCAGGAGCTGGGGTTGGTCTGAGCATCCTTCTCCACCTCGCAGCAGAAGTACTGCTGGAAACAGGTCGGTGAACTGTTTGGAGAAGGTCTCCGGGGACAATGCATCATGGCGTTCCTGGGCAAAGCTGCGGTAGTGTCCCGCGAGCTGGCGCGCCGTGGCGATGGCGTGGAGCTCACAGAACTCCCTCCAGCCTCCTCCTGCGGTGCTGCTGCGGTGGCCTGGATGAACAGTGTTACCATTCATTGCAGTAACCACAACTGCTGAGAAGCACTGCAACAAGAAACAACAGAAAACAAGGCTTAAGTGCAAGTGAGTTATGACAAAAGAGATGCATGTTTTTAGGTTAAACAGTTAAACCAGATTAAACCAGATTACACAGACCTGTAGAAATCATGTGGGATTAGGCTCTCACACAGACAGCACACAGGAGTGAACTATAGAAGAGGTCTCTCTTAGAAATGAATGAAGCAGAGACTGAATGAGCTGCAGTTTGAGGAAGTGCTCTGAGACAGTTTCTCAATAACTGCAGCCTCCCTGTGTCGCCATGTGACGCGTCTGTGGCCTTCTGCTTTTCAATACACCACCAACCCATCCACAGCAATATAAAGAACCATCACAATGTAAACAAGTGCATGATGGGAAATATCAAAGCCATTTCAAAAATTAAAGGCCCTGTACCAGATTTTTCTCATGTATTTGAGCAAAATTTGTCTTGTCTCAGTACAGACATATTGAGCAGGTCTTGTGGTCAAAATAATCTGTAAATGTGTGTTAGCATGCTAGTTGTTGTTAGTTTTACCACATAGCAAAACTCCTCTCTAAGAGTTGTGAAAAGCGCTAATAAACTCATCACAGTTAGGCCTGTCACTATAATGACTATATCAACTTCTCGTTCAGTATATGAAGCCGGAACTATATTTTTGGAGGTCAATCTGTATCATGTGTATGTTTCTTTGCACTACTGAGACATTTTGGTTATTTTTTTGGCTGTATGATAAGATTTAGGTTGATTCATTACTTCTATGACTCATTATAGATGCAACCTAACAACTAAAGTGTTTAATTCTGCTGATTATTTATTGCAGCTGATGATTTTTAACAATAGTGTAGAAATCGTTTTTGTGGTTTAAATCTGCTTTTGGGTTATTGTGTCAGTGGCATAAATTAGTTTCAAGATTATCGTTTATATTTACTTCAGCTCAGAATGCATGAGGTAAGTGAGGAATAACTTTAGACCATCGCAAACTGTTTAAAATGAACTAGTTCGGCTATCACATTTAAAACAATATGAATCAGGTTAAGAAAGTAAATATAATCACTTATATTAATTGGAATTTCTGGAGGCAAGATGTGGCACTTTTATGATTATACTGATAATTTATAATATTTATAATTGTGCGTCGATACCCATTTACAGTGGGGAACTGTTTTCTGCACTTTGATAAGGTTTGCGCTGTAGATGGTTGAATAAATAACACTGAAAAAATTGCCAATATATAAATAATTTTTAACTATGCTGTGTACAAAGTGTGCTCTACAAATAAACTTGCTTTGCGTATTTGTATGTATATAAGTAGAGGTCAAGCAATATGGGTTTTTTTCCTGGCCAATAAACTCCGATATTTTATGTATAGATAGATACACTCCCCCTCTGTCCCGTGGTGTGATCGACTAGTGGCCGCTCCAGGTCCTGCAGCTCCTGGGAGCTTGGGCTCAGAAAAAAATTCTCCCACAGAGCGCATTTTTGGGGAATTCAAACTACCCGTGTTCTGACGTGTCCTCTAGATCACTGTTCAATTCAATCTTTATTAAAAAGACAGAATATCTGGTTCATAGTGAATTTCATAGTGAATTTTATATTATATATATATATATATATATATATATATATATATATATATATATATATATACATACATATATATATATATACATATATACATATATATATAAATTAAAAATTAATTTCACGTTATAATGTATAGAGACGTGAACGTCAATGTCTTGTTGTTGTCACACACAAAGTACAGCATTATAACAGTACAGTTAAACATGGAACCTATTCATAAAATTAAAATTATAATTACTCATATCCAGAACATTTTTAAACCATGAGCAACTTTAACAATTATCGTGATATTATCATTAATCACAATTATTTTGGCCAAATTTTCAATATTGTCCCATGCCTAGAGTGGGGACAAATGCGCCACAAGCATTATCTGGAGAAGTCACGGAGACTACTTCCTGTTAGTAACAATATGCCAATTCAAAGTACAGGGGAGTATTTTTTCAGTTTTTCACATACCAGCGTCTTGAGTGAGAGAGGGCCATTCTACACAGAGGCTCAGTGCAGATGGTATGGGGGCAGGCATATCCAACAGATCAGAGTAAACCACAAGTACTTGCGGGTTCCTTGTTGTGGTCAGGCAAACTTTACTTCACTACTATTACTTCAAAAAGCCTTCATTAAAATATGTTACGAATGCACAGATATAATTCACAGTCATTAAGGCCTGAAGATGTGAACGTCAATGGAAGGCGTGAAAAACTTGGCACCTTGAAATATTGCGTCACTAAAAGTTCCAGGATGTCACAACAACCCGTTCCCCTCCTGTAAATTTGGAGCATGCTCAGTGCGCGCCGTGAGCCCACCGCCCCCCACCCCCACCCGGCCCCCCCTAGACTGTGTTTCTATCAGCCAGGCCCCAGCCATGACTCAGCACACACACAGAGCACACTATAAAGACACACTTCCTCTCTCTATCTCTCCAGAGGCTTGGTCCACACAGTTCCCAGGCTCCTCTCGCTTTTCAAGTCTGCTGTGGCTGGGACGAAAGATCTCCAGATGTGATTGTGGAAATGGTGTTGACGTTATTTTTGCTTCAACTCAGGGTCTAAACAGGGTCACCCGCAGACAAAAGGATAAAATGCAACAGTGGTAAAGTTAAGTTTTATGCTAACTCTGATAGCAAGCATTACTTCTTTTTATGCAAGACCAACTTGAAAGAGTTTAACTAGAGGTTAGCAATATGAACTATAGAAATGTACTGATGTCTGCTTATACTAGGGCTGACATATGTTTTACCTCATACTGATCAAGCTATATTTTTTCATTTTCAAAAGCAAAATAACTTGACTGATTTCACTTACACTTACACTTATGAGTGCCATTTAACTAAAAAAAAAAAAAAAAGCCAAATTTCTTCCTCTAAAGTTTGAACTCTGCTCCACACTGTCTGTATTTACTGACAGAGGATTATAGTATTTTATATAGCTAAAGTCTTCACTTTGTCTGGCAAAATGAATGATAATTTAAATAAACTTAAAATGCACAACAAGATACAGATTCTGTTTTATTCAAGTTTAAGTTCTTACTTTTATTCAAGTTTGAGTTCGTACTTCAGTAAGTTCATTTATAGAAATCAGAGAAACCGGTTACTGCTACTGGAATCATCCATGGAGTTTCAGAAATATGAAAGAAAACAGGGCAGTTACCAGAGCAATTAGCAATTTCAAAATAAAATCTCCCTTTGGATGCTGAAATACCTCAAAATATTGCTTTAAAAAAAGGAATCAGAAAGTGGTTTTGTTCTCATTACTCATAACTCAACTGCTCAACTTGCATGTCGTCTTGGCTCTGCGCGCTGCTCCTCAAGCACACACTGGGGGCTTATGCTTTTGTTCAATGCTCTAGTGTGCCGGGAGTTTTAGTCAGCATTTTTCTCGCACAAAAGCCAAACTGCTCAAAGAAACTCAACCAACAAGAATGCATATAACTTAAATATTTTGCATGAGCACATCTTGCAGTCACTAGTGCCGTGTAAGCTTGTAGAACCCTACCTTGTCTCACATGTTTTCCTGGGTGCAGTCTAGTAATTGTAATCAAGTAAGAGAGGAAACAGAATGTGTGAGGGACACGTGAGATCTTGTCGGCTAGAAAAACCTCATGACTTGAATCAGTTGTGATCTTGACCACAGCACATGGGCCGGGGAAGGGGGGGTAGTTGAATTCAACTACAGAAATCTTTATAAATGTGCACTGCCCCGGTAAATAAATGAATAGATAAAATGTAAAAAAAAAAAAAAATCATCACTAATGCACTTCATGTATAAATATTTCCTATCTAGAAGCTTTCCATTTGGTTAATACTGTATTTAAAAACTCCCACTGCACAATAGAAATAATCTCATGACTAGCAGACTACTAAACTAATCATGTTCACGTTTCATCGCAGTTGGTTAAATCCACCTGTCAATCATGCAGAGCAGAGCTGAGGCTGACCAATAGGAGGCGTGGGCAAGAGGAGCATAGAGCTGCATTCAAGAGAAAATTAGCAAATCATGCTCATTTTTGGGGGCAATATTTATTTATTGCGTGTACTGGGAATTTTTGAGTACGTTTTGGGCTTTAAGATTTATTCCGCAAACAGGTTGAATAAATAATTTCTATCACTCATTATAGATGCAAACTAAGTGCAAAGTGTACTTAAGTTAACAATATTGTAGATTTGAAGTATTTTTTGTGTTTAATTCAGCTCTTGGGTTCTTGTGTCAATGGCATAAATGAGTTTCAATATTATTATCTATCGTCTACATTTACTCATATCGAACTTTAAATTGTGTAATCATGACAGGCCTAATGGACAGCACTAGTCCAGAGCGTCACAACAAAAGGCCTGGACATACACAGGGTTTTCAAGCAGTTATCAGTGCACTGGAGGGAGGCCCTATTTATATCTCTGAACCGGTATCAGCGCTCACACAACACCACATGGAACAGCATGTGTCAGATCTTATGAACGCCAAGTTTAAGGTGAAACTGCAGATCAAATGTTACATGACGCCGGGATCCAGGGCCATAGGTTAACTTAAATCTGCTATTAAAACGTGGAAAACAGAACCAAGTCATTTTAAATCGTTTGGAATAGGGTAAAGTTATTCCACACTTACGTTATACATTCAGACCATCCTAATTATTCACCACAATGAGTTTATAGTAAACTTTATAGGGCCCGTATTATGCTGTTTTCTGGTCTATGTTATAATATTTCCTCATCGCAAACATACCTGGAATTGTGTTTTGTTTCATTCTCACATGTTTAACACACAAACCCTGCATATTTAGGCTGAGTTCTTAACTCAAACTGAAAACACTCTGTTCCACCTTGTGATGTCTTGTGGTAATACAGGAGGTGCTCCATTGTGTTTTTGAAATCCACACACCTTCACTATCATTTGGATAATTTCATCTCTGGAATTGCCAATCTCTACTGAACTAAAGGTAAAAGAAGCTGTTAAGTTGAAAACTACCATCACCAGGTAGAACAGAGCATTTTAAGCTTTGGAGATGTCAAACATGTGTGAATGAAACAAAACACAGCTCCAGGTCAAAAGAGCTCACAAGAATTTGTGTAATACAGGACCTTTAAGATTTGAGTTTTCCTGTGATGGTAATGCTAACAACAATTAGCAAGGAAGGAGCATACTTCCTGATACTCGGGGGATAAAAAGCTTTATAATTAGGCGCAGACATATATGGACTAGGTCAAAAAAGACTGGGTCCAGCCACTTAAATACTAGCATTTGTGGACTAAAAGTGTCATAAACTCTCAAAACTCTTTAGTACCTCTATGATCTGACCAAGCATCCGACCTAATCTGAACTTAAAAGATCCATAAGCATGCATACAGAGAAGAACTAATTTACAATTTTTCTTTTTAATTCAACTCAATGTAATTACTTTTGCACGTTTAAAACAACTTCAGGTGCCCAAACATGCTTCAAATAAAAAATTGACAAAAAACATATATACAGCTAAAACGATACACAGGCAAAGAACAATAAAACAGAATTAAAAAGAATTTTAAAAAGTAAAAAAAAGACCTCCATGGAGAGACAGGGGGTCTCCACACAGGGACATTTCAGAACATGTTTGTATTTCAGAACATGTTTGTACAGATCTAAACTACAGGGTTAGCATTTTTTATGCAGAATAAGACCGCCATGAGAGACACAGGGAGGGCACCTGTGTGGAGGGCATCTGACACAGAGGTGCAGTGCTCTAGCCAGACTTAAGCCCTGTCTGTGCTATGCCCACTGTGGAACGGGTTATGGGGCTCAGTTGGAGAAAAGTTCCATATTTGGAATTCTGACCGCGAGTCATAGAAACCAAAGAGCCAATCTGGAGCGAGACTGTTGAAGGTAACATCCCTTCCAGCCCGTGCTACTTTAAGAGTGATCCTTATGTCCCCATGGGGGGAAACAGTATTTGAAGTTATGTCCCATATAACTCTATGGAGGTAAGTTTATTAAATTAAATATTAATCTTAACATTATATTAAATATCTTTCAAAGCAGAGATGACTATTTTGTTGTTTCCACATGAAAGCTTCTTGCTAAGAGACCAAATTAACCAAAAAACGCAAACTGAACTTTGCCTCATATTCTGGTGACCTGTTTATAGCCCTTGTCTGCATCAGCAAAAATCACACAGATCCAACCTATGGCTCCAGTCTCAGTTAATCTGCAAAGTATCAAGGCTCCGGTAAAGACTTCAAACGCTCCAATGGCCTTATGGGGAAAAAGAAATACTGGAAAAATAAACCAATTACAGAAAACGGAGCAACATGTGGCAGAAGCCGGGATGAAAAACAGATTTGGATTTGAATTTTCAGAGTCTGAATCACTAAATGAACCAGGCCCATTTGTAAAGCACAGGAGGGAAGAGAGTGGTCAGGGAAACACACAGAAGAGGGTACAGAGGCGTTATTGTGATACTAGACTTTAAACAAAGATGTACTGGCTTAAAGGTGCATTATGGAACTCTTCTGTTGAGGGTCCTCCAACCTCGCTGTTAGCATCACTACTTCCTGTCCAGTTGTATCTCTATGAGGTTTTTGTGGAGTCACACTAAAATTAATAAATATTTAAAGATGAGGCAGTGGACAGGGAGCTGCGAGTGGATGTCACTGACAACATGTTAAACACTTCACAAATAAAATGAACACTTCACCAGAGGACACTTCTGTGTTTAGAAAGAGACATGTCTGTGTCTCAAAGCTAATGTTAATGCATAATAAATATCAAAATAACTCCACAAACTGAAGTATTCAACACTTAAAAGCAATCAGGTACTCTTTACTTTAAGTAATTCCAATTTTAATAGGGTTTTGATCTTATATTTTACACTTAGTTATTTTACACAAAATAGCATTAGCTTTGAGACAAAGTGAGCTAGCGACTATGCTGCTGTGCCCAGAGCTTATTGTCTCATGAATGTAATCTCTTTGCCTGGGATGTTCCCGTGTGACATCATTATGATAATGTCTCGAGTCTGTGGAGAGGCGACAATAGTAAGAATGCATTCATCAAGATACATTTAAATGCCATATCATATCTCCATGAAATATTTCACAGTATGGCATTAAACAGGTGGCGCGCATTTCATCGGAAAACTGAATAGTGACCAGCACTAGGTAAATCGATGACAAGAAGATAAGATCATATTTTGTTCCCATTATGTGACGGTAGAGGTCTTGGTCAAGTATTGCACAAAAAATTTTTATTGTAAAATTAAACAAAAAGTATAGTAGTGTCAGGAACTATGGAGGGACTGTGTCTTTCTGTGGCCTGGGAATGCCTTAGGGTCCCGTCAGAGGAGCTGGTGGAAGTGTCGGGGTGAGGGAAGTCTGGGAGTTTGTGCTAAGACTTCTACACCGCAATCACAGATTGTATAAAAAAGTGTAATATGTGAGTGTAACGTCAAATGAAGCTCATTGAGGCTAGATCAGTTATAAGGGCAAATTTGGAGCCAAGTTCCATATTTGTAATTCCGACCGCGAGCATCAAAGCAAAAAGCCAATCGGTTCAACACCCATTCCCGCCAGCACCACTAGTTTGGCAGGGGGCTGACACTTATCAACACTGTCAATCAAACCTATTGCTAACGCTAGCCGGAGCAACCTCGAGGACAGAAGGCAGCTGATTTGTCTCTAATTAATATTCATATCTTGAGTTATGGACACAATAGCGAAATAAAAATACCAGGGGTGGCAGTTTTTTAATGCAAAGAGAATTGGAGCCAGAGTCAATGGAACCGGAAGCATGCCCACGCTCACTTTCGATTTGGAACGCTACGGCTAGCAGGTTAGCTATGGCCATATTATAGAGTCAATGACCACGACCCAGACAAAGCAGAACAACAAGAAGAATATATATATTTGAATCAGCGTTAAACTTCATATTATAATTTTGCAAAGCTTCAAACAACAATTTTAATATTATTTAGAAAGATATACTGCCACCTATAGAACGGCTCATGTAAACGTTAACAGTACAACAGGAGAGAGACCGGACTTGATGACAAGTCAGACAGGAAATGAAAAATGCCAAGAAAGAGGTAGATTACAGAAGGGGCCCGTTTTGTGGTGGAGGACAGCTCAGGTATCACGGGTCACTATGGTAATGGGGTTAAAGGGTCTCGCCATCGACAGGAAACCCAGCCCTCGACCTCACAATAGAGCGTTACGTCATAGTCCAGTGAGGAGCAGCACAATTTTCAACAAGAATGATTTAAAATACACCGTGTGACCCAAAAAGGTGGGTCAACACATAACATATAAATTAGATGCTTTGTACTGGCCTTTTGTGTCGCTTTGTTTATTTGAAGTCATTAAAAAAATGTGAAACAAAGACACACAAGTTTTTTTGTTGTTTTTTTTTTTTTTTTTTTTGCAGGCTTCAGAATAATAAAACATGTGGTCCGTTGCCATAGCAATTAACAATTTAATATAAAACATCCTATCTTTTGAATGGTGAAAGTCCTCAAACAGGAAGCTGAAGCACACGATGACGATATTTACTTTTTGTATACATTTTTCTGTTTTTAGTTTGAAAGTCTGAACATTTTTTTTGCCACTTTACAGACTAAACACCAAATGATTTTCCAACGGTTGAAACTGGGAGTAACACCAATATCAGTGGTGAAAAATAACAAAGTAAAAAGAATAACGTACACTACTTAAGCAAAGTACAGATACCTAAAAGTTCTACTTCAGTACATTTTAAAGTGGATACCTTTTACTTTTACTTCACTAAATTTGAGAGCAGGTATCTGTACTTTCTACACTACATTTTTGAACTGGACTGAAAAGTACAAGTATTTTTTTTATTGTCTGGGATTTGTTGAAAAGCCTGAGGGTTTATTTTTAACATGTTTATAATTTCAGCAAACAATGATATACAAATAAAAACAGAAAAAAAACTATCAATTCAGTTGGTGCTGGATTTTGTCAATTTTTATCATAATCACTACATTTGAAGCTTTTACTCTTTAAGTACATTTTTAAACAGGTACTTAAATACTTTTACTCAAGTACATTTTTTTTCATGTGATACTTTTACTTATCTGTGCTTTTACTTAAGTAACAAAACTGAGTACTTCTCCCAGCACTGAACAATAAAGATACTGAGTTTTGTTAATATTGGCTCAGGACCTAGTGCCACATGTCCTCCTCATCTCCCCTCAGCTGACTCATCCTGTATCATGAGTGTCTTTGATGGCTTCACACGGAGTTGAACATGGGGCACTTACAGAACAGAGATCAGAGCCTTGAAGCTACAGTCTGATTGATGGGCGGCATGCAAGCAGGGGATTACACGTGGAAGACTCGAGCGGAGGGCAAAGCACGGACCTGGGTTTTATGATATTGAGAGCAGCTGAAAGCGAGATGCGGCTTCTTACATAATTCAAGAACGTATTGTGAAGAGGAAGCGGCGGTGAAACGTGAGAACCTTAGCCTCGCTCTGATTGGCTGCAAAGGGCATCAGCTGACCCCAGAGAGGAGAACAGAGAAGTCTGCGCCCACGGCACAGGTCAGCCGAAGGAACTGTGCTAAATAAGCTGTAAAAGTGTTAGGGTTGTGGTGTGTAAACATGAATATTTTAATTGGTGATAAAACGATAAAAATAAATCGTACAGCCAACCTTCGGATTAGTGGGCAAACACTCTACCGACTTAGTCTTTTATCTGAAACATTACACTTCAAACAATACTCTTTTAATTTTCTTTTCTCTTTAAATTTTGCATATCCCCAAAACAGCCACTGCAATTTTTTTTTTTTTTAAATTCAAAATATTTTCCATCTCTACATCTAAAACATAACACAAAGATATTTCAAAATTGATCAAATGCATTGGGACGGCTTTAAACTGTAAACAAACTGAAGCCATTTTGTTCTCCCTGCATTTTGCCTTCTCTTGTTTTCTCATGAACACTGAATAAAAGGGCTTATTGCTGCAAAAGGCCCATTTAATGATGATGTTTGGCAGTCTGTGTTCTGTTCATGTGACCCGGCTGTTCCTCTGTTTGGGGGTTTGTTTGGGTCACAGTAGTTCCTATCTCGGCCCTGCATTCCCACAACAATGCGTGCTTCACCACAGCACAATGCTGCTATTCTTAAAACACACAGAAATACAGCACTGTCCCTTTTGGCTCATTTCCTGTTCTATGGGAACGGCCAGGGCTTAGTATGTAAAAGTCACATCGAGCGGGTGGCCATGTTGACAGAAACCTGTTTATAATACGTTAAATAGTGACATTTTAGTGATATTCTGAGTTTAATTTTTACATTAAGCAAACTTCAGTCTTGGGAGTTTTAAGTCATGTTATAATGTTGTTATCTCATCAAAAACATACCCTCACTTGTGTTTTGTTTCATTCACACATGTTTGATTGACCCCTTTATTATTAAAGGGTCAATCAAAAGTCTGTCTACATCTCCAAAGCTTAAAATGCTCTGTTCCACCTTGTGATGTCATGTAGTGGTAGTTTTCAAGTTAACAGGTCCTTTTACCTTTTGTTTAGTAGGGATGCAATTCCAGGGCTGAAATTATTAAAAATTATTCTAATAAAGATGTATGGAGTTTAAAAACACACTGGAGAACTTCCTGTATTACCACATGACATCACAAGGTGGAACTGAGTTTTCTGTTTGAAGAAGTCAGCCTAAATATGCAGGGTTAAACATGTGTGAATGAAACAAAACACAACTCCAGGTATGTTTGTGATGAGGAAAACATTAGAACAGAGATCAGTAAATAGAGTAATATGGGCCTTTTAAAGTGTATGTCCTTTTTAAGAATAATAAAATCATAAATATGCTAAAATGTGATTGGTAAAATGCCATATTTTATATAGCGCTTTTCTACCTTCAAAGCGTTTTACATCTAGGAACCACTCACCCATTCACACACACATTCAACAGTGTACTGGGGGCGAGTGGGTTAAGTGTCTTGCCCAAGGGCACAACAATATTCATTAGTGGGCGCTGGAATCACACCGACAACCTGTGGGTCAAAGCGCAGGATCATCTCCTTATGTCCTCGCTAGAAGATATAACACTCTGATTAGACCTGTCATGATAACAACATTTGAAGTTTGATATATCGCTGCCATAATACTGAAACAAATTTATGCCACTGACACAAAAAACCCAAGAGCAGATTTAAACCACAAAACTATTCTAAACCTACAATATTGTTAAAAATTATGAGCTGCAATAAATAAACAGCAGAATGAAATACTGTAGTTGTTAGTTTGCATCTGTAACGAGTCACAGAAGTTATTAATTCAACCTTTTACAGCTTAAATCTTTTCATGAAGCCAAAAAAATAATCAAAATGTCCCAGTTGTGCAATACACCCCTACTGTTCCTGTTATTTAAATTAACTTTTTCTGAAGCTATTTCACAGTTTACACATTAGAGACAAGAGCTGCAAGAATCATCACAATCAAATTAAATGAATAAACGGAGTCAGCAATCGCAATTTTTTTTGTGTGTACTGCAATTTCCTCCGCAAAAAAACAAAATCTCCCGTCTTATTCTTCATAAAAACGGCTAACCCTGTAGTTTAGATCTGTGCAAACATGTTCTGAAATGTCCCTGTGTGTCAGCTGCCCTCCCTGTGTCTCCATGGGGTCTTATTCTGCATAAAAAACAGCTAACCCTGTGATTCTTTACTCATTTAGCTATTTTCCCCCAATCCTTCAGTCCTCAGGGGGGGGGGGGGGGGGGGGGGGGGGGGGGGGGGGGGGGGGGGGGGGGGGGGGTTGATGTAAAGTGTCTTGCTTTGAGTGCCTTGAAGGTGGAAAAGCATTATATAAAAATGTAACCACTTTTGCACATTTTGAATGTTATATTTGTTATGTTTTATCCACATTGAGCCACATCTTAAAACTGTTTATTCTAAAAGTTTAAATTAGCCAAAGTGTTACGACCTTGGATTGACTTCCTCAAACACGGCTCACTCCTGTACCAAACACAGCCCAGGTCTGCTGTCTGTTATTATGGCCACACAGATCTGAACATGTCGAGGAAACGCTAAAGTACAGGGCTCTGGAGGTGTAATGAGAGGAGAGGAAGACAGGAGGAGAGGAGAAGAAGGGAAAAAGGGGAGGAAAAGGGAGGAGAGGGGAAGAAGGGAGGAGAGGGAAAAAGAGGAGAGGAGACGCTAAAATACAAAGCTCTGGAGATGTAATGAGAGAGCGGAAGAGAGGAGGAGAGGAGAGGGGAGAGAGGAGAGGAGAGGAGGATGAGCAGGGGGGGCGCTAAAATACAGGGCTCTGGAGGTATAACGAGTGGAGAGGAAGAAAGGAGTGGAACAGGAGAAGGGGGAGGTGGGAAAAAGAGGGGAGGGTAGGAGAGGGGAAAGAGGGGAAAAGAGAGGAAGAGAGGAGGAGAGAGGAGGTATGCTAAAATAAAAAAAGAGTCTGGAGAAATAATGAGAGGAGAGGAAGAGAGGAGAGGAGAGGAGAAGAAGAGGAGAGAGGAGGAGGTGGGAAGAGAGGAGAGGAGGAGGGGGCACTAAAATACAGGGCTCTGGAGGTGTAATAAGAGGAGAGACAGAGGAGGGGGGGGAGGAGGAGAAGGGAAGAGAGGGAAGGAGAGGAGGAAAGGGGAGGAGAGAGAGGGGGGATGCTAAAATGCAAGGTTTCTAGAGTTTTGAGCGGAGAGGAGAGAAGGAGAGAGGAGGAGGAAAGGGCAGTAGAGAAGAGAAGAGAGGAGGGGAGCAGAGAAAGGGGAGGATAGAGGGGGGGAGACAGGGAAGGGGAGGACAGGAGACGCTAAAATACAGGGCCCTGAAGATGTAATGAGAGGAGAGGAGAGAGGAGGAGAGGGGAAGGGAGAGGAGGATAGGAGGGGAGGCGAGAGAAGAGAGGACAGGGGGAAGAGAAGGGAAAGAGAGGAGAGAAGAGGAGGAGAGGGGAAGAGAGAGGAAGAAAATGGAGGAGAGAAGGAGAGAAGAGGAAAGGAGAGGGGAGAAAAGGGGAGGAGAGAGGACAGGAGAGGGAGGAGAGCAGGCCAGACCCACAGAAACAGGAGCTGAGACTGAAAACAGGGAACTCAAAAGTGGAAAACAACTAGATCTATGTTTGGTTTGGACACACACAGGACTTTTACAGGAGAAGATGACGATTAAAGCACCATTGTGTAACTTTCCGGAGGTCACGCGTCATCTGTGTATTGCCATGAAACTAGAAAGTTAAATCCAGACTTTGGCTGTAATATTCCACAGTATGGCATAAAGTGGATCTGTCTCTATGGAGAATGTCCCAAAGAAACAACATTTCCACATAAACAAGCAGGAAGAGGCCCTCCTCCAGGCCAAATACGAGTCAGGTCTGTGGAGAGGCTCAGAGTATGCTTTTTTTTTCTTTTTTCCTAAAGTGTAAACATAGTGGCATTTGCAAACGAGAGGCTTAAAGGTCAGTATTTGGACACAATTTATTATTTAAAATCCAACAGATATTCAGCCAGAGAGTTCAGATCTGACCAAAAGCCTTTATAAATGAAGAGGGAAGACGAGCTCAGAGCAGAACAGAGCAGAACAGAGCACGATGTCACTGGGATATAACGTGTAATAAACAACAGTCCTGAAGCCAACTCTGGACTCAGGTTTTTAAATATATTTGTCTGGAAGGAAACTTGAGACAGTTCGTACACAGCAGAGCCTTCATAGTGCCATCTGTCGTAGTTTTGCTGATATTGGTGACTAGTTCTCATTTCTCAATCTCTAAAACACATATAAAATATAGATGAAATAGACTTCACTGTGGACCCTGACATTCACAACGGTCTCCCATCCTAAGCGCTAACCAGGCCCAACTCTGCTTAGCTTTTGAGTTCACACAAGATTAGGCCATGACAAGAAGATTTGGCTTAAAAACTGCCTATTGAGAAAAAATAAATAAACAGATACTTTGCAGTGACATCACGCTGGGGGTGTTCTGCCTGTATGTTTATGACAGAATGTTCAGCAGTTACTATGGTGACACAACCTATTAGTAAATTAGTAAATACTACCAAAAAGATCATCTGAAAACTCAAGAATAAAACACATGAACATATGCACAACATGGATTCAAACAGAACATTTTCAGGAGCCTGTGATCAATCTGACTGTTCATGGTCCTGTTTAAGAGTTTGAGTTTCAACAAAAAGGTGAGTGACTAACTGAAAAAACTCCTGGCTAATGTCAGCTAGCTTGTGACTGTAATGTTATATGAGAGGGACTTGTTTAACACAAGCACAAATCAGCTCACCTGTTGTAGTTCCTGCTAAGTCAGTTCTTTATGGTCAGGTTGTGTTAAGACAAAGCTCAAATTACAGGCCAACTTGTGTTACAGAGCTTCAGACAGAGCAGGGCCAACAGTTCGCATTTGTACACAATGACCTGCAAATTCTTAGTAAGCATTAGCCAAGCCTACATTAACCACACTGACCACAGCACATTAAAATTCTACACATTCAAGCTTTCCAGGTCTCTGAAAGTGCTAAAAAAAAAAAACCCCAGACTTGTGCTTCATTCACAGGCCTGCGTCCTCCCCGCTGCTCTGAATACGACTCCCTCATTCACAAACAGCCAGATCGAATCAGACCACTGCGTTTTCAGTCATGACTCAAATGTTCCAGTCCATACAACTCACAGCTTTCTATTAAATCCACAAGTGCTTTGGGAATGACTCACTTTTGATGCTTGCGTTGATTCATGGTGACGTTACAGAGCCTGTACACACACATATACATACGTGATGGGTTTACATGCTTTTTGGGGACATTACATTGACTTGCATTCATTTCCTTGAGACAGATTTAAACCTTAAAGAAGAGCTTAGTTATGCAAAATGGACTTTTCCTTCTCATTGAGCCTCTGAAGTTGTATTTGGAGTGATTCATGTTTGCCATTTCGTTTGCACTTCATTCATCCAGTTTTATTTTCTTAAATCAGTGATACTCGTAGGATTTGGCAGCATAGCGTTGTCATTTTAGTACAAATGGAAAAAAAAAATGGGCTGCTCGCTAGTGTGATGTGCAGCTATCCATAGGGGGCACCGACCGCATTCGGCGCTTTGTTGTGATGACGTTTATCGCAACATCAGCTCCCATTGGGCACCACAGTTTTTCTAACACAGAAGTCAGAGGCCTTATTTCTTTTATTATGTCATTTTAGATGAATATTGTGATTTAAATTGTGCAAATTATAATATAATCATTCACTGGTGTCAGAGATTTATAACTATAGAGCAGACACAAACACAATAGGGCTGATTTAACCACAGTTACTTCTTGCCTAAATTCAGCCATAACCTTATGATGTAATACTGGTCAGCCCAGTTAATTTCATAATGTTTTGAATTTTTATTTACACAAAGCTGTTCTGTGGTACAACTACAAAATACATTTGGATCAGTTTTGTCTTATTTTATTTTTGTTTAAAAGGAAATAAATGCTGATTTCAGCCTGTTCTGGTATCGGTTGATATCAGGCATCAGCAGATACCCAAAGCTATAGGATTGAAATCGGTATTGGAACAGATAAAGTCGGATCAGAAATCGCCTCTCCAAAACCCATTTTCACAAAAAACACCTCCTGAGTGACCCTAGCACCAGGTTACTGCAAGACTGGCACCTCAAACGCTTCCTGATTCTCAGCCAATCAAATCACAGCTTCAGCTCTGATAGCCAATGAGAAGGCCGCTCTCTGTATGTATAGCAGCCTTCCAGCCAACCACGAGAGAGCAGCTAATTGAGTAAACAAACATAGGGCCAGTGAGTACTTTGCTGATAATGATAATCATATTTACAGCATGGGGACCTGATTTCTGTCCCCACAAGGCAGGTCCTCATAATGTGCATGTGTGAGCAGAGATATTAGTCCACGCAATGTGTGTGTGTGTATCAAATGTTAATCTATAGTGAGAGTATAAGAATGCAGAAGGGAGAGAATGCAGTCTGAGAAGGAGTGATCTGAAATATGAGCTTTTGAGTCTGTAAGTATGCGATATTATTGATGATTATATTACTTCCAATTCTCTTGACAAATTTCACTATATTTATTACTTTTTCTTCTAATAACCCCTTTGGTTTATATACGAACTCTGAACCGTACAAAGCCCAAATTAGCCTAGGATATAAACACTATGAAACTTCCACCAGATTACTTGTTAAGCCATGTTTGTTGTATCTGTCCACATTCAAATAAACACACACAGATACATACACACACACATACACACACACATTCACACAGGAGAGCCGAGCATGTGGGAGGAGGAGGAGGGATGAGGGATCATTTGTGAATCATCTGCAGCCAGCTGACTTCCTGGAAGACTTGGATCCGGATTCATTCTTTCCACACACGGAGAGGGTTTGGAGCTAACGAGGGACGAAGCAGAGGAACTGATGACGCCAAACGGCAGAAGCACAAGAACGGCTCCTGCTCGTTACGGTGTTTTAAAATGAAACTTTTGTTCTCATTTTGCATAATTGTCTCTGGCTTCCTCGTTTGCAAATTCCATGTTTTGATTATTCTTTAGCAGGCACTGGTCCTATTTTTTAGAGTTAAATTTGCCTTAGCACATGTATATTTTAAGAACGACTCAGACCACTCTGTGTTGTCTAATCTAAGCTAGCATGTTATGTTACTGTTCCACTGTGGCCTCTGTGAAAAAAAGCAAGCTATAAAACTCATCATGGTGAATAATTAGGAGGTATTTACAGGATTATTTTGCCAAAAAAAAAAAAACAACTTTTAATAACAGGCATTCTTATTGCGACTCGGGTCACCTCTCCATGAAGCTGACCTGTAACTTGGCTACAAGTGTTTGTCCTATTTAAGGAGACAGATAATTTTAATGCCATACAATGGAACATTCCAGGCAAAACAATAACACCTGCATGGAAACATACAGGTGCCCTTCACTAGAAAAGTTACATAGTGCAGCTTTATATGATAGAATAGAGTTTTTTTGAATGTGATTAAACCATGTTTTGTCTTTCCTCATCATCCTCGCTCGGCTCCTCATCCTCGGCTTGGCTCCTCATCCTCGGCTCCTCATCCTCAGCTCCTCATCCTCAGCTCCTCATCCTCGGCTCGACGACTCCTCTCTTTGTCCTCCTCCCCTCCTCTCATCCTCCTTCTCTGCTCCCCACGAGATAGCCCGGAACCAAACCTCCTCATCTTCTGCTCCTCCTGTCATCCTCCTTCCCTCCACCTCATCCTCTCCCCTCACTTCCTCCTTCCCTCCTCTCTCTCGCCACCTCCTCTCCCCCACCTCCTCCTCCTGGTGTCATCAGTGGTTTTTCTGCGAAGCTCAGAGCAAAGCAAAAGCTCTGATAACATCTCAAAGACACAAAAGCAAAGACTCGAACTGAGCCGCAGCTGCAGAGGTCACAAAGTCCACCGTGTTTCCACTGTGTCAAACTAAAGAAACATCGTCTGAGAGCAAAGATGATGCAGCACTTTGAAAACTGTCAAACGCCGTCTGCAGTATTGTGGTTGTGATTATTAGAGAGCCAGTTTAGATCTAGGACTTCAAATGCACAATCTTGCATTAACATTTGATAGAAGAATTAAATATGAACTGCTAGACTAAACTACAACTAAACAACACTCACACACATACTCAGAACATCTTTACAGAGGTTAATGTTGTGGAGTTGTGTTTTGTTTCATTCACACATGTTTAACACATAAACCTGCATATTTATGTTTTTTTCCACTGTGTTTTTAAATTCTATACGCCTTCACTAGAATCATTTGGATGATTGCAGCCCTGGAATTACCAATCTCTACTGAACTAAAAGGTAAAACGAGTTGTTAACTTGAAAACTACCACTTCATGACATCAGAAGGTGGAACAGAGCATTTTAAGCTTCTGAGACATAGACAGAGTAATAATAAATGGTTACTCAAACATGTGTGAATGAAACAAAACACAACTCCAGGTGTGTTTTTGAGGAGGTAACAACATTATAACATGGCTAAAAGCTCACAGGAGCCCATTTTGTGTAGTAGGACCTGTAAACTATGGGTTTGCACATGTTATACTGTAGTGTTGTGGTGTAAGTTAACACGGCAAAGTTCTTATAGTTGTTTATTTTCTGAACACATCGCTACTGTAGGCCATAACCCACGCCAGAACAAAACAACAGTAATCTCAACTCACTAGAGCCAGTCTCCAAAATCATCAACTCGTCACCATAGCAACCAAGTGTCACATACAAAAGTAGTTACACAACAACACAAACAGTTAGGAGAACCACAAAACTCTGAACTTAACACAAAATACCAGGTCATTATAATACAAAAATATCTTACGGTGGAATTCGTACGTATGGGAGTTCCTACAGTTCTACACCTTACTCTTGTAGCTCTACTTATTAATATATATTTGGCTGTATCCAGCACTGTGAGATTCTTTCATTGTGATCCAAAACAGCAGAAGCAGAAACACAATATTCTGGGTTCAAAGTGGGTTTTAGCTTCCTGTCACACACACCATTTTAAAGACTTTTCACCATTCATACGATAGGACATTTTCTTTTGAACTATTAATGCTATTGGCTAAGGACATAATGCTTCAGTTAACTTCTCCTAATTTTTACAACAATTTATTTAAAAGGTCTTATATTATATCAAACTGACTCTTTTGAGCTTTAAGTCATGTTAAAATGCTGTTATAGCCTTGAAAATGCACCTGGAGTTTGTCTGTCTACATCCCCAAAGCTCAAAATGCTCTGTTCCACCTTGTGATGTCATGAAGTGGTAGTTTTCAAGTTAACAGCTCGTTTTACATTTAGTTCAGTAGAGATTGGCCATTCCTGGCTGTCTGAAATAATCCAAATGATTCTAGTGAAGGTGTAAAACATAGTGGAGCACTTCCTGTATTATCACATGACATCACAAGGTGGAACAGAGTGTGTTCAGTTTGACAGAAAACTCAAGAAGCCTAAATATGCAGGATTTGTGTTTTAAACATGTGTGAATGAAACAAAACAAAACAGCGCAACATGGGCCCTTTAAAAAAGTTGTCTAGTGAAGGTTCTTCCATCTGTTTCCCTGCTTCTCTGCCTGGAATGTTCCACAGTATGGCCTTCAACTCGTCAATCCCCATGGAGACAAGCATACGCTGGCAGCTCCAATGTCATAAAAGTTATATATACAAAACACATAGCGATTCTCCCCATGTTTTTAAATCTTGTTCTGTTTCATTCAAAACTATACTATCATAGAGTCATTCATGTGCAGCCCCCCAGTACATGTTTCTGTCATCACTGAAGTCACTTGCTGTGTAAATTCTGAAGTTGCGTAATGACAGTAGCCACTTTTTTGTTTTGTTTTTTTCTAATATTTCGGTGCCCTGGTTTTAACCCTGTTCTGAGAAAAGCTTTGCTCTTATCAGCCCACAAAGTGAATCACAGCCAAACGGGGTGCGCGGGCTCCCAGTGCTGGTACGAGCATGTATTAGAATTATACAAGAAACAGGATACTTTCCCACACTACAATGCCAACACAAGGAACCCAAAATTGCAATTCAATATTGCATTTTATTTATGTTATTTTGGGAGTAAAATGTAGGTCTGTCATAATGATCATTATATAGACGTATTTGCTCAGTATATGAAGCTGAAACAATATTTCTTTGGGGTCAATATTTAAAATGTTTTCTTTTGCACAACTGGGAAATTTGTGGTTATTTTTTGGCTTTATGATAAGATTTAAGGTGTAAAAGGTTGAACTAATGACTTGTATGACTCATTATAGTCATTACATATAAGTACTAAAGTGCAGTGGTGGAAGGTAACGTTGTACGAGTAGTGAAGTACTATAAGTACTGTACAATAAGTACAGATACCTGAAAATTCTACTTAAGTACATTTTATAGTGGGCACTTTAAACTTTTACTTCACTGCATTTGAGAGCAGATATCTGTACTTTCTACTCCACTACATACATGGGTGCACTTCCGGCTCCATCGGCTCCAATTGACTTTCTATTGAAAAACCTCTCTCTGTAACTGCTGCTGTCAGGTTCGTCATTTTGGTCTTAAAAATGTTCGTATTAACCAGCTCTATAATACGATCCTGGTATTTTCTCAATATTGTGCCTCACTTCCTATTTGGAACAGCGGCTAGTATGTTAGCTATGTCCATTTATATACACAGTCTATGGGGAAGCACTTTGGTCAGCTGAAGTAGTTTTTAAATGTACCATATAAACAAACTTTGAACTGAATTGGAGTCATTAGGACTAGCTCAACCACATTCTCTTATGTGAATGTTGATACTAGGGGTGGGATGATATACGATAATATCGTCAATTGTGATAAAACGGTCCGCGATAAATCATTTGTGGCATTTTTTCAAAATCGCACACGATTATAATCGTCTTTACGGCACCAGACTGCCTCGTGTTTCTGGTTTCAATACAACCTTTAGATGCTAGTTCTGGTGTTTGCTCACAAGGGGGCGCTCTGTCACAGCAATGACACTTGTTGCGTCTGTGCCTGTTCTGGTGGTAGAGTCTGCCGAAAAGAAGTTGCGGGTCCGAGGGGCAAACACGAGCATCTTGCACGCGCATTTACGAGACAAACATCCTGCATTGTTTGACAAACTTGAGCCTAAAATATTCATTGTAAGTGACATAAAACTATTGAATGTAGTGTGTTTAGTTAGCTAAACAGCATTTTACAGACACACACACACGATATATATTTACCTACAACCATGTCAATAGCAGAATAAACCACACTCACCGATCGAGAACAACATCCAATCCATCCAAAAATAAGCTCCTCTCCTCCTGAGTCCACAGTCATCTTCACTCTGACACGAACCGCTCCGGGTCAGAGATGCCTCTAGTTTACTTGTACAAACATTCACAGTGTCCTCGACCACGTACTTCCTTTGTTTTGTCCGTTTTGTCCGTTTCATCATGTTTAGAAGCAAAACAACAGCGCCTAGAATGCGTGCGCATTAGGCACGCTCGGTAAGGTCCGTCTGTTTACAGAAAATCTTGGCATGTCACACACGTGCTCCACTGCTCATTGGCTGTGAGGAGAAAACGTCACTAAACGTGTGTGATGTGATTGGTTGATTCTACACGGGGGAGAGTGGGGCGTAAACTTTCAGTCACATGTAGCACTGATTCACTGTTTGCGGCTCCAGTGACACAACCTCCACCTTATTGGACAACACTGGTGTCAATCAGAAGCTAACACGTGTGTTTATCACTGAGGAAGAAAGCCGTGTCCCAATTCACCAAATGCACCGTTTGATGTACTGTTCAAAGTGCAGGTCGAAGTACTGCCTGACTTAAGGGCACTTTGGCCGTGTCTCAATTTCACCAAAAATTCACCAAAGTCGCCGCTGTCTTAAGTTTATTATGCCTGAAATCGACCAAAGAAATGCCAAAAAGTGACGGACCAGATTTTGCGTGTGGAATACTTTCCTGCAGCAGATTAGACATGGAGGATCTAACTTATTTTGTGGACATGATTTCTTCAGTGGGTTATATTCTCTGGACTTGTGCCGAACGAATGAGACCAACTTTGTGGAATATGTTGATGTTTGACAGAACCAGAGCCTCAAAAGGTGAGTGAAGTCCAAATCCACATTTTTGGCTTTTCTGTAAAAACAGCTTTCCTGTCAGCACTGTGGTGATTCCAGGTGAAAATTGTTTGCATATACAAAAAGAGGAGCGCTGTAGCTTTCATTTGATGTGTAGATTGTTTGCGTGGATGACGCAGAAGTACATGTACATTCCTGTAGAGTTGTAATGTAGGCCCGGGTCGTCGGAACGTTTACAAATTAATAATTATGGCGATAATATCGTGAATCACGATTTATTTTGGTCACGATAATCATGAGTCTAAATTTTATATCGTCCCATCCCTAGTTGATACCTGCAGATATACATGTTTTTGTCAATTCTTTGGTGCCAAAAACATTTAAAATTCACAGTTTGGGATGTAGTTTAGTCGAGGCAAACATCTGCTGTGTAACTGGAGGAGTTAGCGATATGCACTGCTCTAAATAAGACCTTGTTCATTTATATTGGAAGCTTAACTCACCAAAATAAGCATTCTTCACTGCCCTTTCACAAAACACAGCAAAATGGCCCTAGATTTGAACAGGAAGACAACAGCCAGCCAACTGCTGCATACACTAGTTTCTATTCTCCAAGCAGCAGTCGTGAGAGGTAAGCAGACAGAACCCAAAGCACGCAATATCTCTCATATGAACATTTTAGCATTACATGACTAGTATTTTTCTCAGGCTATTCAGATTAACTGTTTACAGGGGCCATATTACACCATTTTCTGTTCTGTTATAATGTTGTTTCATCACAAACAGACCTGGAGTTGTGTTTTGTTTTATTCACACATGTTTAACACAAAAACCCTGCATATTTAAGCTAAGTTCTTCTCTTAAACTGAAAACACTCTGTACCACCTTGTGATGTCATGTGGCAATACAGGAAGTGTTCCATTGTGTTTTTAAACTCTATACACCTTCACTAGAATCATTTTAATAATTTCAGCCCTGGAACTGCCAGTCTCTACTGAACAAAAGGTAAAAGGTGGCTGTCAACTTGAAATCTATCACTACATGACATCACAAGGTGGAACAGAGCATTTTGAGCTTTGGGGATGTAGACAGAAAAATAATAAAGGGTTACTCAAACATGAGTCAATTTTGCATAACATAAGACCTTTAAAGTACAAGTACTCCTTGTGCAAACTAATGTTGTTCTGCTAGATTTGCTATTTATATTTTGAAAATCTGGAATGGATTCACAGTTCACTTAAACTAATACAAGAATGAGTAGCATTTCAAAGCATATTAGCAGAGGTCTGATAGGTAGCGACTGAACAATTTGCAGCGAGCAGAGGACTATATACTTAAAAAATTCCAATTACCAATTTCAATTAAACTAACAGGTCTAACCAGCACTCGGACTGCTTAGGAAACAAAACAGAACTTTAAACTGTGCTACTGTTTCTTATTCTCTGTGAAACGCCTTTGGGTGTTCAAGAAAGTAGTAGTATAAGTACACCTCAATATTTATCGTATGCATATTTTTGTTGCAATACTGGGGAGATTTCTCGTATTTTTTTATGTAAAATGGCAAAATATTTGCTGTAGAGGAATGAAAAAATAACTTATGTGTTGCAGCTCAGGCTTTTTAAAGATTATGTATTTAAAAAAAAACTGATTTACTGGGATTATTCTGCTTTATTTTGTATTATATCAGTTGCAAAAAGTAGTTTCAATATTATTGTTCATCATATTTTTTATAGCGATATATCCTGATTCAAAATGTGTTATTGTTACAGGCCTATGTATAACTCCCAGGTATAATTTATTTTATTTTATTTTTTTATTTAATGCAAGACAGACAAACATAGCGACAGTCATTTACAGTAGTGACAAGTGGAGATAGGAATTACCAACACATAGCATAGTTTGCAGACGTAACAGCTATTAACAAGTCTATGTGACAAGTCTGTGTTGTGTGTGTGTGAGACGTGTGTGAGACGTGTGCGCATGAGGTGTGTGTGTGAGAGAGATGTGCGTGTGTGTGTGTGTGTGTGAGAGAGAGATGTGCGTGCGTGTGTGAGAGATGTGTGTGTGTGTGTGAGAGAGATGTGTGTGCGTGTGTGTGTGTGTGAGAGACATGTGCGTGACATGTGGTGTGTGTGTGTGAGAGACGTGTGCGTGAGATGTGTGTGCGTGTGTGTGTGAGAGATGTGCGTGTGTGTGTGTGTGAGAGATGTGTGTGCGTGTGTGTGTGTGAGAGACATGTGCGTGACATGTGGGTGTGTGTGTGTGAGAGACGTGTGTGCGTGAGATGTGTGTGCGTGTGTGTGTGAGAGACGTGTGTGTGTGTGTGTGTGTGTGTGAGAGACGTGTGCGTGTGTGTGTGATATTTTTCGTGATTTTGGAGGAGGTATAGTGGGGACGGCAGAGCTAGTACTAGTAATTGGTAAGTAAGAAAAAAAGATATAGAGAACGTAAATGGGGGGGGGGGGGGGGACATAAAAATAAATTAAAATTAAATAAAAATTAAATAAAATTTAATTAGGTGTTAATAATAATAATAATAATAATAATAATATTATTATTATTATTATTATTATTATTATTATTATTATTATTATTATATTAGGCCCTCGCGCCGGAGAGGCCCGAGCCGGAGACAACGTCCCGGCGAGGGACTCATTAAAAACCGCGTCCGAAACGGGGAAAATGGCAAAAATCAAGTGGTTAACACGCCCCCGACATGCCAGTGAGTGGTGTCAAAAATTAGAACTTGCCAAGCTCTAATTGTCACCGAAGACCCGCGAAAAAAAAATAATGAAAGACGACTCGGTAGCGCCACCTCAAACTTTGATTTTCATTGGGCCTATGGGAGCCCGACTCGGAAAAAAAAAAGTGAATCTAAAAATCTGAAACTCGCATCAAAAAAAAGAACATGTCGGACATGACAAAAATGATATTATGGCCCCGCCCTAAAATGTACAGGAAGTCAGCCATATTGGATCAAACCCGGTGATGACAAAAGCGCACACCCCTCACATTCAGGACATCTCCTCGCACAGTTTTCATCACAAACACTTCAAAATTTGGCCAAAACCCACTAAACCCATGTGAGATTAAAGATCATCAATTATATTTGAATATGACTTTGGGTGTGGTCATGGCGAATTTTATACAGAATCGCAATTTTTGGAATAATTCAATAAAATATTTCTCGTTCACACATTTTTTGTTTGGAAAACGCTAATACAGTGTTTATGCACATTTGTGAGCTGAACACAATGATATGCAAATCATGGCTCTATCTCACAAATTGACTCTCTAGCGCCCTCTTCAAATTTCATTTTCAAAAATTCGTAGCAGACAAGTGATTTGTCGTGGACTTGTGTGAAAAAATTCACAGGGGCCTTATTTGTGATGGGGCACAATGTGAGAAAGTCACATGACTGTAGCTGTTATGGTTTAGGAGAAAAAAAAAGGGGAAAAAAAAATGAGTTTCCATTATTAGGCCCGAGCCGGAGACAACGTCCCGGCGAGGGACTCATTAAAACCGCGTCCGAAACGGGGAAAATGGCAAAAATCAAGTGGTTAACACGCCCCGACATGCCAGTGAGTGGTGTCAAAAATTAGAACTCGCCAAGCTCTAATTGTCACCGAAGACCGCGAAAAAAAAAAATAACGAAAGACGACTCGATAGCGCCACCTCAAACTTTGATTTTCATTGGGCCTATGGGAGCCCGACTCGGAAAAAAGTCGACTGAAAAATCTGAGACTCGCATCAAAAAATAGAACATGTCGGGACATGACAAAAATGATATTATGGCCCCGCCCTAAAATGTACAGGAAGTCGGCCATATTGGATCAAACCCGGTGATGACAAAAGCGCACACCCTCACATTCAGGGACATCTCCTCGCCAGTTTTCATCACAAACACTTCATATTTGGCCAAAACCCACTAAACCCATGTGAGATTAAAGATCATCAATTATATTTGAATATGACTTTGGGTGTGGTCATGGTGAATTTTTATACAAAATAGCAATTTTTGGAATATTTCAATAAAATATTTCTCGTCTACACATTTTTTGTTGGGGAAAACGCTAATACAGCGTTTATGCACATTTGTGAGCTGAACACAATGATATGCAAATCATGGCTTTATCTCACAAAATGACTCTCTAGCGCCCCCGTCAAATTTCATTTTCAAAAAAATAGATAGACACATCGATTTGTCATGGACTTGTCTAAAAAATCACAGGGGCCTTATTTGTGATGGGGCACAATGTGAGAAAGTCACATGACTGTAGCTTTTATGGTTTAGGAAAAAAAAATGGGAGGAAAAAAAATTTCCATTATTATTTCTTCTTCTTCTTATTATTTTGGTTGCCGGATTGAAGCCATTTTTGACCCCCTGAACGTTAACGAAAACTCAATTTTATTGGACCCAAAATTCAAGGTTGGTGAAAAATTTATTATTTTTGATGGTCAGAAAAATTAACATTTCAAAATGACTCAGTAGCGCCACCTCAAAAATCAAAATACATTACGGCAATGACAAACCTTTTTCATCGTAGACAATTTAAATTTGGTAGAACCATAGAACATGTCAAGACAAGTAGAAAATGATATTATGACCCCACCCTAAACCCTACAGGAAGTCGGCCATTGTGGGCGGAACCCCATTTTTTGAAATTTTAACTCTCACGTTTGGATTTTTTATGGCATGGATTTTAATTCAACAAACTTGCAAATTGGTCAACATGAACTAGAACCTTGTGGAATTATAGCTGACTGTCTTGGATTTTTCTACATCTTAAAATGTGGGCGTGATCATCCTGCAAAGAAAAAAAGGCATTTTTTTTAGTTTTAAATTGCGTGTAACTCAAACATGCAGTGTCCTATTTCCGGCATTAATATACATTTTGTTCAAAATGTTGATCTGAATCCATAGATATACAATGTACATAAGTCAGACATGACATTGCTCCACAGCGCCCCCTTGAACTTTTGAATGGGACCAAAAAACATTACTTTGTCAAAAACATTTGAAATTTGACGCAGACATCTAGCTAAACATCCTGAACAAAAAATCCAATAAGAACATACCTCTATTTTATAAGCATGTTACCGTGGTAATGTCATAAATGTGTCATTGAAATGAATGGGGTTCAGAGGACTGGACTTTGTTGTCGACTAAATAGATGCTCTGCACTAATCCAACTATGACCTAAACTTCAAGGTTGGTGAAATATGTATTATTTGATGTGCAAAAAAATTAATGTTTCAAAATGACTCAATAGCGCCACCTCAAAGTTCAAAATACATTACGGCAATGACAGACCTTTTTCATCGTAGACAAATGAAATTTGGTAGAACCATAGAACATGTCAAGACAAGTAAAAAATTATATTATGACCCCACCCTAAACCCTACAGGAAGTCGGCCATTGTGGGCGGAACCCCATTTTTTGGAAATTTTAAACGTTCACGTTTGGATTTTTTTACGCCGTGGATTTTCATTCAAGAAACTTATAAATTGGTCAAAATGAACTAGACCCATGTGGGATTAAAGATGACTCATTTGGATTTTTCTAAGTCATAAAATGTGGGCGTGGTCAGCCTGCTAATAAAAAAGCCATTTTTTTAAGTTTTAAATTGCGCGTAACTGAGATATGCAGGGTCCTATTTCCTGGCATTAATATACGTTTTGTTCGAAATGTTCATCTGAACGCAAAGACATACAATTTACATAAGTCGGACATTACATTGCTCCACAGCGCCCCCTTGAATTTTTCAATGGGACAAAAAAAAATTGTTTGTCATAAACATTTAAAATTTGGCATGGACATGTGGCTTGACATACTGAACAAAAAAAAGCCAATAACAACATACCTCTATTTGCAACTATGTTACCGTGGTAACGTCATACATGTGTCATTGAAATGAATGGGGTTCAGAGTACTGGACTTTGTTGTCGACTAAATAGATGCTCTGCACTAATCCAACTGTGACCTGAAATTCAAGGTTGTGTGAAAAAATTGGTATTTCAATTTGAAAAAAAATTAATGTTGCAAAATGACTCAGTAGCGCCACCTCAAAGTTCAAAATACATTACGGCAATGACAGACCTTTTTCATCGTAGACAAATGAAATTTGGTAGAACCATAGAACATGTCAAGACAAGTAAAAAAATTATATTATGACCCCACCCTAAACCCTACAGGAAGTCGGCCATTGTGGGCGGAACCCCATTTTTTTTGAAATTTTAACTCTCACGTTTGGATTTTTTACGCCATGGATTTTCATTCAACAAACTTGCAAATTGGTCAAAATGAACTAGGCCCATGTGGGATTAAAGGGCGACCCACTTGGATTTTTCTAAGTCATAAAATGTGAGTGTGGCCAAACATGCGAAGAAAAAAAATGGCGTTTTTTTCAAGTATTAAATTGTAGGTAACTCAAACATGCAGTGTCCTGTTAACCGGCATTGATATACATTTTGGTCACAATGTTCATCTGAATGTAATGATATACAGTTTACATAGATGAGACAATCCATTGCTCCACAGCGCCCCCTGGAAATTTTGAATGGGACCCAAAAAATTTTACTTTGTCAAAAACTTTTGAAATTTGGCATGGACGTCCCTATCTCCATACTGAACAAAAAAAGCCAATAAGAACATACCTCTATTTGCAAGTGTGTTGCCATGGCAACGACCGTCATTTCTCATTGAAATACATGGGTTTTGGTTAAATGGGATGAAAAAAAGTAATACTTTGTCATAGACCATTGAAATTTGGTACACATATTCCACTCATCATACTGAACAAAAAAGCCAATGAAGACATACGTCTATTTCCAACCGTGGAGGTGTGAAAATGTCATAAATGCTCTCATTGGAATGAATGGAGTAGTATTACTCAGTCGCTGATTTTGGTGGGAGGGGCGATGTAAGCGGGAAAGAGAGGCGCGAACTCCGCGTGGCGTGTACCCCGCGGTCGCAAGGGGTGGCGAGGGCCTTTATCACTGCTTGCAGTTTTAATTATTATTATTATTATTCTTATTTTGGTTGCCAAATTGAAGCCATTTTTGACCCCCTGAATGTAAAAAAAAAAGTCAATTTTATTGGACCCAAAATTCAAGGTTGGTGAAAAATGTATTATTTTAATGTGCAAAAAAAATTCACATATCAAATTGACTCAATAGCGCCACCTCAAAAATCAAAATACATTACGGCAATGAGAGACCTTTTTCATCGTAGACAAATGAAAATGGTACAACCATAGAACATGTCAAAGACAAGTAAAAAATTGTATTATGACCCCACCCTAAACCCTACAGGAAGTCGGCCATTGGGCGGCGGAACCCCATTTTTTGAAATTTTAACTCTCACGTTTGGATTTTTTTACGCAATGGATTTCTATTCTAGAAACTTGAAAATTGGTCAAAATGAACTACACCCATGTGGGATTAAAGTTCACTGTCTTGGATTTTTTTTACGTCATTAAATGTGGGTGTGGCCAGCCTGCAAAGAAAAAAAAAGCATTTTTTGAAGTTTTAAATTGCGAATAACTGAGACATGCAGCATCCTATTTCCCGGCTTTAATATACGTTTTGTTCAAAATGTTGATCTGAGTGCATAGATATAACATTTACATAAGTCAGACATTACATTGCTCCACAGCGCCCCCTTGAACTTTTGAATGGGACCCAAAAAAAAAAATTAATTTGTCAAAAACATTTGAAAATTTGACAGGGACATCTAGCTAAACATCCTGAACAAAAAAGCCAATGAGAACATACCTCTATTTCCAACTATGTTACCGTGGTAACGTCATAAATGACTCATTGAAATGAATGGGGTTCAGAGTACTGGACTTTGTTGTCGACTAAATAGATGCTCTGCACTAATCCAACTATGACCCAAAATTCAAGGTTGGTGAAAAAAAGTGTATTTTGATGTGCAAAAAAAAATTTATGTTTCACCATAGGCGCCACCTCAAAGTTCAAAATACATTACGGCAATGAGAGACCTTTTTCATCGTAGATAAATGAAATTTGGTACAATCATAGAACATGTCAAGACAAGTAAAAAATATATTATGACCCCACCCTAAACTCTACAGGAAGTCGGCCATTGTGGGCGGAACCCCATTTTTTTCAAATTTTAACTCTCACGTTTGGATTTTTTACGCCATGGATTTTTCATTCAACAAACTTGCAAATTGGTCAAAATGAACTAGACCCATGTGGGATTAAAGACGAGTCACTTGGATTTTTCTAATTCATAAAATGTGGGCGTGGCCAGCTGCCAAGAAAAAAAAAGCCATTTTTTGAAATACTAAATCGTACGTAACTCAAACATGCAGTGTTCTATTTCCCGGCATTAATATACGATTTGTTCAAAATCTTGTTCTGAATGCATGGACATCCAATTAAAAATTTTTAAACATTATATTGCTCCACAGCGCCCCCTTGAAAATTTGAATGGGACCAAAAAATTTTTACTTTTTCAAAAACATTTGAAATTTGGCATGGACATCCCTATCCTCATACTGAACAAAAAAGCCAATGAGAACATACCTCTATTTGCAACTATGTTACCGTGGTAACGTCATAAATGTGTCATTGAAATGAATGGGGTTCAGAGTACTGGACTTTGTTGTCGACTAAATAGATGCTCTGCACTAATCCAACTATGACCCAAATGTCAAGGTTGGTGAAAAAAATTGTGTTTTGATGTGGAAAAAAATCAATATTTCAAAATGACTCAATAGCACCACCTCAAAGTTCAAAATACATTACGGCAATGAGAGACCTTTTTCATCGTAGACAAATGAAATTTGGTAGAACCATAGAACATGTCAAGACAAGTAAAAAATTATATTATGACCCCACCCTAAACCCTACAGGAAGTCGGCCATTGTGGGCGGAACCCCATTTTTTTGAAATTTTAACTCTCACGTTTGGATTTTTTACGCTGTGGATTTTCATTCAACAAACTTGAAAATTTGACAAAATGAACTAGGCCCATGTGGGATTAAAGGCGACTCACTTGGATTTTTCAACGTCATAAAATGTGGGTGTGGGCAACATGCAAAGAAAAACGGTGTTTTTTCAAGTATTAAATTGCACCTAACTCAAACATGCAGTGTCCTGCTGACCGGCATTAATATACATTTTGGTCACAATATTTATCTGAATGTCATGATATACAGTTTACATAGATGAGACAATCCATTGCTCCACAGCGCCACCTGGAAATTTTGAATAGGACCCAAAAAATTTTACTTTGTCAAAAACATTTGAAATTTCATATGAACATCCCTATCTCCATACTGAACAAAAAAGCCAATGAGAACATACCTCTATTTGCAAGTGTGTTGCCATGGCAACGACCGATATTTCTCATTGAAATACATGGGTTTTGGTTAACTGGGATAAAAAAATGTACTTTGTCATTGACCATTGAAATTTGGTACACATATTCCACTCATCATACTGAACAAAAAAAAGCCAATGAAGACATACCTCTATTTCCAACCGTGCAGGCGTGAAAATGTCATAAATGCTCTCATTGGAATGAATGGAGTAGTATTACTCAGTCGCTGATTTTGGTGGGAGGGGCGATGTAAGCGGGAACGTGAGGCGCGAACTCCGCGGTGGCGTGTGCCCCGCGGTCGCAAGGGTGGCGAGGGCCTTTATCACTGCTTGCAGTTTTAATTATTATTATTATTATTATATATGCAGTATTCTTTCTAAGCATCTTGGCGTTACTATAATGCAAATGCAAGCTACAAATCTTTATACACTAAATGGTCCATTGACTGAAAGAGTCAACACTTAATATCTTGAGTTTTGCCTTACAACATCTCAGAAGCTTAAACAAAGCATTAAATTTATGTTCTAATGGAAGACAGGGGTGGGATTTAATATGTTTTCTTCTTCCCACTCGCTTTCGAGCTTAAATAAGAAAAAATATGTGAAATGTGCATTAAGTGTATCGGATGCATGTATACTGACTTCTTGTGTTCATTAATCTGCTCAAAATAAATTAAAAAACATTTATGAAAAATTAATGAAATTTATGTGGTGTACATGGAGACTTCAGCCTGTGCTTCGAAACTGTTGGCTGCACTTTATCAGTTCGTTTTATTACAGGTGATGGATTTGAAATTCATCATTGAACAGTCTATGGAAAAGTAGGTTTGCCATCGTTATTGACAATGTTATCAAACTGTTAAGATAATAAACATTAAACCAATTACTATGATTAGTCTCCAAAGCTTAAAGGGAATCTCCAATACAACTTAACAAGACAACATAAGTAGAACCAGTTTGCGTAGGCCGATTTCCACAGATGCAGACAGTTATTTAAAGACGTTTAATATCGAGCAGTGGTAGACGAAGTACTCATTTTTGTTACTTAAGTAAAAGTACAGATACAGACGTGAAAAGGTTACTCAGGTAAAGGTATCACATGAAAAAATCTACTTAAAGTAAATGTATTAAAGCAACCATTTAAAATGTACTTTAAGAGTCAAAAGTAAATGTATTTTTGTTGTTCATTTGTTAAAAACTGTAAGCAATAGCTCTATTGTTGTAGTGATATTGATTAAAAATGACAGATTTTGCCATAAGAAGAGTCAATTTCTTAATTCTTCTTAGGAATTTTGTTTATTTTTGTTTGCTCAAAGCCAAAGCTTGAACACAAAACCTTTAGCAGTAACATGGTAAAAAAAAATAACCCCTTAAATTATGGAAAAAGTATGTTTTACTTTTTGGTCTAGTTCAAAAATGCAGTAAAGTAGAAAGTACAGATACCTGCTCTGAAATGTAGTGAAGTAAAAGTTAAATGTACCCACTGTAAAATGTACTTAAGTAAAGTACAGATAGCTAAAAAAAGTCTAGTACAGTACAGTACTACTTCTACTTCATTACTCTGCATCACTGATATCAAGTTTAAATAACTGAACTGGTAGCATTACTATTGTTATCCTTTGAGCATGGCTTGTGCTTGCGTGTGTCTGCTCTGATCCAAACTTTCTTTACAATAGGTCAATGCAAGAAAAGCCAGTTATCTTGTTCTAATCAGGTTTGTAACCAAAACGCATATAGACAGGATGCACAGTATGTCACTATGAGAAAACCAGCATTTTAAAAAGGTAAGGCAGCATATGTAGCTGTACAGCAAACTAACACTGGATGGAAACAAAAACTTTTGTCCAGTTTGCTATTATACCTGAAGGGATTATACAAACAAACTACTATCCAAAGTGTCCCCCCAAAGTGCACTCTCCAAAAACTTCCTGCAGGAGATGTTGGAAATGTGTTTTTTAAAACTCTCTCCCCCTGCTTAAAAACGCATGCATTTACTCTTGGCTCGCTGTAATGAGTGACCGGGCCCTTTAAATTTCACACAGCCACTTTTGTTGAGCAGATAAAGGGCGAAGAAAAGAAAAGTTTTGGCCGAGAAGTTTTCCTCTCGCTGCGCATTGAGGATCTTTTCTTATTAGATGAGTGGTTAATACACGGTTATAAAACTTTCACAATGAAGCGCAGAGCTCCTGCACACATCATAACATACTCACGTTCTCCGTTATCTCGGTCGGGCACCCACCGCAGCTCGACTAACCAACAAGTTGGACTTCGCATAACGGAAATGTTGCGTTTTCGCATCCACTTTGAGTCAAAAACGACGAAAAAAATAGGAACAACCAAAAACTGGACAGGAGCGGAGAGGATCCAGCTGCAGGCGAGGACAGCTCTCTGCTTCTCTCTCATGGTGAATGCACGCCTCTTGCCCCTCTGTGAAAAAAAACAAGGAAAATGAAAAAAACAAAAAAGTCTTGCACGAACTTGACGCGGAAAAAAAGTGGCGACTCCTCATTTCCGCTCTGAAAAAAAAAAAGTTTACGCGCGCTCTCCGGACAGCTCCGTGCGTAAAGAGCGCATCCACGAGCGCGTGTCGTTTCAAGATAAAAGCATTATTACGGAATGAGCTATATTTGAGGTTTTAACGCACTCCCATAAAAACGTAGTAGAACGAGTCAGTAATCAAAAAAAAAAAAATACATATGTATATATATGGTAAAAAAGAATTAGCCGTTATTTTGAAAACACAGGAAGTAGATAGATTTAAAGGGTGAATTTGTGATTTTTTTGTGAATTTTACAAGACTAACGTTAGATAGAAATTAACTTTAAACTGTGGTCGAACGCTAGGCAAACAAGATTTAAAAATAATAATAATAATGACAATAATAATAATTATTATTATAACTGCGCCTGCATCTATGAAAGTGCACATAGGTCTAATTTAAACCTCATAAAAACCTAAAAATTATTCCTATAAAAATTGAAAATGCGCAAATAAAAGTAGCCTCCAAGACATTTTTAGGTTGGAAAGTAAATAGACCGACACTTTTATCCCTTCCCTTAACAGTTGGTATTTCTTGTCACATATTTATTGTAACTTCTCAAATAAATCTCGTACGTAAAAATCGATACTTTGCAGTAATATCGCGCGGTTACCAGTTACCATGGTGATAGAAGGGACGCGCGCACACACACACACACACGGGAAAAAAGTTTTAAAATACTCTGAAAACTCAAGAAAACATATACAAAATTGATTCAAACAGCACATTTTCAGGAGCTTGTGATCAATCCGGTCGTTCATGGTCTTGTTTAGTTTAATTTCCAACAAAAACGTGATGGTGACAAACTGAAAAACTGTTGGCTAATGCTAGCTAGCTTGTGACTGTAATGTTATTTGAGAGGGACTTGTTTAACAACTCTCCTGTTCTAAAACGAAGTTCAGATAAAAGTCTAATTTGGATAAAAGAGCTTCAGATAGAGCTATGCGTATAGTTAGCGTCACACACCCACGGAATGTTGATATCAGCTGCAAAGTATCAATAATGAGTTTCCTGTTTGGTGTCGTACCTGTTCAGCCAGGTGCAGCTGTTGCCAGGATCCGTGCGTGACGTCAGAGCCCGAAGAGCGCGCGCTAAAATGGTTGCACGGCGCCACCTGCTGTTCAATTGGGCTCATAACATTCTTTGTACGAGACATGGAGCACCAAGATCATTTTTCTTGGTTCTGAAGAACGCTCAGGACATACCAAAATGTCAAAATGATTGCATTAGACAGCTTTGTGAATCCGTTAAATGAAATCGGCAATTTTTCCAACGCACACTCGTATAAATCAGTGACTTTGATAACTATTGTGATGGGATGTTTGAGTAATCCCTCAGTCGTCCAGGTATGATCCATAGTAAAAGCCAAAAGTTAAATTCGGACACTCCTACAAATTTTTGTCCAGTTGGCAGATTTAACTTTTACTATTGTGATGAGACTTTCGGCTCTTTTATGCGTTTCAAATCTTTTGGGTCTTTTTTTGGTTCTTTTTATATTTATTTAAGTCTCACCTTTTTACTCTGGCTTTTGAGACGAGCTGAGCAAGACATTATTATTTAGTTTTGAGTTATTGTTATTGTATTGTATACTGTAGTTTTACTGTTGTCATTTTATGTGTTATATTGTACAGCACTTTGGGCAGTGGTGACTGTATTTCAAATGTGCTTTATAAATAAACTTGACCTTGACTCTTGACCTATTTCTATGACAGAAGCCAATGTGAGAACTCATTTTAACAACAAACTAATCACAGAGAGAAAAGACCAAGGCTCAGATCTGTTTAAAATGATTCAAACTGAGAGTAGGGCTGTGTTTATCCATTTAAATTATGTAGAATTTAAATAAAACATCCATTAATTCATGTTCTACTGCTTATCAGGAGCAGTCCAAGCAGGAACTCCTAGACTTCCCTTACCCCAGACACTTCCTCCAGCTAATCCGGTGGACCTGAAGGTGTTCTTAGGCCAGCCGAGAGGTCTGGGCACTAAATAAAATGTTGTACTACAATGATAATAATAAAAAAAACATATTACTAACAAGTTACTTACTAATTCTTGTGTTAGTTCAGCGTTTATGAGGATAAAAATGGATAAAAATTTGAAACTAAAAATTTGATCCGAACAGTTTATGTAAATTAATTGTTCAAAAGAGCTGACTCGTTCACAAATGTCACATCACAGGATAATTACAAATGAGAAGAACTGTAGATGTTTATTGAGATTTTAAAACATTAGACATGATTGCTTAAGAATACAGTACCTTAAAAACACTCAAATAGGAATGCCTTATTTTCTGTTAGCTCACATTTGGCATTGAAAGTTTAATTGTCGAAAAAAAAAACTTTTCTGCAATTGTGGTGGTTCAAGTAAAGGTACACTGTATAACTTTTCTCATAGAGGATCCGTCACCTGCTTGTCTCATGAAAATCTTATCGCAGAATGGTAAAGACTTCTCCAACTCCTGTGTATTTAATTACGGGGATTTTTATTACCAAAACAAATTGGTCTGGTGGAGTCACTTTGTCTCCATGGTGATTGGTCAGTTTAATCCTGTACTGAGGAACACTCCAGGCGAAAAGAACAACAATAACATCTCCGTGAAGTGCTTTACATCAAAAACACTCAACCACTCACACATTCATACGCCAATGTACACAGACACTGGGGACGACTCTTTTAAGTGTTTTCCCAAGAACACAATGACAGTATTCATCTGTGGGAGCTGGAATCGCACTACCACCTTTGGATTATGGATTAGTGGATCTGACTGCTCTGCCAATGAGGTTTATGTTGAGAGTGATTCAAACCGCCAACCTTCTGATCATTGGACAAACGTTCTACCAACTGAGCAATAGTTGGATACACTCATAGAAAACAAAAAGTTACATAGTGTGCCTTTAAAGAATTCAGTACCAAGTTGTTTACATTCTCTTTTCAAAAAGTAAAGTGATTGACAGTAATTGTAGTGCTGAGCATCAATGTGACTGAAGACACGGAGCCATTGTCAAACAGTAGAACGAGGGAGAAAAACACATCATACATATGAGAAAAATAAACAGTAAAAGTGCATAGGGAAATTATAAGGCACAGTAAGATATTGGCTTAATGTGAATCTGGTCAAAACATATTAAGACAAACGCAAAAATTTGATGAAAAAACAGTAACCCAACAGGCCAAACAGTTTGATTTAATCTGATGTAACTATAGACTGTATAAAGAAGTGGACTAAGTGAGTGTAACGTCACCCGTAGCGTTCTGCTCCAGTCAAATGAAGCTCATCAAGACTAGCAGTTAGAGGCTAATTTGGAGCCGGGTTCCATATCTGGAATTCTGACCGCGAGTATCATAGCAACCAAAGAGCTAATCCAAAGCGAGGCTGATGAAGGTAATGCCCCTTTGCTGGTTTAGCAGGGAGCGGGTGCTTAGCAACGCTGTCAATCAAACCTGTTGAAAGAAGGCTCCTGAAGGCTCCTGATTTGTCCGTTATTAAATGTTCATATCTTGAACATTTAACATTTACGGACACAATAGTGAAATAAAATAAAAAAAAAAAAAACAGGATGTAAAGTGTGGATTAATACAAACATTTAAAAACCAAAATTATGAACCTGACAGTAGCAGTTACAGAGAGATGGATGTCTGTTTTTCAGTGTAAAGTGAATTGGAGCCAGAGTCAATGGAGCTGGAGGCGTGCCCATGATCACTTCCTATTTGGAACTAGGCGGCCAGCAGGTTAGCTATGTCCATTTATATATACAGTCTATGGATGTTACAAGCTAAACGTGGGCAAAGTTTGCAATGACATAATACAACTGTAGTTTTGAACATATGAACAATTTGAATACCAAGTAAATTATTTGTATTAAAAAACTGTTAATTTTGTAAACCCATCACTAAACCTAAAAGTCAACATAAGACTGGGGCTTAAGTACATTTGGACAGATTGCAAAAATACATATCATCTAATAGTTATCAGAAGTATCTAAAAGTAATATTAGTTTTTGGCAATATCACACATCCCTATCTACAGATTTCACTGTTATTTAAATTTAAATTTGCACTGTTGCCATAGCAATTTAAGTTTTAAAGCCAAATATTTTCTGATTTGAATGGGGAAAAGTACTCAAAATTTGACGCTGAAACCATAAATATTAAACTATCCATGGGTTTAGAATGAAGAACAATTAGAACCGTTGCCATAGAAATTAACAATTTGAATGAAAATATTGTATGATTTGAATGGGAGGAAGTACTCAAAATCTCACCTATAAACAGGAAGCTGAAACATGAATATCAAGTTGCAAAAAAAAAAATGCATGTTAAATACTAGAAGCCCAGGGCAGGGGATCCGTGAGTGAGAATGACGAACTGAAGTGTTTTGTGACAAAGTATCATCTGGCTAACGGCTAACGGGGCTAAAAATACTCAACAAGGTACAAAAAGGTACTAAGTGATTCATCAATTAAAATCACCTAATATCTATCAGGAGCAATAACAAAAATAATAGTAATCATTTTGTCAATATCACACATCCCTACCAAAGGTTTCACTGTGTGTAAAAAATTACATTAGCACTGTTGTCATAGAAATTAACAATTGAAAACCAATTATCTAAAAAATATCACCAATTCATGAGTTTCAGAATCCTGTTCTACAGTGCCATTCTCAAGATATAATATTTTGTTTTGAATTGTTAATTGCTATGACAACGGTATATGAATGTTAAAACATACAGTCAGCAATGTAATACAAATGATTTGGCAAAAGCATTGTTGCCATAGAAATGAATAATTCAAAACCAATTATCTTCTTTTCAATGGGGAAAAGTACCGGTACTCAAAATGTCAGCTATGAACGAACTGTTGCCATGACAATTAACAATTTAAAACAAAATATTACAGTTTCTGAATGGGGAAAAGTACTCAAAATGCCCTCTATGAATAAAATGACTTGATAAAAGAGGTACAGAATGGGTGTCGGTACAAAATGAGGCAATTCTGGAGGTACAAACACCTTCAGAAGTGCCTCATGTTGAGACACAGTGCTTCCATCACAGTTACCCAGGGTCTTTGCGGCATTCTCGGGCATTAGCGATTACACAACCTCTGCTGCCAAGTGTCTGGGGAGGCAGTGGGGTCTTATGTTCTTGACCCAGACTGGTTCCACTCAGAGCAGATGGATTCCTCTATATAAGGGGGGAGGTGGACACTTTCAACTAGAGCTGCATGTATTTGGGCACTTCAGTAAAAGTTTAAGAGAAACTAGAGTGAAACTACAACCCCAGAAGCATTAATATTTGAGAGAGGATTGAAATTAGAGATAGACTGATTTGGGTTTCTCATAGCTGATACCGATTGATTAGAATCCAGACCAAGCTCTATTGATATTTTTGAGGCCAATATTTTGGGCCTATTTTGATTATTTTCACCAAATGAAGCAATTTAAATTTCTTGAAAACTTCTCCCAACTTCTTCTTTACCACAGACCTATAAGAGAGCTGTGTAGTCATGTTTTGTGCAGCTATCTCTTTGTTTTAAAGCTTTATGTGCGTTTTTAGGATGCAAATCAGCCAAAGCAAAATATGGGCTTGTGCTGGAGATTCAAGGCCGATAGCCCATCCGCTTAAAAGGCCAAATATCAGCTCAATATATCAGTTGATCTTTAATTGAAATATGAACAGTTAAACTAATACAGGCATCCTATGTATTTCTGAATATGTTTGACTAAAACTGTTTATATTCTTTTAACAAAATAGCTGCAATCTTTGAGTTTTTCTCCCATCCTCCCATTGGTAATTTGGCAATACATGTTAAAATTTGGTGATTTTTCCTCTTTAATCTAAAATATTACAGATGCCTTTATTGTCTTGTCTTTTTCTTGTCTCCATGGAGACGCAGAAATGCTCCACAATAAGGGATTAACCAGATCCATAGTGCATCATTTTGATTTGGGACATTCTGACCTGTAACTTGGCCTCACCAGGAGAGACCAGTTTAGATTAGATATGTTTAATGCCATACTCTGGATCATTCCAGGCAAGATAATAACATCTCCATGAAGACAAGCTAGTGGGCCCTCCGCTAGAAAAGTTGCTTAGTGCGCTTGTAAAGTAACGTTGGAATAGTATAAAAGTACAAATATGCACATAAAACACAAAAGGTTAATCAAAGATACTACAGAAATCTATGACTATAGATCTGGAGTGGTCATTGTTGGTCCAGTAATGTAGCTTCGTTGAATTGTGTTGGATTTCCACAGCACAAATACAAAACCACTTGAGGAGTTCATGATTGGTCTGATTGTATTGTGTTGTAAAGATTACCAACTAAAAATACAAATAAAAAGTTGGGAATGTGACACTGACTGAATATCAGCTCTTGGCTTTTTCCCCTTTGAACATTTGATTATTACTTGGTTGAATGATTCTTTGTAACATAGAAAAAAAGAATCAAAAATAATAATTGGCACAGTAGAGGTCCCACATTCAGATCTTTCCCTTCACTGATGTTCAGAGGAGCAGACTGTTTGTGCTGGAATGATAGTAATGCTAATAGCACACATAAAGTGACACAGTGTTGTTACTGGCTCTCTAACCACTCTGCCCTCAGCTCCTGCACCTCTTTGCCATACCAGTCATGGAGCTTTGAGAAGCAGCCTGTCCCAGGGGAGAATGGGTTCTCCAGTGAAGCGCCTCTCCTCCGAGGGGGCACAGGAGGCGCTCTCACCCCGTCTGCCCCTGCACTCATGTGAATCCCAGAGTCCTCACTGCCATCCCAGGACGCGCAGGACGATGCCCCCTCTATGGACCCATTGGACACAGTGACAGGACCTCTGCTCCAGGCCACTCCATTCTCCCTGCACGGGGGCTCGTCCTGGGCACTCTTTGGGGCAGAGGCTGTCGCACTGGAGGCAGAGGAGAGAGACGAGGAAGAGGAGGATGAAGAGGAGGCACCTGACCTGGAGCGCAGAGCCTGGTTCCTTCTGATGGACTTGGGTTTACAGGCCATGCCCCCCTGGGCCTCCTGGACCTCCTCCAGCTGCCTCTCCAGCTCCTTCACCACCAGCCGCATGTAGTCAAAGCTGGCCCTGGACAGCGCCTTCACCCACGACTCCATGGCAACCTGGTTTTCCGCTGCCATCTTGTAGATTCGAGCTTTGGCACAGTCAAATTTTATGGCAAAGGCAAATTCCTCTGCAGACTCACAGAGCTCCACGGTGCAGCCCTCCAACACAATGACCCCAATGGGCTCTTTACTGTCCCGCTCCTCAAAATAAAACAGCATGTTCCCCTTCAGCACAAACCAGCGGCGGTGATAGGCCGTGTTACGCTCACCTTTTTTAAACAAGAATCCGGTTTTGTCTGGAGGAGAGTCACACGTGGCATAGTGAGCCACACTGCGCTCATTCAGCTTCATTGTGACTCCTCTTCCTCTTTCCACAGTAGCTTTATTTATCTGTGGAAACAAGAAATACACAATATAACAGCTATCTTTAAGCAGCAACAACACTTTGGCACATCTTTGTATTTTTAGCTTTTAGCAAGGTTATCTATGCTTATCTCAGATCTAAAAATAATTTTACTTTAACTTTTCCACATACAGGTCAACATTTCATCCTAAGAAGTGGCATTCAAAGAAACAAGGTCATTGGGTTATGTGAACATTACAAACCTAATTTCCCTTAATCTTATTAAAAAAGAATTAAGGCCATTTCTTTGTTTGTAAATTAAATAGGCCTAAACCAATTACATAATGACTTTCCGCTTGATTAAAGTTTATACGTAACCTATTGTGGAAGAACAACAATGTTTTGACCTCGAAGAAAATATATGAGGTCAATGAGCACAGAGGAACCGTTATATAGGATTATACACTGCAGAGTCACATGTGGGACTAGAAACAAGGATCCAGACCAGGACTTTGTAAACAACCAAGTTCCAGACCAGGGTTTTGTAAACAGACAATACACCTTAAGAGGCAGGAGTGTCAGAAGTATCAATAGCCAGATACTAATTGATACAAAAATAATAATTTAAAAAGGTACAGTATGGAATTTCTGGAGATGTCACAAAAGTTAAAACCATACACAACCAAATTGAAAAAACATGATTTCTATTTCTAGTCTGTGGCTTTAAACTAGATACATATTTAAGCAGCAAATTATACAGATAGAAAATCATATATACAATACAAAACCTCACACTAAAGAGCCCATATTACACTATTTTATTATCTATTTTATAATGTTGTTTCCTCATCACAAACATACCTGGAGATGTGTTTTGCTTCAGTCACACATGTTTAACACACAAACCCTGCATATTTAGGCTGAGTTCCTCTCCAAAATAGAAAACACGCTGTTCCACCTTGTGATGTCACTTGGTAATACAGAAAGTGCTCCACTGTGTTTTTAAACTCCACACACATTCACTAGAATCATTTGGATCATTTCAGCCCTGGAATCTACTGAACTAAAGGTAAAATGTAGCTGTTAACTTGTCAAACTACCACTACATGACATCACAAGGTGGAGCGGAGCATTTTGAGCTTTGGAGATGAATAAAGATCAATCAAACATGTGAGAATGAAACTCCAGGTATGTTTTTGATGAGGAAACAACATTATAACATGGCTTAAACATATGACCTTTAATAGTTTTAATATGGAACTTGTATAAGACCAGAATAACATTAAAAAATCGTTTTATTCTGTGTTGATACAGTGCCAACATCACCAGATTTACTACCACTATAAGTTTTGCATCAGTAATGTCAGCAGTACTTTTCTATTGAGTAAATACTGAGTAGATCGTGTACTGAGGGCGTGTGTTCTCACCTGTAATAACGCGTGACACCTTCATGCCTTCACTTTTATGTCTTTTACGTCCTTTACGTCGATCTTCACGTGCATCTGGCTAAAAATAAAACCCCAAATGTCAGTCATACAGGAACACATGTTAATTACTATTGTTTACTCGGGCATAATTTCCTCTTAAATGTTTTGGTCACGAGTTTTTGACACACGTAGCTTTAAGGATTTAAATAACTAAGAGACCAAAACTAATCAGGTAACGTGCGTCTTGTGCGTCAACGTTGTACGCATCAGTCTGCTCGGGTCAAATGTGCCTCCATCAGCATTTTAAGTTGACAAAAGCTACAAGCTAACAGCTGTTATCTTCTCCCCACAATGACACAAGGTTAGTTGGATTTACAAGCTAACTCTATGCTAAACGTATTCAAATGATCCAAACGCATCGCCTCACCCTTAAGTCTTCACTCTTGCCTTATGTTGACTCGTCGTTTTTTTCTCCTTTTCTTCCTCTCCTCCCTTCTCTCTGATCACGTGACACACACACAAGCAGTTTGAACGCGTGTACGTTTTACCCGGTGAGCTCAGCTGGGCGGGGTTATAATTTTAGGCAGTGTGCGTAAAGCCGTGAAGTTTTTTTCGGATGAGCGGGTGCATAAAACAGGCGCGCCGTGGCTTCCCTTGCCCGAGGACACAGCTGCGGCAAAAGTCTGCTGTCTGGAGAGAGATGCTTCCAGACAGTAAACGCTTTTAATAGTTTGAAATTAACTCAAAACTAAACCCAGTGAAATTGGGGAGTGAATGTTGTGCAGTTTGGAGTTAAAGCAGCTCAATAGACATAGAACTTAGGCTGTACGCATAGCAGTGGTGGAACAAGTACACCATTTTGTTACTTAAGCAAAAATGCATACACTGGAACAAAAATACTGAAGTAAAAGTATCATATGAAAAAATCTACTTAAAGTACCCGTTAAATAGTAAAAAATATTTCATGCATATTTTGAGGTCTTAGCTTCAAATGTGATGATTTTGATAAGAATTTGTGCTGAATTTTGTTCAACAGAAACAACTAAATCGTTTTTATTTTCTAGCTTTTTTTATTTTTGTATTTTTGTGAACTTGTTAAAAATAAACCCTCTGCCTTTTCAGCAGATCTCAGACAATTAAAAAAAATACTTTTACTTTTCAGCCCTGTTCAAAAATGTATCGGAGTAGAAAGTACAGATACCTGCTCTCAAATGTACTGAAGTAAATTTAAAAGTTCATCTATTTTATTCCGCTTATCTGGTCAGCAGTACATTCCTGTAGAGTTGTAAAGTTTGCCCGGGCGGTCGGAACGTCTACAAATGAATAATTATGACGATAATATCGTTAATCACGATATCGGTTGGTCGTGATAATCGTGAGTCTACATTTTCATATCGTCCCATCCCTAGATGTAGCGTAATGTAAAATTTAAACTGACATAACAAATAATTTTTCATGTATGTTCATGTTTGTTATATTTATGCTCACAGCTTCATTTGCTGTCTAACAGTTGGCAGTGTAAATAATAATGCCTATCCTTTTGATTTAAAAACTAACTCAAGAAAACACTTTAGTCATTGCAGTTCTTGTCATATCCCAAACCCAAAAACTCTAGATCTTTAAAGCACACTGTGTAACCTTTTGGTGGAGGGTTTGCCACTTGCCAATTTTTGACCACAGAATGCTACCTGTGTGTGAATACAGAAGGGGGTCTGCAATGACTTGTTGTGGCTCAGTGATTCTCAAACTATGGTGCACAGGCTGATTCTGGGGCGCACAGGGTTTTTTGTGGTCCTGGTCCAGTCTAGTCCTCTTCTAGACCTGTTGTAGTCCTGTTTTAAACCCGTAGGCCTCCCAGGGTGAAGTCCTTAGTCCTATTTTATACCTGGTGGCCCTGTTTATATCCTTGGTGTAGTTCTATTGGCTATTAGGCTTGTTTAAATGTCCTGTATTACACAAAACTCTTGTGAGCTTTAAGTCATATTATAATGGTGTTACCTCTTTGAGAACATACCTGGAGTTGTGTTTTGTTCCATTCACACATGTTTGAGTTACTCTTTATTATTATTATTATTATTATTATTATTATTATTATTATTATTATTATTATTATTATTATTATTATTATTATTATTATTATTATTATTACTATTACTATTATTACTTACATAAACATATTAAAGCTCCCATCTGTAAGGTCATTAGATTTTCTTTTTTCACCAATAGATGGCAGCCTCTCACCTGGGCTTTGTTTAAACTCACCTGTGCACTCTGCTCTTCTTATATCAGGACATTTCAATATATAAAACATTTCAGATAAAAAAAATAGTACATTACAAGCATATAGGCCACAAAGCAAAATTATGCGTGTATTATGTATTGGTCATATTTGTATATAGCACTTTTCCACCTCCAAGTTATTCAAAGTCACTCACCCATTCACCAGTGTACACAGTCACTGGCTATGAGATAGGTTAAGCGCCTTGCCCAAGGACACAACAACAGCATTCATCTTGCTGGAATCACACCGCTAACTTGTGGGTCAGATTGCTTTACAAATTATGTTTATGTCAAGAGCAGGAATTGAACCAGCAACCTTTGAGTCAGTAGACAAACCCTACCAACTAAGCCATTGTTGCCCCAGATGAAATGTTAACTTGAATTAAAGCTGTAAGCGGCGATGATGGCCCTCGCCACCATGAACACGTCTCTCCTAAGAACTCGCGCCCACCGTGAACTCGGGGCGTGCTCTGTATTTGACTACTCAGCATGCCATTCTCTCTTCCTGACAGCCGCCCAGGCCACTATCTGCACTTCATCCTGTTTCCATAGTTCTGTACTGTTGTGGTTCAGGGCATTGAACCAGCAACCTCATGCATAATACACGGGGATCCTGTGGTGCAATGGACTTTTTTGCTGTGTTTGTCCTTATCTGCAGCAGTGTTGGCTCAAACAGCAAACTAAATTAAACTGTGATTTATATTTTATGAAAAAGCACTTTACTGTTTAAATAAAGTTTATTAAAAAAAAAAGTTGCAGTGCTTTGTGGGCAATTTGCAGTGCTCCAAGGTGGCAAGAGCCAGTTTTCCTTATGGATTATATTGTATTTTCTCATGAAACATCTTAGAAAAATCTATAAAAGTTGAACATTTCTACTGGTAAAAACTAAACTAAAAATAGTAAATGGTCTTTTCTACCTTTAAGCTACTCAAAGTGCCTTAGATCAAAGAACCATTCACACATTCATACACCAGTGTACACAGATGCTGGGGGTGAGGCGGGTTAAGCGCCTTGCCCAAGGACACAACAACAGCATTCATCTGTGGGAGTTGGAATCAAAAAACACCATCCTGACTGTCAGTGAATCTGACCGCTCAACTGATGACGATGATTTTTATGTCGAGAGTGGGATTTGAACTGCCAGCCTTTGGACCAGAAGAGCATTCTACCAACTGAACTACTGAGCTACTAATGGCTGCACTTTGGAACTTGCCATATTTCATTTTAGCTAACCCCCATCTAATAACATTGGCTTATAGGAAGTCGTGATGTCATCTGAAACACAGCAAAAAATATGGAAAAAATAATCAAAATCAACCATTATTAATTTATCTCAACATCCCTTAATATACAGCCTATTTTGTTTCCCCGGCAACACCCACTGACCCCATTTAACATCAGGGAACATTGCATTTTTTGAGCCCAAGGTCGCACAGCAGCTGGTCACACATGCGTTGGCTTTCTGCTCCACAGATTTAAACGATGTTGTTGTTGTTGTGGGGCTGCCATGCTACGCTGCTCCTCTGACCCCAGCCTCCATTTTTGTACTGCACCTCCGGCCACTGTGTTTTCCAACGCAGACGAGCCTTAGCACCCCGGGCTGGCTTTCTCATCACGCTAATCTTCTGTTATCTGATGCAGCTGCTCATGTTGGTTAATGTATTTTTCTTCCTAAAAGCTCAGCAAAAATCGCTTTTGGCAACTTTGATTAAATGTGCAGCTCTCCCAGGCAGACGAGTTCATGCTGAGAGTAAAAGGGCTGTCATTTTTGTAGTAGTAGTAATAGTAGTAGTAGTAGTAGTGGTTTTATTTTAGCATTATTATTATCATAATAATATAACAACAATATGGAGTAGATCAGGACTAAACCAGGATTAGAACTAAGTCTACATGAGCACTAAATTGGGCTCAAACCTAAATTTGGTGTAGGTATTCCAGGTATTCCAATACAAAAGTTACAAAGTAAAATTCTGTGTACTTATACTCAGAAGTTAAATGCTAGCTTGAAATAAAACATTTTTTTTCTACACACCTGTTCATCTAATCTAGTCTAAGTCTTTTGTTAAGTCACTTTTTCATTCATGTTAATTTTACTTAAAATATTTGTGTTGGAATGACTAAAAGAAATAGATGATTACAAAACATTTATGTGAGTTAATGTTTCATATTCTCACCTAAAGTGTAAAAAATCATGTACAAGGGTCAAAATGGCTTGAATTCAGAATAATGATCTGTTTTTTCTTCCTGTAAAAAAAAACCCAAAAAAAAAACTATTTGAATTTTAAGTTTTTGTGAGAGGTTGTCAGTGTGTGTTTTAAAAGATGTCTGCAATCAATACCAAGATATTTATAATGAGGGACTTCAATGAGGTCTCCATTAAAAGTACAGATGGCGTCACATATAGATTATAACTATAGAGCACACACAAGCACAATCGGTTTGCTTTAAGATATAAGAAAAACACTGAGACACTTTCTCATGTGCAAAGTACCGTTTACTTGTCACGTTTGGATCCAAACAGTTTGTGGACACAACAGAGACTCCAGACTCTGACCACACCTTTTCCAGGAGGTTCTTAAAACAATAAGAGTTTAGTCATGAATTCAGTTTGTGTGTATCTAAGACTGAGCAAAGATCTCCTCTGTCCATAGCAAACAGCTAGTACAAATAAGAAACTTAACTTTGACCTGTGACTCTCTGAAACGAGAACAGTCCTGGCCACTTGAGCGGACACAACCTCGTCCTCACTTCATTTAAAAACAATCTCACACTAGGTTCATATTTGAAACAGAAGCTGAAAACTAAATAGACCATTCTGGCCTGCAAAGGAGTGACAGTTCTATCAAAGATCGCTGGACCACTACCGAGACTACTTTGTGATTTTAAATAAACTTAAATTGTGGTTTCATAGGGAAAATACACAGGCTGTTTGCAGTGGTGGAAGATAATGAAGTACTAAGTAGTAAAGTACTGCACTTAAGTAGAATTTGTAGGTATCTGTACTTTACTTAAGTACATTTTACAGTGGGTACTTTCTACTTTTACTTCATTAGATTTTTGAACAAGACTGAAAGGTCAAAAGTACTTTTTATATGATTTGAGGGTTATTTTTACCATTATGACTAAAGTTTTGGAATTCAAGCTTCGACTTTGAGCAAACAAAATAAATACACAAAATTCATAAGAAAAATTGAATGAAATTGATTTGTATTGTTATTACTGACCAAAATATGTCTAATTTTAAATTAATATTTCTACTTTAACAAATGAAAAACACTTAAGTTAAATACTTTTACTTTTTATTCTTTAAGTACATTTTTAAACAGGTACTTAAATACTTTTACTTAAGTACATTTTTTCATGTGATACTTTTACTTTTACTTGAGTAACTTTTTACTTCTTTATCTGTACTTTTACTTAAGTAACAAAACAGAGTACTTCATCCACCACTGGCTGTTTGATCATAAAATAAGTAAAAAAGGGAAAGAACATATTAAAGGTTCAGTATGTAACTTTCTGGAGGTGGCGAGTCACCTGTATGATTCCATGGAAACAAAATTTTAAACCCACACATGGAACATTCTCCATAGAGATAAATACGTTTCATGCTATACTGTGGAATATTCTAGCCAAAGGAACAATATTTCCATGGAAACAAGCAGGAAGAGGCCCTCCTCCAGACCAAGTAAGAGTCAGGTTTGTGCAGAGCCTGCTCACAGTAAGGATGTATGTTTTTATTTTTCAGTATAATGAAAAAACAGAACAACATGCTTTTGTTTTAGTCTATTCATTGGCTAAAAAGTTACATACTGTGGCTTTAACATACCCTGCCAATGCTTTCACAAATTAAAAGGCCTGTATCTCATTTTGAACCATAAGTGAAAAAACATGCTCTTCTCTCAAGCTAATGCTGAACCATGACTGAGAAAGAATTGCCTGGAATCGTAACAGGCAATTCTTCCCAAATGGTTCTCATCCCAAATGTCTCTGATTGGATAAAAATGTCTGTCGCGAGTAGTTGAATCTGTATGGTTCTCATCTAGCAAAACACCTTTTAGTCAAATTTTTTTCCACAAATAGCTGCTTTTACAATTTACTTCATGTGGTGAAAGCAATTTTCCTAAACTAGAATGGATAAAACCAGATAAAACAAAACAAAAACATTAAATCAATACTTTTAATTTCCATTGGGTCCATTGGTCCTCTCTCTTAAAGGTCCTATATTACACAAAAATGACTCTTTTGTGAGCTTTAAGTCATGTTATAGTGTTGTTACCTACTTAAAAGCATACCTGGAGTTGTGTTTTGTTTCATTCACACATGTTTGAGTAACACTTTATTATTAGTCTGTCTACATCCCCAAACCTCAAAATGCTCTGTTCCACCTTGTGATGTCATGAAGTGGTAGTTTTCAAGTTAACAGCTCCTTTTACCTTTAGTTCACTAGAGACTGGTAATTCCAGAGCTGCAATTATCCACATGATTCTAGTGAAGGTGTATTGAGTTTAAAAAGACAGTGGTACACAGCACTTCCTGTATTATCACATGACATCACAAGGTGGAACAGAGTGTTTTCAGTTTGAGAGAAAAAAAAAAGCCTAAATATGCAGGGTTTGTGTGTTAAACATGTGGGAATGAAACAAAACACAACTCTGGGTATGTTTTTGATGAGGAATATTAACATTATAACATAGATCAGTGTAATATGGACCCTTTAAACTAAAATCCTTCCACTTTTTAATCCTAATTTAGTTTGAAGAGTTGTGTCTAATAAAGTGGCCAGCGTACACACATTAGAAGCTGTATAAAATGAGACACTGTGGGTAGAATGCATAGAATAACAGTGATGGCTGGACAAAGCTCAACGCCGCTCCCTGTCTGTCTGATAAAGCACTGCTAGGTTTTTGGTTTATTCCATTCATCTTTCTCTCAACAACACACTTTGAAATAGAAATTCTCCACTACCTTATGTCTACCATACAAACATATGTTCTTCTATAGACAAATGCAGTAACTCTATGGAAACTGGAAAAGTATGGAAATAGGTTGCGTACATGCATGCAACCATAGACTGTATACAGAAGTGGACTAAGTGAGTGTGATGTCACTCACAGCGTTCTGCTCCAGTCAAATTAAGCTGATCGAGGCTAAAGCAGTTATAGGGGCAAGTTTGGAGTTGAGTACCAAATTTGGAATTCCGACCGTGAGTATCATAGCAACCAAAGAGCCAATCTGGAGCAAGGCTGTTGAAGGTAACCCCCCTTTCCCCTCCCGTACTACTGGTTTAGCAGGTGCTTAGCGACGCTGTCAATCGAACCTGTTGCTAAGGCTGGCGGGAGCGACCTCTGGGAAAGAAGACGCCTGATTTGTCTGTTATTAACAAAATACTGAAATAAAAATACCAGGATCATGTAGAGCGGGTTAATACAAACATTTTAAGACCAGAATGACAAGGCTCACTACAGCAGTTACAGAGAGACGAAAAGTGAATTGGAGCAGAGTCGATGAAGCCGGAAGCGCCCCCATGCTCACTTCCTATTTGGAACGCGGCGGCTAGCAGGTTAGCAATGTCCATTTATATATACAGTCTATGGTTGCTGTCTTGTAGTTAAATTACACACATTTGTCATGTTAATCTTGTGCCTTAAATTATTTCATGGGACAATAGTTTTGCCTGCATCTTTGAATAATACCACATCCTTGTCTTTGTTTCATATGAATAGGATCAGTAATTATAGTGATATTAACCATAAACCAGGACAAAACATTTATATTTTGTTAGTTAAGGTCCTATATTACACAAAACTGACTTGTGAGCTTTAAGCCATGTTATAATGATGTTACATCCTAAAAATAAATGGAGCTGTGTTTTGTTTCATTCAGATGTTTGAGTAACCATTTATTATTAGTCTGTCTACATCTACAAAGCTCAAAATGCTCTGTTACACCTTGTGATGTCACATAGTGGTAGTTTTCAAGTTAATTGCTCCTTTTATCATTTGTTCAGTAGAGATTGGCAATTCTAGAGATGAAATGATCCAAATGATTCCAATGAAGATGCATGGAGTTTTAAAACACAGTGGAGCACTTCCTGTATTACCACATGACATCACAAGGTGGAACTGAGCGTTTTCAGGTTGAGAAAAGAACTCCTAGCCTAAGTATGCAGGGTTTGTGTGTTAAACATGTGAATGAAACAAAACGCAACTCCAGGTTTGTGATGAGGAAACGACATTATAACATAGATCAGAAATAGTATAATATGGGCACTTTTAAATCCAACCACCTGTCCTCCAGTTCAGTTTCTTTTGGCTTTTTAAAATGTGATGTGAACGCAAACTGTTTCAGCTTCCACAAAAATGCCTTCAAATCATTCAAGACATTATCAAAAATATCATCTTTTTAAAATCTTTGTGTAGAAAACCTTAAATATCGTTTGGTAACATGTACTGTGTATTTTACAAAGAAATTTGATGCAAATTATTACTTCAGTGAGTCATTAAAGCTCGCGCCACTTTGCCATGGCAACAAAAAACACATTTCAAATATAACTGACATATAATAAAATATTTTTCAGTGTTCTGATGAGGGTTTTGAAGTCTTTTATAATTTATATGAGGTCACTTTTGGGCATTTGGTACAGTTGAGTTTTGGGATTGGGATAAATTTTGTTGTGGAAAGTCTGGTACCTTCTTTTCTGATTGCCTGGAAAGCTCCACAGTATGGCATTAAACTTTTCTCTAGCATGGAGACAAGGAGGTGATGCCAGGTCAAGTTACACATCAGATCTATGGAGAGGTGATCTTGTCCACAATAATAATCCATGTGAGTGTGACGTCACCCATCGCATTCATCTCCAGTCAAATGAAGCTCATCAAAGCTAGCAGTTATTGCAGTGAATTTGGAGCCCAGTTCCAAATTTCGAGTGTCATAGCAACCAACGAGCCAATCAGGAGCAAGGCTGTAACACCCCTTCCTGTCTGTACTGCTGATTTAGCAGGGAGCGGGCGCTTAGCAACGTTGTCTATCAAATCTGTTGCTAACGCTAGCGGGAACGAGCTCGGGGAAAGAAGGCGTCTGATTTGTTCATTATTAATGTTCATATCTTGATTTACGAATACAATAGCTAAATAAAAACACAAAAACTTTTAGTTTTTCAATGTAAAGTGAATTGGAGCCAGAGTCGATAGAGCCTCCAATTTCCTATTTGGAGCACAGCAGCTAGCATGTTAGCTATGTCCATTTATATATACAGTCTATGATCAAAACACATGTAACTGAATGAATGTAAAATCAATAACTTTAATGCCATACTGAAGAACATGTCAGGCGTTGCCATGGAGTCAAGCCACCATCAGAAAAATTACGCAGTGAACCTTTTATGTTTGTTTTGCTTGCTTTAAATTTCAAAACCAACCCAATCTCACACCATTCACACAGACTTTCCATGGAGCACTAACCCATCTCCAGTATTTGCCTATAAATTCTTGCCGGCTTGCATTTTAAAAGTCTTCTTCGGTACAAAAAAATGAGGGAAAAAAATCATTTGTCTGGGTCGGCTTCTCCAAAAGCGCAGGGATCAATCGTCGAAGTGTGGAGCCTTCTCGTGAGCGTCTCTATGGAACCTACAACAGAAGAGAAGCAGCATTAAAAGCTGACAACACAAAGCCATAGGAGACTTCACTGCATCCACAGACACTCTAAAAATAAAGATAAAATGACAATGCACCAGGTATCAGAGCCCACACACTCGAGAAAACACAAGTCAGATAAGTTAATATAGCCTGTTTGGCACACATTCCTCTCCCAGATTAAAATGTCTAACTATTAGGACGGCAAGACGAATCCAAATTTGAATGGACAAAATTAGCATATTGCAAACATTTTTGAAGTGCCATATGTTCCTTCTACGAACAACAAAATCCTGTCTTATTCTGTGTGAAAACTGCTAACTCTGTAGTTTAGATCTGTACAAACATGTTCTGCAAAGTCCCTGTGTGTCAGATGCCCTCCCTGTGTCTCCATGGGGGTCTTATTCTGCATAAAAAAAACTGCCAACCCTGTAGTTTTGATCCCTACAAACATATTCCGAAATGTGAGTCTTGTGTTCATTTGTTGTTGTAAAAAGTAAGGCTCATGATTTGATTTGATACACAGCATAAGGTGAGAGCTGGAGACAGGTCAAAACTGTAGATTGGCTGACCTGGTTTATGGTTAACATCTGGTTACTACAACCATATAAGCCACAGCATTCTAAATAAAACCAACTGGTTCTATAGACAGCAACACACTCGCTAGATCGCTGTGTCTCAAACATTGACATCTATTCTAATAACTGGATAGGGCATTGCTATCTTAAATCTGTCTCGAGTTGGATTAGTGGCCATTCATTGGTACTACAACAAACAAAAAAAATCCCTCCTTCCCAGAAAGGATTTTTCTCAGAGAGCACAATGTAATCACAAACTGCCAGAGACTGACAGACTGACAGAGACTGACAGACTGACAGACTGACAGAGACAGACAGGGACTGACAGGGACTGACAGACTCACAGAGACTGACAGGGACTGACAGAGACTGACAGAGACTGACAGGGACTGACAGAGACTGACAGAGACTGACAGGGACTGACAAGGCACCTACAGCTTTTTACCTATTTTTAGAAAGATAAACTTTTCTCAGGTCAAAATGTTTGTAGTCTTAAAAAACAATGTTTAATCGCTAGCCTCAGTTACTATGTCCTCTCTATTCTAGCTCAAGCTCTGATTGGTTAGAGCGGTCACGTGGTACGACATGAACGAGAATGTCAGCGATGCGAACGAGCCCAACTGTCGTGAATGAGCCACAGGTTTAGAACACGGTTCAGAAGCTCCTGGAAGCATAAACATTATCATTTATAATTTATTTATTATTCCCTTGTCTCCTTCGTGGCCGCTGTGCTCCACTCACTCTTGTCTCACGGCAGGGCAGTACCTAACGTTGACTTCAATAGTTTAGACTCGGGGCTTAGTCTCAAAGCTTATGCAAATTTGTATTAAAAGCATAAAATATAAAATAAACAACCTGTCAAAATTCAAATAAAGCTTACACAATTATTTTTCTATGCATAGTACTTAAGATTGTGGGATTGTTTTAATATTTATTATGCCTCAAAAGTAGCATTAGCATTAAGACACAGACATGTCTCTTTCTAAACACAGAAGTGTCCTCTGGTGAAGTGTTCATTTTATTTGTGTAGTGTTTAACATGTTGTCAGTGACATCCACTCGCAGCTCCCTGTCCACTGCCTCATCTTTAAATATTTATTCATTTTAGCGTGACTCGGCAAAAACCTCATAGGGACACAATTGGACAGGAAATAGTGATGCTAACAGCGTGGTTACCGGGTGCTGTTGTGCAAGCACCCTATTCCAAACACAATCGTGCTCCTAATAGTGAAAAGTCACTGCAAACTGTTGTTGTTGGTCCTTTCTGGCGCAAACCCATAAAGTGTAAACTTCACCTGGGTCCAGTGGCTCGTTCACCCCTCCACACACAGGTGCAGCTGATGCTCTGCACTTTTAACGGTCTCCAAAGAAGCATGAAATCTCCTCATTAAGTTTGCTTCACCAACAAAGCCCTACACTTTTTGAAATACCCTCAAATGGATGCCCCTTACACACTACATGATATTAGAGTTATCAAAAGTATCGAAAATCAGATACTAAGCCATACTAATACGTATAAGTATCAAAACCAGAGCAGGTATTGATACAAAAAAAAATCCCATTCACAGGGCAAACATGAGCCTTTCCTGAATAGCTTTAGAATGATCTTGAGCTGTATCAGAACAAGTCTAAGACCACATAGACTAGTATACGCTAAAGATGCGAGTATCATTCTTTTTTCCATCCCATGGGTCCCTCATTTCTGATAATGTATGGCCCGCCCCAGGCCGCCCCACACAGCAAAATCTATTTATACAGTATTTTATACATATTTTATAGGCTATAGTAATAATAGCCTACATATTTTTATTCTCGAGAGGAACCAGCTGAGGTGGCTCGGGCATCTATTCAGGATGCCTCCCTAGGGAGATGCTCAAGGCATGCCCCATCGGGAGGAGGCCCAGGACATGCTGGAGGGACTATGTCTCTCGGCTGGCCTGGGAACGCCTCAGGATCCCACTGGAGGAGCTGGAGGACGTGTCTGGGTTGAGGGGAAGTCTGGGAGTCCCTGCTTAGACTGTTGCCCCCACGACCCGGCCCCGGATAAGCGGAAGAAAATGGATGGATGGATAGTTATATTCTGTGAAAAAATGACACGCCCCAACCCGCCCGACAATAAACTGATTTTTTTCCAGCCTGCTCAAACCTGAAGCAAGTCACCCATGGACCACTATGGAACCTGGATCTGGATGATTAAGGGATCACACAGATATAAGACTGCATGGTATAAAAGAAAGTACTACCATTTAATGTTCAAAATCACATTCTATTGTCTAAAGAAAGAGTGTTTTTTTTTTATTATCATCAGAATCTGTATTGAGTATTGAGTCTATTCCTTAGTATTGAAATGGACTTTGAATTGTTTGTGACAACACTACATGATGTGCTTTTACCGAGATCCAAGACGACATCAGACTGGAGGTGGAAACTAGCATTATTTCTCATTCTCAGTGTATGGACACTCAAATAGCTTTACATGAAGGAACTACTCACCCATTCACACACATATTCATACACTGCGGGTGAGGGGTTAAGTGTCTTGCCCAAGGACACAACGACAGCATTTATCTGTGGGAGCTGGAATCGCACCACCAACCTGTGGGCCAGTGATGTTTATGTTGAGAGCAGGATTCGAAATGCAAATCTTCAGATCAGTGGACAAACACAACCAAAAGAGCTGCTATCACCCCATTTTAAAACTCTTTCGGTTTAACTTTAGCGTCGATGCTATTGTTGCCGATAGGCTCGCAGTTGCGGACTTTCCATTACTGTAACTCTACAACCAGTTGTGCTCTCATGTAAATTCAAACAGCATCTCAAAGCAGAAGCATGGGGCTCTTTAAATATGTTACTGTCATTACGGTAATGTGCTTATGTTGTCCCTCGAAGATGACAAATCAGAGCGCAGGTGCCGCTGGGATTCTCCCAGTCAGTTATTTGATGTATCAAAGGAAAAATAAGGATGGATATATAAAATAGAGGTAGTTGTGTAAAAAAAACACAAAAGTACATGCTGATACTTCCTTTAACATGATTTTTATGTCTAAAAAAAGAAAAAAAAAATCTAGGCGAGCTATAATGGTCTATAATGTGATCAGTCCTTAGAGCCTCATGCCTCTGCTTTGAGATGTCGTTTGAATTTACATGATGCACAATTGGTTGCGGAGTTAGGGTAATGGAAAGTCCGCAACCGCGAGTCTATCGGCGGTGATAGCATCTGACACTACAGGGTTAAACTCGTAACCCATTGAAACTGGTAACCCAAATGAGAGACTGGTGTGGCTCAGCCTGTTTTCTGTTTGGATAATTGTCTTGAACCAAAACACTGCATTATAACTGTCATGTCATCTCTTCTGCATTTTCAAACTCCCCTAATATCGACAAACTGTTCTTCTCACCAAAGACATCACTGTCTTCCTCAAACAGCCCTGTGGATTTAACAGCAAACTTGACATTTAAAACCAGTTGGATGTATGCACACGTTTGGACAGATTCACACAGAGGCCTACTCACTTTCTCACTCCACGACTTTGAATGAGTCACAGTGAAACATGACCAAGATGAACTCATTACATTTCAAAATGTTCCAATCTTGTCCACTATGTGTCACAGCTGCTTTCTATTCAGATATATTTAAAATCAGACCTATCCTGCAAAATTTACTTTTCAGAGCTTTTAACCATGTTCTAGTCGTTTCTTCTCATTGAGCCTCTGAAGTTGTATTTGGAGTGATTCATGTTTGAGTAATCTTTAATCGCTTATTTTCAAGACGCCATTTTGCCGCCTTTTTTCGCCACCACTATGACGTACGCACTTCTTTATCCAGTTTTATTTTCTTAATCGGTGATACTCGCAGGATTGGGCAATGTCAGTAGTCATTTTGGTATAAATCAATAAAAATGGGCAGCTCACTAGTGTGATGTGCACTTATCCATAGAGGACGATGTCAACTCCCACTGGGCACCACAGTTTTCTAACGTGTAAGTCAGCGAACTGGTTTCTTTTATTAAGTCATTTTAGATGAATATTGTGATTTAAAATGTCTAAATTATGACATAATGATCCACAGGTGTCAGAGATTATAACTATAGAGCACACACAAGCCCAATAAGACTGATTTAAATCTGATGTAGTGTTTCGCAATACAAAATTTTCAAACAAAGATTTCAATACTATAGAATAGACTTCTACTGATTCTGATACCACAATGATGATAAAAAACACTCTTTCTTTAGACAGTTAAACGTGATTTTCAAAATTAATGGCAGTACTTTTTTTATATTCCCATGTGGCTTTATATCTGTGTAATTCCTCAGTCGTCCAGGTAGGTTCCATAGTGGTCCATGGGCGTATACTAGTCTATGTGACTTACTTGTTCTGATACAGCTCAAGATCATTCTAAAGCTATTTACGAAAGGTTCATTTCTGTCCTGTCAATGGTGTCAGTGGGACTTTTTTAGTATCGATACTTGCTCAGATGAGTATCTAGTTTTGATACTAGTTTTGGTATCAATTTGTATCAGATTTTCGATACTTCTGATGCATCCAGGCGCACAAAACAAGACAATTCTTTGCTTTTTGTGCTTTACAAACAGACGAGTGTGGTATTTGGCAGTTGACAATCACAGACCCAAAGACAATGGTCATTAATATTCAGAGATAAAAAGTGGGCCTCACTCTGACACATTTGTACAGCTCTGGAGATGTGTTACTACTGACAACCGGCTTTGTTTACCTCTGTGCTCATTAACTGTTATAATCAGTGGTGGAAGAAGTACTCCATTTTGTTACTTAAGTAAAAGTATAGATACAGAGGTAAAAAGTTACTCAAGTAAAAGTATTGCACGGGAAAAAAAAGTCTACTTAAGTGAAAGTATTTAAGTACCTGTTTAAGAGAGAGCAGAAGAGATGACGAGGGAATGACTGAATTTGAATCATTTGTTGAAAAAAGAACAAGTTCAGTGAAAGAGGAGAGAGAGCAGAGAGAGGGAGAGTAAAGAGAAGAGATGGAGGAGAGAAGGAGAGAGAGAGGAGATGGAGAGAGAGAGAGGGAGGAGAGAGAGAGAAAGAGAAAGGGGAGATGGAGAGAAGGAGAGAGAGGAGATGAGAGAGCAGAGAGGAAGTAGAGAGAAAGAGAAAGAGGAGAGATGGGAAAAAGGAGAGACAGAAAAGATGGCGAGAAACAGCAAAGAGAGAGGGAGTAGAGAAAGAGAAGAGATGGAGAGAGAGCAGGGAGAGCGAGTCGAGAGAGAAAGCGAAAGAAGAGATGGAGAGAAGGAGAGAGAGGAGATAGAAAGAGAGAGAGCAGAGAGAGAGAAAGAGGAAAGATGGAAAGAAGATAGAGAGAAGATGGAGAGCAAGAGCAGAAAGGGAGGGAGTAGAGAAAGAGAAAGAGAGATGGAGAGAAAGAGAGAGAGAGCAGAGAGATGAACTGGAAAGAGAAAGAGGAGAGATGGAAAGAAGGAGAGAGAGAAGATGGAGAGAAAGAGCAGAGAGAGGGAGTAGAGAAAGAGAAAGAGGAGAGATGGAGAGAAGGTGAGAGAGAGGAGATGGAGAGAGAGCAGAGGGAGAAGGAGTAGAGAGGGAAAGCGAAAAAGGAGAGATGGAGGAGAGAAGGAGAGAGCAGAGAGAGGGAGTAGAGAGAGAGCGAGAAACAGAAAAGAGAGATGGAGAAAAGGAGAGAGTGAGGAGATGAGAGAGAGAAGGAAAGATCAAAAGAGGAGAGAAGGGGATGATTGAAACTGAAAGATTCCGCTTGTAGAATAGAGAAGAAGTTCAATGAAGGAGGAGAGAGGGAAAGAGAGGAGAGAGGGAGAGAGACAGAGAGAGGGAGGGGGGTGGATGGATGGAGTAAGAGAGATGAGAGGGGAATGATTGAACTTGTAGAAGAGAAAACTATTTCAGTGACGGAGGAGAGAGAGAGAGAGAGAGAGAGAGAGAGAGAGAGAGAGGAGAGAAAAAAAAAGAGAGAGAGGGGTGAAGAGAAGGAAAGACAGAAAGTGAAAAAAGGGAGCAACGACTGAGGAGAGCGGTAGAGAGAGAGAGAAATAGAGAGGAGTGGGAAGAAGATGCACAATAATTAAAGGATAGAAAGAACAGAGAGATGAGAGAAGTGATGTGACATGGGGAGAGGAGGGAGATGAAAGGGAACAGAGAGAGGAGAGAGGAAAAAGGAAAAAGAAAGAGGAAAGGGAATAGAAGAGAGTAAAAGAGGAGATACATTAAAGAGGGAAAAGGATGGCGAGTGAGAAAACAGAGAGAAGCAAGAGAGCAGGAGAGAGAGATAGAAAGATGAAAAGGGGGAATAGAAGAGATGAGGGAGTGGAGAGTAATGGGATGGAGAGGAGGAGGAACAGAGGGAGTGGAGAGAAGATATGACAGAGGGGAGAGGGAATAAAGAGAGACTATTGAAGAGGAGAGAGTGGAATAAGAGAGAGGGAGAAATACTGAGAAGTAAGATGGGAGGAGAGAGAGAAAATATAGAGGGGAGTTGAGGAAAGGAGAGAAAGACAGAGGCAGGGAAAAGAGAGAGAGGGGAGCAGGGAGAGGAGAGAAAGAGTGAGGAGATTTGAGAGACAGTGGAGAAAGAGAAGAAGAGAGGATAGAGAGAACAGAAATAAACAGAAAGTAGAGAAGAGAAGAGACAAACAGAGCCAAGGAGAGGAGCGAGAAGAAGAAGAGGGAATAGAAATAAACTGAAAGAGAATACTAGAGAGGAAAAGAGAGAGAAAGAGAGCGTAGATAAAGCGGAGAGAAAGGTGGAGGCAGGGAGAGGAAAGAGAAACAGGGAGAGGAGAAAGAGAGGAGAAAAAGTTAGAGCCAGGGAGAGGAGTGAGAGAAGGAGAGACAGGGCAGGGAGAGGGTAGAGAGAGGCAGGGAGAGGAGAGTGAGAGACACACAGAGAGGAGAGAGGCAGTGAAAGAGAGAGGGACAGGGAGAGTAGAGGAGAGGAGAGGAGAGGGGAGAAAGAAGAGAGAGATATAGAATTATAGAGCCAATAGAAATGAACATAAAGAGAGGAGAGAGAGAAGAGAAAGACAAAGGCAGGAAGAGGAGAAAGAGATGAGAGAAAGATTGAGGAGATATAAAAGAAAGAGGAGAGAAAGAAGGAGAGAAAAAAGCAGATAGAGAGAATATACATAAACAGAAAGAGAAGAGTTGAGAAGAAAATAGAGGAGAGAAAGAGTGCAGAGATATGAGAGAGAGAGAAGAAAAAGACAGAGGTGGGAAGAGGAGGGAGAGAGACCATAGATAGAGCGAGGCGGTATGAGAGAGGGGAGACAGAGAAAAAGAGAAAGAAGAAGACAGAGAGAATGGAGAGAATATAAATAAACAGAGAGAATAGTAGAGGAGAAGAGAGACGTGTGGAGGAGGGCTGTAGCTGTGGGGAGTAGGTCAGTGCAGTGACTCATTTCTGACTCATGGTGGAGGAGGCGCTGTAGAGCCACCTCCAGAGTCCAGCCTCATGGACAATACTCCTACTATTGTGTGTGTACTGTGTGTGTACTGTTACTGTGTACTATTGTGTGCACTGTGTGTCTACTGTTACTGTGTACTATTGTGTGTACTGTGTGTGTACTGTGTGTGTACTGTTACTGTGTACTATTGTGTGTACTGTGTGTGTACTGTTACTGTGTACTATTGTGTGCACTGTTACTGTGTACTGTTACTGTGCACTATTGTGTGTACTGTGTGTGTATTGTTACTGTGTACTGTTACTGTGTACTTCTGTGTGTACTGTGTGTGTACTGTTGCTGTGTACTTCTGTGTGTACTGTGTGTGTACTGTTACTGTGCACAACTGTGTGTACTGCTCTGTGTACTACAGTGTGTACTGCTCTGTGTACTGCTGTGTGTACTGTTAGTGTACATCTGTCTACATCTATAAAGCTCAAAATGCTCTGTTCCACCTTGTGATGTCATAAAGTGTTAGTTTTCAAGTTAGCATCTACCTTTTACCTTTAGTTGAATAGAGATTGGCAATTTCAGGGCTGAAATCATCCAAATGATTCTAGTGAAGGTGTATGGAGTTTAAAAACACAGTGGAGCACTTCCTGTATTACCACATGACATCGCAAGGTGGAACAGAGTGTTTTCTGTTTGAGAGAAGAACTCAGCCTAAATATGCAGTATATGTGTTAAACATGTGAATGAAACAAAACACAACTCCAGGTATGTTTGTCATGAGGAAACAACATTATAACGTAGATTAGAAGACAGTGTATTATAGGTTCTTTAAGTACTGTACTATACTACTTTTACTTGGTTACGTTCCAACTCTGCAGTATATACATAAGGGTTATAATAACAACACAACAACACCCCTGTCCACACTCTTATATGTACATACTCCATATATAGAGATACTTATACTGATATCACCCCTCCTCCCACACAGCTAACCTTCATATACACCTACTGCACACATGCTTCACTTATGGTTCCTCTTTAAATATATTGTTTGCTTTTGCCTGATATGCATGTATATAATCAGTGACAATGATTCTTAACCAAAGTAGGGCACCCAGCACCTTCTTGAGTGCCCCAAAATCAGTACAATATAATACATTTAATATGAGATGGGCCCTAGATTACTTTGTATAAAAAAAGTTGGACCCCCGGATCGAAAAAGTTAAAAACAGCTGTGGATCATTATGTTGAGTTTTGAACATTTTAAAGATTCAATATTCATCAAAAAATGACTTCATAAAAGAAAAGTTTGCTGCTGTATAACCGATTAAGAAAATTCATGAATTAGCTTGCGTGACGGTGGCGGTACCTGTCGGCTGCTGAATTGTATATGGGGACCAATGATGTTCGCGGCTCTATCTTTCCCTCACCAAAAATTCAGGCAGGTCCATCTTTCCTTCACCAATCAAACGGTCGCCCCAATCTTTTGACAGCCAGTCGCTGAGACGTCTCCATTATTTCCAAGGCAAATTAAATACTCCACTCAATCTTTTGACAGGCCAGTCGTAGGCCGAGCTGACTTCTATGTCCCGCCCCCACAGCACGAGCATTTAAATCCTGTGACTGACGCTCTGTGCATCTGCCGGACACTTTACTATCGTTTTGTGTTGAGGTAAGTACTTTCACTGTCTATTAAAAATCACACATTTAGCTGTTTCAGACTGAATAAAATGAGCTTCTGAGTTGCCACTAATGTTTACAGACATGGTCAACTTTAACATTACAAATAAAACATAACAGTGTTAAAATGTGTAACTACAGCCATTTAGTCAAATACTCTGTGTACGGGACAAATACTCATTACTGATGCTAGTGACGGGACACATGGAGATGAATTCATTACATTGGCATTAATGATGGACTTGCCAGATTATTATTAAGCTCCTAAACAACATACTCTACAAAAACAACTGCACATCTATCCTTATTGTGTATATCTAAGTGTGAGAAGAAGATCATTTTGGTCCTAAATAAGTACTCCATATGAAAAAGGCACGCACATCTAAACACATAAACGTATAGCGTTTGTCCACTGATCCGAAGGTTGGAGGTTCGAGTCCTGCTCTGGACGTCATTGGTAGAGCAGTGCAATCCACTGACTCTCAGGTTGGAAGTGCAATTCCAGCTCCCACAGATGAATGCTGCTGACACTTAAACCCACCTCGCCCCCAGTGTTTGCGTGAATGTGTGAGTGGTTCCTTGAGTTTCAGTGTTTTGAATGTGGTTAAGCGCTATATAAAAATGTGTCTTAACTACAGCAGAATAAATTGCTCAAAATGCACGAATCACTCCAAATACAACTTCGACAGGGTAAACAGGGACAGGGAAACATTTATAACATGGTTCATGGTTTATAATGCATAATAGGTCCGCTTTAAAGGTCCTATATTACACAATGATGAATGAAACAAAACACAACTCCAGGTATGTTTGTGATGAGGAAACAACATTAGAATATAGATCAGAAAATAGCGTAATAAGGGCCCTTTAACTCGGCTAAGAGGGATCGGCCCGTGCTTCCTTCCGTCCCTGGGGCCCGCTGTCTTCACCATCTCTAAACAGCTTGTGCGAATTTAGCTCGAGCAAAATATCTTTCAGTTTGGTATCAGTTTACTGCAGGAGGTGGGTGAGACGTTACTGGAAGTAAAGTCAGCAGCTTGTGTGAATAGACGAGGCTCATTCTTCCACCTAAGGATACACGTAAATAAGTTCTTGGTTTTGTGAAGGGTGGTAAAGGGATTCACCGAAAATTTAAGTGAAAAGCTCTGAAATAATGCAATGGAATATTCCACGTTATGGCATTTGAAACTGGAGATAAGCAGTTAACACCACAAGTTATGGGTTAGATTTGTAGAAAGTAAGGAAGCATGTTAATGTTTTATTTTGGTCAATAAAAAGATCAATGCCATACTGCGGAACATTCTAGTCAATACAATAACAACTCCATGGAGGCAAGCAGGTAGCGGATCCCAGTAGAAATGTTACATAGTGTACCTTTAAATATTGTAAATAGTCAAATTTTTATATAGTCACTCAAAGCCTTTTACATCACGTTTTACAGGTTAAGTGTCTTGCCCAAGAAGACAACGACAGCATTCATCTGTGCAAACCTAGAATCGCACCATCAACCTGAGGGTCCGTGGATCTGGCCACTCAACCAATGACGTTTATGTAGAGAGCGGGATTTGAACTGCCAACCTTGGGACCAGTGGACAAACACTCTACCGACTGAGTCACTGTCAAATATTGCTTCTAGTTCCGGTTAATTGCAAAAACTTTATTTTCAAAGGTTCAAAGGTTAATCCAACAACAAACAAACGGCCTCTCTGTTTCTGATGAAGAAGCTGCCATGTGAACAGCACTAAAACAGGAGCAGGTCTCCCAATAGTAACCTGATGATTGTATTTGAAAAACAGCTCTGTATGGAGTATTTGAGAGGGGGGTATTTTACTTCAGTTGGGTATTAAAGAGGGCGTATTTTTACCTCTATGGTATATTAAAGAGGGGGGTATTTTACTTAAATGGGATAGTAAAGACAGTATATTTTACTTCTATGTGGTATTAACTTATTTAATTATGTATTTGACTGTGACAATGCATATTAATGAACAGACATGAAACGACATGAATGCGTGATTACAGCCAAAGACTAGTTTCCGATAACTGAACCGATAACACATAACATATTTAGCTCACCATTTTACCTTTTATTGTTTTGCAAATGCTACATTCTCCCAAACAACATGTCAACATGTTTTATTTTGAACAGAATATTACAGCAAACCCATGAGGAGGGTTTGAAATAGGGCCCAAGGGACATCTCAAACCTCTTCAGGCATGTTTTTAATGAGGGAACAACATTATAATATGATAGAAAGCTAAAAAATTAATTGATTTTGCATAATAACCCCTCTTTAAAGATCCTGATGTTTCTGATCTGAAGCTTTTGTGTGTTTTATGTGTAATTCAGACGTTTAGAGCTAAAGGTTTTAGATTGCGATTATGTGCAGCACTTTGGGAACTTTCTTGTTTATAAAATGAGATATACACATGCAGTTAGATTGGACTTGTTATCACAGAAGAATACAAATACTTTTCTTAAATTAAGTTAAAGTATCTGTCTGTTATGTGGCAGTTTAAAAACAAAAAGATCATTTTCTTATAGGAACAAATCTTGTATCCTTTTGAATTACAGAAAATAAATTAATTTATAGACATGCAGACTTCAACCTCTACTTTGAACCTTTAGATCCACTCTTTCACTCAGCCCTTAGTTTCATAACAGGTGATGAATTTAAAACCCATCCATAGACTGCATATATAAATGGACATAGCTAACCTGCTATCTGCCGAGTCCCAAATAGGAAATGAGCACGGGCTCACTTATGGCTCCATTGACTCTTCTATGGGGTATTAAAGAGGCGTATTTTACTTCTATAGGCTGTTAAAGAGGGGTATTTTACTTCTATGTGGTGTTAATGAGGGGTATTTTACTTCTATGGGGTGTTAAAGAGGGGTATTTTACTTCTATGGGGTATTAAAGAGGGGTATTTTATTTCTTTGGAGTATTAAAGAGAGGGTATTTTACTTCTTTGGGGTATTAAAGAGGGGTATTTCACTTCTATGGGGTATTAAAGAGGGTGTATTTTACTTCTTTGGAGTATTAAAGAGGGGTATTTAACTTCTATGATGTATTAAAGAGGGGGTATTTTACTTTGGAGTATTAAAGAGGGGTATTTAACTTCTATGATGTATTAAGAGGGGGTATTTTACTTTGGAGTATTAAAGAGGGGGTATTTCACTTCTATGGGGTATTAAAGAGGGGGTATTTTACTGCTATGGGTATTAAAGAAGGGGTATTTTACTTCTATGGGGTATTAAAGAGGGGTATTTTACTTCTATGGGGTATTAACCCCCTCAGACCCAAGCTTTTGTCTGGCAAAAATATAACGTCCATGTGTGAGGTCGCAGGGTCTCAGGAGGTTAAAGAGGGGGTATTTTATTTCTATGGGGTATGGTATCTTTCTCTGATGCAGTCCACTTTTAGACCTGGTTTAGCCCTAGATTAGACCTGGAATAGTCCTGTTATAGACCTGGTTTAGATCTGGTGGACCACTTTGAGGTTAAACCAATCCTCTGTAGACTCTTTGAATAAAAAGCCCCAAACCCATCACTGACGATTAGAAATAACTGAATCAGTTCAAAGAGCATTAATGGCCCCTGCCCTGTTTCCATCTCTGACGATATTCTCTATATCTGGGCTTCAGTCTGAGTCTTATAAAGTGGAGAGTTTACTGTGCAGCTCCCATCAGGGCTTCAGCTGTCAGAGTCTAGTCATTGCTCTTCGCCTGCAAACATCACAGCGTGGCATTCACACTGAAATATCAACACATAAACAAACAGATGTGAACACCACATAAAGAGGGTTATGAAGCATGCTCTCATAACATTTTCCCATTCAAACTCCAGATAATTATTATGTGAACTGTAGACCTGCCCTGAACACATTTCAAATCACAAGATATACAGCTACAGAGAAATACTGTGTTAAACAAATATTTACTGTGATATTGAAACTACTTTACGCTACTGACACAATACCAATAATACAATTTAATCCCAGTGACCATTTTTAAATAGATGGTATCAATAAAATGCCTGAGCTGCAACCATAGACTGCACATATAAATGGAGATAGCTAACATACTAGCTGCCATGTCCCAAATAGGAAGTGAGCAGGGGCATGCTTCCGGGTCCATCGACTCTGGCTCCAATTCATTTTACATAACAAAACTGTCACCCCTCTCTCTGTAACTGCTGCTGTTAGGTATGTTATTTTAGTCTTAAATTTTCGTATTAACCCACTCTACATGATCCTGGTATTTTTATTTTGCTATTGTGTCTGTAACTCACGATATGAACATTAATAACAGACAAATCATGAGCCTTCTTTCCTCGAGGTCGCTCGCTAGACCAGCGGTGCGGGAAGGGGCGTTACCTTCAACAGCCTCGCTCCAGACTGGCTCTGGTTGCTATGGTACTATGGTTGCTTTTGGTTGCTATGGTACGTTCGGAATTATGTAACTTGGCTCCAAATTGGCCCCTATAACCACCAGCCTCGATGAGCTTCATTTGACTTGAGCCAAACACTATGGGAATGAATTAACGAATAAGAAGCCATTGAAAAGGTTATTTATTCTACCTTCTACAGCTAAAATCTCTGCATTTTTCCAAAAGAAAATGTACACACAATCAAAAATGAGCCCTAAAATATATCATTCCAGTTTTATATCTTGAACTAAGTTGACAGCAGTGATTATAGTGATAGGGTTAGTGAACAGCGATATCTGATAGTAGTGTTTTCTTTCTGAGGTCACAGCTGCTCGGATTTGCACCAAAAAAACGGTGCAAATATTTTTTTAAGTTTTAAAGTTTTAAAAGTTTTAAATCCATTGTGCTTTGTTTCCCAAATACAACAGTCACTCCCAATAGCTCTGTACCTAATATTTTCGGTGTTAAATTGTGAAAAACAGACCTAGATCAGTTTAAAATGTCCCAAATTATTCACAAGTTATTCCACACTTTCCTAATATGTTCCAAGCATCCTATTTATTCACCGTGATGAGTTTATAAGTGCTTTTCTCAACTCTCAGAGAAGAGAGTGGAGTTTGGTGTCATGGTAATGCTAACAACAACTAGCATGTTAAGTTCACACTTCCTGATCATCAGACAATAAAACGCTTTAAACGACAAAGCTGATTTATTTTGACCTCAAGAGCTGCTTATATTATATATCACTATGTAATGGTTATACAAACAGTAATACAATTTAATTATACCTTTATTTTGCAACACTGCTAATGGTTAAAATAGGAATTCATAATAGAATATTTATTTTTAAGAGTAAAAAAGTGATTTCATTTTGTTAGTTTTTGATTATGATTATGATGATTATAATGATTATTATTATTATTACATGATTATATTACAATATTTTCTGGTATTTGAAAATATTTTACTTTGGATAAGCACATCCAGTCGAATGGGCAGCAGGGGGAGCTCCGGTTCAGTCTTAGGTCAATAAACCACTGATTTGAGATGTGAATGACAGCTGTTGTTTTATTACCATAGCCTGTATAAAGAAGTGGACTAATTGAGTGTGACGTCACCCATAGCGTTCAGCTCAAGTCAAATGAAGCTGACCGAGGCGAGCAGTTATAGGGGTGGATTTGGAGCAGAGTTCCATATTAGGAATTCCGACTGCGAGTATCCTAGCAATCAAAGAGTCAACATAGCGTGAGGCTGTTGAAGGTAATGCCTTTTCCCTCATGCATCACTGGTCTAGCAGGGAGCGGGCTCTTAGCAACACTGTCATTCAAATCTGTTGCTAATGCTAGGGGAGCGACCTCTGGGAAAGAAAGCGCCTGATTTGTTTATCAATGTTCCTATCTTGATTTAGAGAGACACCAGGATCATGTAGAGTGGGTTAATACGAACATTTTAAGACCAAAATGACAGCAGCTGTTACAAAGAGAGGGGCAAAAGTTTTTCAGTGTAAAGTGAAATGGAGTTGATGGAGCCAGAAGTAGGCAACGCAAGGCAAGGCAAGTTTATTTGTATAGCACAATTCATACACAAGGTAATTCAAAGTGCTTTACAGAGAAAGAAAGACATTAAAATCACACGAATCAAAACAATACAATTCAATACAATTCTGGTCAACATTAACCTTTCTTCGTGAGGGACTTTAACCCTCACCGGGAACTCTAACTGTACGCACCCAGCTACGTAGGGACACGTCTGCCCACCACACCAGTCCACGGTGGATCATAGGACTCAAACCTGTATACAGGACTTTAACCTGAACACGGATGTTAACCTTTTTTCGTGAGGGACTTTAACCCTCACTGGGGACTCTAACCCCATTACAATATTACGGCTTTAATTACCAGTTGGGGACTCTAACCCCGTAACAATATTACACCTTTAATTACCAGTTGAGGACTCTAACCCCGTAAAAATATTACACTTTAATTACCAGTTGGGGACTCTAACCCTGTGACACTTCTGACCCTAAAAGATGATTTTAATTCGGTCAGCTCGCCAAACCCCACCAAAGGGGGCACCACAGCATGGCAATCCCCCCCAATCTACAAGCAGTCAACACCAAAGCCTCGAAAGGTCCTCCCCACCCCTACAGTCCGCCGCGGCGGGAAGCCACAATGTGCCCAGCCACCCCGGACCCACCCCCGAGGGCTGGTCCTCGCCCCCCAGGACCACAAGATCGGACCACGCCGTGATCCGTGTAAATAATCACAAATAATCATCATAAAATTGACATTAAAACAAAAGAGTGCAGAATAAAAACCTTTCTGTCATATGCACAGATAAACAGAACTGTTTTCAGCCTGGATTTAAACATGGTCAAAGTAGAGGCCTGTCTCACATCTTCAGGAAGACTGTTCCAGATTTTAGCGGCATAAAACTGAAATGCTGATTCCCCATGTTTAGTCCTGACTCTGGGCACCAGCAGGAGGCCGGTCCCTGAAGTCCTTAGAGTGCGAGATGGTTCATATGGCACTAACATATCAGAGGTGTACTTTGGACCTTGGCCATGAAGAGACTTGTACACAAGCAGAGCTGCTTTAAAGTCTATTCTTTGAGCTACAGGAAGCCAGTGCAGAGACCTGAGCACAGGACTTATGTGCTCGTACTTCCTGGTTCTGGTCAGGACCTGAGCAGCAGCATTCTGGATGTACTGCAGCTGTCTTAAGCCCCGTTTGGAGAGGCCAGTGAGCAGGCCGTTACAAGAGTCTAACCTACTGGAGACAAATGCATGGATAAGTCTCTCTAAGTCTGGCTTTGACAGTATACCTTTGATTTTTGCAATGTTTTTTAGATGGTAAAAAGCTGCAGATGTTATTGATTTGATGTGGCTGTTAAAGTTCAAGGCTGAGTCCATTATTACTCCTAAATTTCTAGCCTGATTTGAAGGTTTTAGAGAGAGAGACTGGAGATGAAATCTGACACTTTCTCTATGTTTCTGTGGACCAAAGACTATGACTTCAGTCTTGTCTGAGTTGTAGCTGAAGAAAGTTGTTTTGCATCCACACGTTCTGTTGAATGCAGTGCCAGAGTGAATCCACTGGTCAATATCCACCTGCTGCCAGTGAGACATAGATCTCAGTGTCATCTACATAGTTGTGGTAGGACACATTGTTGCTGCATATTAACTGGCCTAACGGCAGCATGTACAAATTGGACAACAGGGGTCCCAGAATTGACCCCTGGGGCACCCCACAGCTCAGGGACATTTTATTTGAGACATATTTTCCAATTTCAACAAAGAACTCCCTGTTTTCTAGATAGGACTTCAACCAGTTTAGTGCTGTACCAGAGATGCCCACCCAGCCCTCTAGTCTCTGTAAGAGGATCCAATAATCCACAGTGTCAAAGGCAGCACTCAGATCTAACAGGATCAACACTGATATTTTGCCTGCATCAGTGTTCAGGGGGATGTCATTTGTCACCTTGATAAGAGCAGTTTCAGTGCTGTGCTGGGGTCTAAAACTGACTGGAAAATATCGAATGAGTTGTTAATTTGGAGGAAGTTAATAAGCTGTTGGTAAACAACTTTTTCGAGGACTTTGCCTAAAAACGGCAGGTTTGAGATTGGTCTGTAACTGTTCAATATTGTGGCATCAAGACTGCTCTTCTTTAAGAGAGGCTTGATAACCTCAGTTTTCAAAGCTCTTGGGAATGTTCCAGATTGAAGTGACATATTAACTATGCAAGTGACTGGTGACAGCAAACTGATGAGCACAGACATTAGAAATTTAGTGGGTAACACATCAAGGCAGCATGTAGATGGACTCAGACTGGTGACGATCTCTTGGACAGTTTTGTCAGTTACAGGTGTAAAGTGAGTCAGCTCTAAGTGTCTAGGTGGCTGCAGGGATGTTATTTGCTTCATGGAGTTGATGGCATTTTTAATGGCCTGAACCTTGTCATTAAAGAATACTGCAAACTCATTGCACTTAGATATGGAAATTAGTTCTAACGGCAGCGAGACTGGAGGGTTTGTTAATCTTTTTGTTAAAAAAGTACTCCCATGATCACTTCCTACTTGGAACGTGGTGGGTAGCAGTTAGCTATATCCATTTATATATACAGTCTATGATAAGCACACACCATTCTAGTTGTCTAATCTGTAAGTGTAAATGTCACTCACCGCTGGTTTGTCATTTCCGCTTGTGCATCTCTGCATCCATGGCAACACTTCCCATTTCTTCTATTGACATCAAATATCTTCCAAACTGTTTTTCCTGTTTGGATAATCACGTCATTTAGTAGAAAACACTGATGAAATGATTCAGGAATGCTTAAGTTTGAATTAACATTGTGGTCCGGCGTCAAACTGTAGTAGTTGTCGATTTGCGTAGAATAGTTTTTTTTGGGGGGTTTTTGAGATAAGGGAGCGTTCGTAGTTGGGGGAAAGCTATGGCTAATTGGAAGGCAGCCATTTTCTAGCATGGGGAGGGGGTGAGGATGAGTAGGAGGTGACGAAGAGCAGCAGTGGATAGGGCTGAGTCTCAGATCGTTCAGTTCAGATTGCAAATGGAGGTCTGTGTCGTCTCTACGTCGTACTGGAGATCACAATCAGGACAATACCCGTGATACTGGACTTTTTCGCTAAACCTGACCCGCTCTCGGGATTCTCGTTGTTTTGCTTTGGGGGCACTTGCTCTTTTCGTGTCTCAACAAAGGCATCGGTCTAGGTAACGTTGGAACCAGCCCTGTTTCCGAAATTCCGCTATCTCCCGAAATAAAGCAAGGAGTAGACGAAAAACACATCCCGATTAGATTTTGGATGTAAAAAAAACCGCCATTTCGCAAAACTGAGCCGTTGGTCTTTGTCAAATTTCCTGATAAAATCAAAGTGGGCTGAGGCAGGTTTTTGGTGTTCTGCTCCTCTGCTCGTGATGGGGTCAGTCTGGGCGGAGGTAAAGGTGGGTGCGCCTTTTTCAAAAACCGTTAAAACAGTTTGATGGATCCATGGCAACAGGAGTTATCGGAGAAGTGAGTTTAAAAATGCAATCCTCTGGGAATAGCTTCATTTTTTCCAAACTGGAGGCGGGTAGTTGTCGTAGTGGTGGAACTAGAGCTTGAGTTGAGAGTATCGGTCTTGGAGCTGTCCGTCAGCCCGTCCTCCTCCAGCTGTAGGTCCCGGTCAGAGTGTCAATCTCATGAACAACCTGGAGAAGAAAAGAGAGGTGTCAGTTTATGGCAGCTGAGGTCAGCAGGACTCGGGGAAGAGAAAGTATGTGACAGAGAAAATAGGGACACACACGAACAGTATAAGCCAAAGCTAGAATACAGTGTAATAGAATGTAGAAGAAACATGATCAAAATAGGTGAAGGGATGTGTCTGTCATCAAAAATACAATTGGGTTAACATTTGAGGGGTGTATAAAGATGTGGATTAACTGAGTGTGCTATCACCCATAGCACTCGGCTCCAGTCAAATGAAGCTCATCGAGGCTAATAGTTATAGGGACAAATTTGGAGCAAAGTTCCACATTTACACAATAAGACTAAATTAGGAACTGACCAGCTAAATCAAGACTCACACTTCAGAACATGTTTGTACAGATCTAAACTACAGGGGTAGCATTTTTATGCAGAAAAAGACATTTTTATTATTATGTTGTTTGTGGAGAAAATGATGGTACTTAAAAAAATTGCAGCCTTTTGTGATTGGCTCACTGCATCTATTCAAATTGCAATTTCGATTAATACTGCATCACTAAAACAAACTCAAGGAATATTTTTAATTAGGACACAGTATTAAATGAGCATAACAGCTCCTTTTATCTTTGTTCAGATGTTGTAGAGATTGGCAATACCAGGGCCCGAAATCATCCAAATGATTCTAGTGAAGGCGTCAGAGTTTAAAAACACAGTGGAGCACTTCCTGTACCACCACAGGACATCTCAAGATGGAACAGAGTGTTTTCTGTTTGAGAGAAGAACTCAACCTAAATTTGCAGGGTTTGTGTGTTAAACTTGTGCAAATGAAACAAAACACAACTCCAGGTCTGTTTATGATGAGGAAACAACATTATAACATAGATCAGAAAACAGTGTACTATGGGCCCTTAAGTAGTCCAGAAAACTCTATATATATCTTAGATTATCGTCGATTTTCTAGGCCGATTTATGAGACAAGGGATTAAGATATTGCTCTGACAGCCACGCGAGAGAAAGACGAAGTCAGATGCAATTTATGAGCTGAGCCAGGGCACATTCCCAGTGATTTACTGCAACGATCCGATGCACCACCACAAGCAAGAGAAGAATCCAAATATATACCCAGCGAGGAGGAAAAAACTTGTATCTGGCAACGTATTCTTGATGTTTACTGTTGCAGGAGACAAAGGACACGCAGTCATGCACGGGGGCCACCAGGGAATGAATGAGGGTCTAAAAATACTCTCACGTAGTTAAGTGAGCTAAGGCAACTCTCTTGTAATTCTATCAGTCATTTTCACAATGTAGGAGTATCCAGGGACCAAGGATTAATCTTTGTACAAGCATAAAATGTGCTAAAGGAACTCACAGGGGTTAGTTACCAAGAAAAATTGGACAGAAACACCTCCTCAAGCCTCCTCATATTGGTTCCATCATTTAAAGGTCCTATATTACACAAAATGGATTCTTGTGAGCCTTAAGCCATGTTATAATGCTGTTACGGCCTCAAAAACATACCTGGAGTTGTTTTGTTCCAATCACACATGTTTGAATAAGGCTTTATTATCAGTCTGACTATATCTCCAAAGCTCAAAATGCTCTGTTCCACCTTAACAACCTTTTATCTTTAGTTTAGCAGATATTGGCAATTCCAGGGCTGAAATTATCCAAATGATTCTAGTGAAGGTGGTGGAATTTAAAAGCAAAGGATGTCGTTTTGTTACCACAGCCTGTATAAAGAAGTGGACTAAGTGAGTGTGACCCATGGCGTTCGGCTCCAGTCAAATGAAGCTTATCGAGGGTAGCAGTTATAGGGGCAAATTTGCCGCAGTTACATATTCGAAATTCCAACCACGGGTATCATAGCAACCAAAGAGCCAATCTGGAGCGAGGCTGTTGAAGGTAAGTCGATGGAAACGAAAGCGCGCCTATGATCACTTCCTATTCAGAACGTGGTGGCTAGCAGGTTAGTTTTGTCCTTTTATACATACAATCTATGCTCCCACCCCAAATGGCATTGCGGAAGAGCTGGAGGAAGTGAGTGTAGAACTGGAAGTCTGGCCCTCTCTGGATGGATAAACTACAACCTATTGTAAAAGTATTTTGTGTTCACCATTGTGGTGTATAAATCACTATCAAGTGCCAAACCTTTTATTTATGATCAAATTGAACCTGAACTCCGTAACAGCAGAAGTGGCTCACCAGCCCCACATGTGGAGTGAAGGAATAATGACAACAGTGAGGCTTGTAAAGTGCAATACGAGAAATAGAAGATGGTATTAAAACAGAGGAAGGACAGATTTAGTTTTATGATATATCGCGGTGATTCTGGAGAAGCTGAGTTTGATCCCATGAGGTATAACTTGGATAAAGACTTGTTCATTTACAGGCATTATGGCAGAAAACAATAATATTAACAACAGAGACAGGGCCTACTATTGAAGCACCTCTAACAAAACAAAGGTCTCAGTCCAGTAGACTTAAAGTGGGACTAAATACTTTAACTTTGCCCACAACCACATTTCAAAAAGAGCTGGCAAACTGGGCGGGGCCTGGAGGGCTAAAGGGGAGAGTGAGAGACGAGGAGAGGCAGGGTCTGGAGGACTAAAGCAGGGGGAGCGAAGGTGCAGGATATGGGGGACTAAGAGAGAGAGTGAAAGGAGGACCGGGTCTAGGGGTATGTGACTGTCTGTCTAAAAGGTATCCACACTTCAAACTCCTCCTCCGCAGCCAGATGTTTGTAATCTGAAACACCTGGCTGTAATCAGCAGTTCTTTGTGGTGTCACCAACTACTTGAAATTGCACCGGTCACTGAAGGCAACACAAACTCATTTTTTATCAGAAAGCTGCAAATTTACCTAGTTTACACTATAATTGCCCACTCAATGACCAGGAACAGTAGATAATACAATTAAAATACCATATACATTTGTAGTATTAGTAGAAGTGCTTAGTTCCACTTTAAAGGTACAACATATAACTTTTCTGGTGGGGGGTGAGGGTCCAACATCTGCCTGTTTCCATGGTGATGTGATTACTTTACCTGACGTGTTCTACAAAAAGTTATTTATATCTATTGAGACATGTAGGTGGTACCACCAGGCCAACCTACAGGTCAGATCAGTGAAGAGGCAACCCTGCTCATAGTAAGAATGGATGTTTCTCAAGGTTTTGGAGCAATAAAACACACAGAATTTAAGTACATTTTGCAGAATAGGTCTGATCTAAAGGTGAATTTCCTGAATATAATATAAACACTTCAGACGTGTTGTAATCATTGCCATGTAACACAAAACAACAAAACACATGCTTTTACTGAGAGATGATTGGCTGTTGACCTCTCCTTTAAAAATACACCAAAAAGAGATTATTTGCACAGCCCTACAGGTGATAGTGGTATTTGCCATTCTTTTTACTACTTTACATGTGTTAATTAAAAATAAAAAAAAATCTGATCTGTAAGTTATTCCTAAAATGTGTTACTATATTCTACAGATGTCAGAAAAAAGTATTATCTTGAATCAATTAATTATTTTTTTTTTAATTTAAACAAAAAAGAGCAGAACATTAAAAACAGTGAGGTAATAATTACATTTACACAACTGTAGACAAGAAGAAAGTACTTTTTATAAGTCTTTATTAAATTATTTTTTTCAATATAAACAAAAAAGAACAGAACATTAAAAAACAAAACAGTGCGGTAACAGTTAGAGATATATATAGTCATTTAAACATGTACGCAGCTGTAGACTAGATGAAAGTACTTTAGTGATAAACAGGCCAGAGGAGTTGTGTAATTCCATCTTGTTTCCATGCCTCCTCTCCACGTTAGCTCCCTCATGTCTCATTCCTCCTCTCACATTTACAAATGCTAAATGCTAACGAGCTAAATGTAGCAAATGGCAGCATCACTAATTCACACAACAAATATAAGCACTTTGCCCTGGTATTACTATTTTATAAGCTTTGGTAGAAGTGAACGCGAACTTCCCGCAGCATGTTTAAGCTACGTGTATTTAAAGGGCCCATGATACACTATACTCTGATCTATGTTCTAGTTTGTTTCCTCATCACAAACATACCTGGAGCAGTGTTTTGTTTCATTCACACATGTTTAACACAAAAACCCTGCATATTTAGGCTGAGTTCTTCTCGCAAACTAAAAAAAACACTCTGTTCCACCTTGTGATGTCATGTGATAATACAGGAAGTGCTCCACTGTGTTTTTAAACTCAACACACCTTCACTATAATCATTTGGATAATTTCAGACCTGGAACTGCCAATCTCTACTGAACTAAAGGTAAGACGCAGCTGTTAACTGGAAACTACCACCATATGACATCACAAGGTGGAACAGAGCATTTTGAGGTTTGGAGATGTAGACAGGCTAATAATAGAGGATTACTCAAACACGTGAGAATGAAACGAAACAAAACATACCTCCAGGCATGTTTTTGAGGAGGGAACAATATTATAACACAGCTTAAAGCTCACAAGTCAATTTTGCGTAATATAGGACCTTTAATGCCATACTGTCATGATCCACGCCATGTTTTGCCTGTCTCCTGCCTCGTGTGTCTCCTCTCCCCCTCCCTCACCTGTCACTCCGGAGCTGGGCGGAGCGCTGCTCCTCCCACGCGCACCTGCACCTCGTCTACGCTGATGTGCCACCAGCTGTGGAGGATAAATGGGACTTGGCCCATTCATTCGGTGCAAGTCCGTCCGTGTGAAAACACCTCTGCTCCCGGATCCTCCGCATGCCTGCATCTCCCGTCCAGCTCCCGTCTCGTCTTCCTGGTAACCTGTTTGTCTTATCCACGCACTCAATTGTACTCGGCTCACGGCTCCTGCACTCTCACCTGCTCTTCGCTGTCGGCTCTTCGTCTTCGCTCCCACCTGTGCCTCGTTCCTGGGTCCTCGTCCTGCTGTCCGGTCTTACCTGCTCCGTGTCCTGGTTCCTCGTTCCTGTTGTCCGGTCTTGCCTGCTTCGTGTCCTGGTTCCTCGTTCCTGCTGTCCGGTCTTACCTGCTCCGTGTCCTGGTTCCTCGTTCCTGTTGTCCGGTCTTACCTGCTCCGCGTCCCGGTTCCTCGTTCCTGCTCTCCGGTGTTACCTGGTCCCGACTCCTGGCTCCTCGTCCCGCTCCCTGTTACCCTGAGACTCTGTACTTGTGTTCGTGCTTCATAATCACTGTTGTAAATAAACACTGTTTAAACTGCTCCCGGCCTGCACTTTTGGTCCGTCTACACCACATTACGACAGAACGGACTTGCCATCATGGACCAAGCGGCCGCTGGTGCAGAACAGACAATTCAACAAGCCTTCTCGCACCAAGGAGTGATGCTGGGAAGGCATGATCAAACAATTCAGACTCTTGTCGAGCAGAACCAAACGCTCTCCCAACAGATGGTTCAACTTAGCAATCAGGTCGCCACTCTGCTAGCCCCCGCTCCGCCGGCTCCCATCGTCCCCGCCTCCGCGGGAGTCCTACCACCGGCCCACCCGGAGTCGAGGGGCACGGATCCGGAACCATATTCAGGTCAGCCCGGCCTCTGCCGGGGCTTTATTTTTCAGTGCAAATCCATGTTCCAGCAGCGCCCCGGCCACTTCTCCGTTCTCCTCTGACGCAGCCAGAATCCGGTATGTCTGTGGGTTACTAAGGGGACGAGCTTTGCAGTGGGCCGAGGCGAGATTCTCTAAGACTGTATTAGAATCTGTGAACTATGAACACTTCTTAAGTGAATTCGAACTCGTGTTTAACCACCCACACTATCAGGCGGACGCCACCTCGCGGCTGCTCTCTCTCTCCCAGGGCACCCGGACCGTGCCGGACTACACGGTCGAGTTTTGGACGCTTGCCGCCGAGGTGGACTGGACCGAGAGTGCTCTGAAGGCCGTCTTCCGTAACGGGCTCAACGGCGCCCTGAAGGACGAGCTAGCCTCCCGTGACGAGCCCCCAGACCTGCGCTCTCTGATCACCCTCACCGGGAGGGTCGACCAACGCCTACAGACACGACGCCGAGAGAGGCACCGCTCACCGGCCCGGACCGAGCCCGCTTACCAGCGCCCCCCAGGGAGGAACCGATGCAGCTCGGACGAGCCCACCTCACCGAGGAGGAGCGCCTCCGCCGCCGCCGCGCTGGGGAGTGTCTCTACTGTGGTACCAAAGGCCACTTCATCGCCGCATGCCCTGTCCGGCCAAAAAGGGCAGGCCCGCCAGTAGCCCTGGGAGTACTAGCGGGTCGGCACGCCATCCCAGGAGAAAAGAACCAACTCCCGGCTCCACGCCACCCTCCGTTTTCGGTCCGAAAACCTCTCTGTGTTTAGCTTTAGTAGACTCAGGGGCCGAAAAAGACTTCATGGACCGCGCCCTGGCCGAGCAGTGGGGCATTCGCATGGACCCTCTGGACCACCCACTCTCGGCCACGGCCCTTAATGGACTGCGATTAGCGCGAGTGACTCATGTTACCGAACCCATATCCCTGGTTTTGTCCGGTAATCACCACGAGACCCGACGCTTCCACTTAATCGAGTCCCCCTCTTCGTCGCTGGTGCTGGGCTACCCCTGGCTCCGGACCCACAACCCGAACATTGATTGGTCTCAGGGTAGGGTGTCCGGGTGGAGTCCAGCCTGTCACGCTCAGTGCCTGCAGTCCGCGCTGTCCCCCGCTAACGCGACTGGCCAAACCGCCCCGGGGGACACCCCCGACCTCTCCTCCGTCCCTGACGAATACCACGACTTTGGTGAAGTTTTTAGTAAAGATCGAGCGCTCTCGTTACCCCCGCATCGTCCTTATGATTGCGCCATCGACCTCCTGCCCGGGGCCCCCTGCCGTCCAGTCGTCTCTACAATCTGTCCCGTCCCGAACAAGAAGCCATGGAGAACTATATTCGAGACTCTCTGAACTCAGGTATTATCCGCCCGTCCACCTCCCCGGTCGGCGCCGGTTTCTTTTTTGTTACTAAGAAGGACAAAACCCTACGCCCCTGTATAGACTATCGGGGTCTTAATAACATTACTGTAAAAAATAAGTATCCGTTACCGCTCCTCGACTCCGCGTTCACCCCCACTTCACGGCGCCACGGTGTTTTCAAAACTCGACCTGCGCAACGCCTACCATCTGGTCCGCATTAGGGAGGGGGACGAGTGGAAAAACCGCGTTCAAAACACCTCTAGGCCATTTTGAATATCTCGTAATGCCCTTCGGTCTCACAAACGCCCCCGCAGTCTTCCAAGCTCTCATTAACGACGTTCTCCGAGATTTTTTGAACCGTTTCGTGTTTGTTTACCTAGATGATATTTTGATATTTTCTCAGTCGATACAGGAACACCGCCAACACGTCCGCCTCGTCCTCCAGCGCCTCCTAGAGAACCGACTCTATGTAAAAGCCGAAAAAATTGCGAGTTCCACTCCGACGAAGTTAGCTTTTTGGGGTTTATTATCGGTAAAGGACAAATCAAGGCCGATCCCGAAAAGATTAAGGCCGTTACCGACTGGCCAGCCCCGACTAACCGCAAGCAACTGCAACGCTTTATCGGTTTTGCTAACTTTTACCGTCGGTTCATACGCGATTTTAGCCGCGTTATAGCCCCACTGACCCAACTAACCTCCCCTTCTTCCCAGTTCTCCTGGTCCCCGGCAGCGGACGCCGCCTTCGCTCGGCTCAAGGCTCTCTTCACGTCAGCCCCCATCCTTCACCAACCCGACCCCTCTCGTCAGTTCGTGGTCGAGGTGGACGCCTCGGACTCTGGGGTGGGAGCGGTCCTCTCCCAGCGTTTCGACCCCCACAATCGGCTCTGCCCGTGCGCCTTTCTTCTCCCGGCGTCTGACCCCCGCTGAACAGAATTACGACGTCGGTGACCGGGAGCTACTCGCTGTCAAGCTCGCCCTGGAGGAGTGGCGTCACTGGCTGGAGGGGGCCGAACAGCCATTCCTGGTCTGGACGGACCATAAAAACTTGGCCTACATCCAGTCCGCCAAACGCCTCAACCCCCGCCAGGCCCGCTGGTCCTTATTCTTCAGCCGCTTCCACTTCACCCTCACCTACGTCCAGGCTCCCGCAACGTCAAGCCCGACGCCCTCTCCCGTCAGTTCACCCAGCACGAGAGCACCAGTGACCCCGGCTCCATCCTCCCGTCCTCGTGTCTTGTCGCCGCCGTCCACTGGGAAATTGAGGACCTGGTCCGCAACGCTCAGGCCACGTCTCCCGACCCAGGTAACGGTCCACCAGGTGTCACCTTTGTCCCAGACTCTGTCCGTTCCCAGGTGCTGCAGTGGATCCACGGCTCTAAGTTTGCCTGCCACCCGGGAGCCAGCCGCACCCTGTCCCTGCTCAGAAGGCACTTCTGGTGGCCTACCATGGACCGTGACACCCGGGAGTTCGTGGCCGCCTGCCAGGTATGCGCACGATCCAAATCCTCACACACACCCCCGTCTGGTCTCCTGTTGCCGCTGCCCGTCCCCAAGCGACCCTGGTCCCACATCGCCGTGGATTTCGTCACCGGACTCCCTCCTTCTCACGGAAATACGGTCATCCTGACGGTCGTCGACCGATTCTCCAAGGCGGCACACTTCATCGCGCTACCCAAGTTACCCACAGCCAAGGAAACCGCTGATCACCTCACCTCCCATGTAGTCCGGCTTCACGGTATCCCCACTGACATTGTATCCGATCGTGGCACCCAGTTCACGTCCCAAGTGTGGCGGGCTTTTTGTGAGGGGCTGGGTGCCACGGTCAGTCTCACCTCTGGTTTTCACCCACAGTCTAATGGACAAACGGAGCGGGCCAACCAGGACCTCGAGTCCCGCCCTACGCTGTGTGACCTCCGCGAACCCCTCGGCCTGGAGCACTTTCCTTCCCTGGGTCGAATACTCTCACAACGCCTTGGTGAGTTCCTCCACAGGCCTCTCCCCGTTCCAGATATCTCTGGGCTACCAGCCCCCTCTTTTCCCAGCAGAGGAGGCAGAGTTGGCCGTACCCTCCGTCCAGCACCACCTGAGTCGCTGCCGCCGCGTCTGGGCCAAAACACGGGCTGCGCTCCTCCAGGCGGGCCAACGAATGAAGGCCGCGGCCGACCGCCACCGGACCCCCGCGCCCAACTACCAGCTCGGTCAGCAGGTATGGCTGTCTGCTAAAAACCATCCCCCTCAAGACGGACTCTCGAAAACTCTCGCCCCGGTACTTGGGACCCTTCGAAATAACGAGGATCATCAATCCAACCGCCGTGCAGCTACGCCTCCCCCCCGACGCTCCGCATCCACCCGACGTTTTCATGTGTCGCAGATCAAGCCCGTGCAGAACAGCAACCTTTGCCCTCCGGCCGAGCCCCCTCCACCCCGCCCGAGTCGTGGATGGTCACCCGGCCTTCACCGTCAGGCGTCTGATCGACGTTCGGCGACGGGGCCGGGGCCTCCAGTACTTAGTGGACTGGGAAGGTTACGGTCCGGAGGAGCGCTCCTGGGTGCCGAGGGCTCGCATCCTGGACCCCGACCTCGTCCGCGAGTTCCACCGGGCCCATCCAGACAAGCCGGGTGGTCCACCAGGAGGTGGCCCTTAGGGGGGGGGTACTGTCATGATCCACGCCATGTTTTGCCTGTCTCCTGCCTCGTGTGTCTCCTCTCCCCCTCCCTCACCTGTCACTCCGGAGCTGGGCGGAGCGCTGCTCCTCCCACGCGCACCTGCACCTCGTCTACGCTGATGTGCCACCAGCTGTGGAGGATAAATGGGACTTGGCCCATTCATTCGGTGCAAGTCCGTCCGTGTGAAAACACCTCTGCTCCCGGATCCTCCGCATGCCTGCATCTCCCGTCCAGCTCCCGTCTCGTCTTCCTGGTAACCTGTTTGTCTTATCCACGCACTCAATTGTACTCGGCTCACGGCTCCTGCACTCTCACCTGCTCTTCGCTGTCGGCTCTTCGTCTTCGCTCCCACCTGTGCCTCGTTCCTGGGTCCTCGTCCTGCTGTCCGGTCTTACCTGCTCCGTGTCCTGGTTCCTCGTTCCTGTTGTCCGGTCTTGCCTGCTTCGTGTCCTGGTTCCTCGTTCCTGCTGTCCGGTCTTACCTGCTCCGTGTCCTGGTTCCTCGTTCCTGTTGTCCGGTCTTACCTGCTCCGCGTCCCGGTTCCTCGTTCCTGCTCTCCGGTGTTACCTGGTCCCGACTCCTGGCTCCTCGTCCCCGCTCCCTGTTACCCTGAGACTCTGTACTTGTGTTCGTGCTTCATAATCACTGTTGTAAATAAACACTGTTTAAACTGCTCCCGGCCTGCACTTTTGGTCCGTCTACACCACATTACGACACATACATTCAAGCTTTTCTGCCACCTCGATGTGACAAGCAGGTGGCAGAAAAGTTTCATGGTGCACCTTTAAAGCACAATACATTTTTGTTTTTTTGGCCCATCCCATCAGCTCAACACAAGAGGGGTAAAAGCGTTTTAAATTAAGATTGATGGAGTTCTGAGTGGTGTCTTTTTAAATGATAACTATACTCGGGGAGGTAATCAGGCAGTCCGCAGGGCTCACTGTGGCCCGGCTGCTCCTCTGACCGAGCCAAGCATCTGGACTCTCTGTTGGAGCCAAGTTTGGATCAGGACCCGTGCCTCAGCTCCAAGTGAAAACTATCTCTCAAAGAACGCTAGGCCCAGACAAATGACGTGATAGCATAGACTGTATGTACAAATGGACATAGCTAACCTGCTAGCCACCACATTTCTAAATAGGAAGTGAGCTCGTGGGCATGCTTCTGGCTCCCTAGAAACTGGCTCCAATTCACTTTCCACTGAAAAACCTGTCACCCCTCTCTCTTTAACTACTACTGTTAGGCTCGTCATTTTGGTCTTAAAATGTTCGTATTGACCCGCTCTACATAATCCTGGTGTTTTTATTTCACTATTGTTTCCGTAACTCAAAATATGAACATTAATAACAGACAAATTAGGTGCCTTCTTATACTCATTTTCCAGCTCGGTTTTCCTTATATTGGCTAAACAAATGACCTCTTTTCGGCAAGTATGAAATAGGCAAACCTGGAACATTTCTTGCATAAAACTTAAAATCACTGGTTTTGCATAAATCCGCAGGGACAGGGGACACGGCTCCAAACTAGGAATGTCCCAGGTCAATGCGGACGTCTGGTCACCCTAGACTTGATTGACAGAGCGCTGTGCCAACTACATCAATAATGTATCAAGCTGAGCCAATGGGATTTTTTAGAGTGTGCTGTCATGTCGGCGTGAGATCTTTAGTGCAGCGGGCTAACTGATGCGCAGTGTGTGGCTAGTGTAGTTTGTAAACAGAATGCTAAGCTAATAACAGCCTAGGTGTCAGCATGGGGATTGGGGAGGAAAAACAAGGCTCAGGGTTTGACATATTTAGGTGAAAGAAAAAAAACAAAACATGAGATTATTCTGTGTATGAGCAGAGAACAAATTCTCAGGTTCCTCCAAGTGCTTATTAGTTTGGACCATTTTAAAGGTGCAATATGCAACTTTTCTGGTGGGGGGTTGTGGCTATCCCCACCATGGGGATGTTATCGCTTTGTCTGGAATGTTCCACACACTCATCCTCCACCTCGTCATTGCCCTGTCGTCACCCTCCGCCTCGCCCTCCGCCTCGCCCTCCAACTCGCCCTCCACCTCACACTCCACTTAACCCTCCACCTTGTCATCACCCTGTTGTCGCCCTCCGCTTCGCCCTGTTATCGCCCTCCGCCTCGCCCTCCACCTTGTCATCACCCCGTCATCGCCCTACGCCTAACCCTCCACCTCGCCCTCCAACTTGTCATCACTTTATCATCGCCCTCCGCCTCACCATCCACCTCGTCATTGCCCCGTCATCGCTCTCTGCCTCTCCCTCGTCATTACCCTGTTGTCGACCTTCGCCTCGCCCTCCACCTCACTCTCCACCTCGTTATTGCCTTGTCACCACCCTCCACCTCGTCATCGCCCTCCACCTCACCCTCCACCTCGTCATCGCCCTGTTATCGCCCTCCACCTTGCCCTCTGCCTCGCCCTCCACCTTCCACGCACTCATCCTCCACCTCGTCATTGCCCTGTCGTCACCCTCCGCCTCACCTTCCACCTCGTCATCTCCCTGTCATTGCCCTCCGCCTCACCCTTCACCTCGTCATCATCCTCCACCTTGTCCTCAACTTCTGCCTCGCCCTCCACCTTGTCCTCCTCCTCGCTCTCGGCTCCCATCTTGCCCTCCATCTCGCCTTCCTCCTCACCCTTCACCTCCGTTAGCTGCTTTTCTAGCCTTTTGTGTTTGACCTAGTGGGACTGGCTCTGCTGTTTTTGACTCTTTTGACTCCAGTGTCATAACACCATCTCCAGGCACAGCTGCCCTGAGGCATACTGACAAGACATGTGGCTGCCATTCTGCACTTGAGAAAAGATACACACTAAGTACCCATTTTCCAAGCAAAAACTGAACCTTGGGCTTGGAACCAACACCTTCACCTAGCAAGTAAGAACACAAGGCCACGACTCCATCTTATCTGAGGGAGTCTGAGTGCAGAGCTGAACACGCAGAAGGAGAGAAGCACCCCAAGTTTTTCTAAGACAGACAGTGAAAAAATACACAGAGAATACAGGAATACACAATCAAACTTCATAATATGTAAATCCCCAAAGGCTGCAAATATTTAGGTGATAATTAAATGTTCTCTGAAAACAACAAAATTCCTGGGGGTGTGATGCTAACTGGAAGCACTGCTTTCTCTGAGCTGTGAATCAAATTAGACTTTAATCTGAGTTTTATTTTAACACAACCTGACCAGAAAGAATTGTTGGAGCTACACTGGGAGCTACACCAGGTGAGCCAATTTGTGCTGTTAAACAAGTCTCTTCCATATAAAATGATGGTCATAAGCTAGCTAGCATTAGCCAACGGTTTTCTCAGTTAGTAACTCTCACCTTTTTAGTTGAAAATTAAACACCTAAACTCCAGGACCACGAACGCTCGTCTAGATCACAGGCTCCTGAAAATGTGCTGTGTTTATATCAATTTTTTATTTTTTTTTTTCTCAAGTTTTCTGACTATCTTAAAAACTTTTTGGCAGTGCTTGTTTGCTTAAGTGTGCATTGTGTCACCATGGTAATTGCTGAACATTCCATCGTAGACATACATGCAGAACACTCTTGGCGTGATATCACTGCAAAGTATCAAAATCCCTCTCCTTGCTCCTTGCTAACCGCATAGTTTACACCTCTACAAACATGTTCTGAAATACCTGTGATTCTTATTTAAGTTTGTATAGGTTCATATTTTAGTGTTCTCTCAAATATTTACACTAAGATATGTTTAAAGGTCCTATATTACACAAAATGGATCCATGTAAGCCCTAAGCCATGTTACCTCCTCAAAAACATACCTGGAGTTGTGTTTTGTTTCATTCACCAATGTTTGAGTAACCCCCTTTATTATTAGTCTGTCCACATCTCCAAAGCTCGAAATGCTCTTTTCCACCTTGTGATGTCATGAAACAGTGGTTTTCATGCTGACAGCTACCTTGGTCATGGTCACATTTTTATATTGTGCTTTTCCATCTTCAAGGGGTTTTACATCAAGGAAGCACTCACCCATTCACACACACAGTCATACACTAGTATACATAGAGGAGGTGGGTTAAAGTCTTGCCCAAGGACACAAGGATAGCATTCATTTGTGGGAGCTGGAATCGTACCGCCAACTTGTGGGTCAGTGGATCTGACTGCTCAACCATTGATGTTTATGTCGAGAGCAGGATTAAAAGCCTTCACATCAGTGGACAAAAGCTCTACCAACTGAGTCACTGTCGCACCTTTTACCTTTAGTACAGTACAGATTGTCCATTCCAGGTCCAGGTTACCACATGACATCACAAGTTGGAACAGAGTTTTTCCGTTTGAGAGAAAAACTCAACCTAAATATGCAGGGTTTGTGTGTTAAACATGTGAATGAAACAAAACACAACTCCAGATATGTTTGTGACGAGAAAACATTATGACATAGATAAGAAAACAGTGTCATATGGCCCCTTTAAAGGCGCATTTTGGATGGAGTCTTCATTTTGAGACATATAAATGACTAATCTAAACACAGCTGTAATATAGAAAGCATAATGACAATTGTATATAGTGTAGTACTTTTACAAAACAGGCCCATCCGCCTTAATCATAGAAAGGCTTACAAGGATTTTACAAGCCTTTCAAAGTGGGATTAACAAGGGGACACATAAAGGAATGAGATAGGGAAGTACTTAATAATTCAACACAAATGGCTTTGAGAAATACAAGGAAATACAGGGAGATGTACAGAACCCAAAGAACTCTAAAGATAAGAAGTATAGATTGATTTTGATACTACGGAATAGACTTGATACTTGATACCGATTCCGATACCACGATGATAATAAAAACACTCTTTTTTTCTTTAGACAATAGAATGTAGAAGGCCTTACACCTGTGTAATCCCTCAATGGTCCAGGTAGGTTCCATAATAGTCCATGGGTGTATAATAGTCTGTATAATAGTCTGTGTGGTCTTTTTCTGATACAGCTCAAGATCATTCTAAATCTATTCGGGAAAGGTGAATGGGACTTTTTACATATTGATACCTGCTCAAATAAGGATCTAGTTTCAATACTAGTATCTGCTTAGTATCAGATCTTTGATACTTTTGGAGACCCTACTGCACCCTAAAAATGCTGGTTATTTTTTCTCCCACATTGCTGGGGTTAGGGCTGTTGGGTCACTTTTTTTTGGGTTATTTTCACAGAACTGGGCCATTTGGCGTAACCTAAACGCAGGGTCAACAGGTTGGGTCATAGCTGGGTCATTTCAAACGGTCTGGGTCAAATCCTTTCAAACTAATCAGCGGAATGGGTCAAATACAGACTTCAACTATCCACAGCAGCCATTATCCATCTCCTCGATTCTCACAGGAAAACGTCTTTTAAAAGTATTTATACATGTTTTATTATTTTATCTTTGTGTTTTTATCTGCACTTAACTTTCACAGGTTAATATTTTAGTGTGAATTAATGTGACTAAAGTGTCTGATCCTTTGACTCCTGATGCTGAGTCTGAACTGTCTTTAACTGTCTCACTATCTAACTTGTGAACATATATTATATACTATATTTGATCTGTGAACATGACCATCTTACTCAAAAGAGAAAATAAATGTCTCTTAAACAGCACTGTGGTGGTCATTATAAACATTAACCCATTTATGAACATGAATCCACTAGAGGAGTTAAATATAATCCAGAGTGAGGTCAAAATAACAGTGCTGTTATTTAAGCAGGTTAAACCCAGTAAGTAGTGTCAGGTCGTTTTGACACTGCCTTTAGTCAGGCTGAGGTAAAAAGAGCGGTTGTGAACAATAGACATAATACGTTGCTTGCTTTCTAACAAAGGTACAAAATGTTCTTTCAGTTGTCATTTATCATAATCACATGACACTGAGATATAGCAGCTACTTTTTGGTAATTTTGGTCAAAGCCACATTTCTTCTCTGCAGCCTCTTTTATGTGAGTCACGGCATGACTCGCATTAAGGGAGGACCATAAAAACTCTGGTGTAATCTCACTTTGTTAGACTCTGCTTTGAATTTTCCTGGACACTGCTTTTAAGCCAGCTGTGTTGCTGTAACCGACAATAAAGATCTACAGAATGATTCCTGTTCTTCATGCAACAGAATAGAAACCGACAGAGAAACTCGGCAGAGGATGTTAGCATGGCCAACAATCAACTAACTTTTTTCTTTCTTACAGGGTTTTCACTGAAGGTGTTGGGTGACAGATATGTGCCCACCAACGGCATGAAGTGACAACCTCGTAGAGTCTCCATATTTACTGATATTCTCCAAAGTTGTGGTCAGAACAGAAGAAGAAACTCCGAGCACTGGTATTTACTCTTAAGAGGTATACAAGAAACAACGGCAATGGGCAGAAACGTCACTCCTGCAACACCAGAAGAAGCACCTGGTGGACCCAAAATCTGGAAAATGATGATGGAGAAGATGCAAGGCAATGTGACAAAAAGAAATTCTGTGAGACATTGTAGAAATTGATTTGATAATGGCATTTGTCACGGGGAGCGCAGATAAACACACTTGGGAGCTGAGTCTAGCCCAGAACACTACGCAGACACACCTCAACTACAATCTGAATGGTTGATGGCTCCACAAGCATCTCCAAGCCTCACCAACCCATTTTGTCCATCCCACCCATTCCAATGTGAATCAGAAGTCAAGCTGTTTGCCCCCACCGCAGACCAAGAAATTATGCAAAGAGCAACACACAAAGTAAAAGGAGGAGCCTTGGCCCTGGTCCCACTCAGACCCACACCTACAGATGAAAAATTTCAAGATGTCCAACTACAACTCAATGCACTAACAAACATTCTGGACTCACAAGCAGCAACAACACAAAAACAGACTGACCTGATCAGGCAAACCAGCAACAGAATAAGTGACTCTGGCAGCTCCACTGATCCAGATGACCCTAGAAAAACAGCCAAGATAATGCTGAAGCCACTGGATAAAAGCACGCTACATGTCCTGGAACAAAGAGCTACACCATCAACATTGTCACCATCACAAGCTGTCATGATCCACGCTTCCCTGTTCCTGTTTTGCCTCCTGTGTTCTCCTCTCCCCCTCCCTCACCTGCCTGACTCCAGAGCTGGGCGGAGTCCTGGCTCCTCCCACACGCACCTGCAGCCCATCAGGGCAATTAACGCAGCTGCAGGTTGTTAAAAGGAGCCAGGACCCAGCTCTCCTTGCCAGGTCGTCTGCTGATTCTCACCGTGTGTCTGCGTGCTGTTCACATCACACTGTTGGTCCTCGTGTCTCTGCTGTGCTACCTGTCCGTGTCCTGCCTTGTGTCCTGCTGATGTCCTGCCCGTGTCCTGCCTGTGTTCTCCGACCCTGTCTCCTGGTACCGGCTGTGTTTCTCATGTCTTCCCTGCACCTCTGGACCCTGACCTACACCCCAGCACCCAGCTCCTCGTATGTTCTCCTGTCACCTGTTTTGTTTCTGTCAATAAACACCCTTAAACTTGCCCCGAGTCCCGCATCTTGGTCCGCCTCACACCCCTCATTACGACACAAGCTAAACCAGTGGAATCACAACCAATCACATGATTGTTCACTGCCATAGTGGATACCCAGAGCTTCCAAGACACATTCATAAATGGACTACTGACATCTCTCCATGGAAACACAGAACCATCAACTGACCTGCTGGACTGGGGCCCAGGAGAAACACCAGGAGTAGACCACATTGCACCATTGAGAATAATACCCTGACATACGCCACTGTACCAACGATTCCATCTTAAAGATTTTAATTCCTTGATGATATACTCCCACGCATCACCCAGAGTGAACTGGTCTGGCTCTATGCCCTGCTCAAGTACACAACAGGAGAAACCCTCTGCTGGGGAGACATACAAGTCGCCATAGTGAGCGCCACTGATGAGACAAATGCAGTAAACATACGCAGAGCAATACAATGAAAGCTCTATATGCCAGTTCAAAATGGAGCCAGTGATGTTTTTTCTCAGCTCTAGTCAGAGGACTCCCAAAATCAGTTCAAGAACGCCTGAGTGAAAGAGTGGGCCTCCACTCTAAACCAGAAGAAGACTTTGACATGCAATGCAGTCACTTTGTCTCTAGATGGCTGAAATCCAAAATTGAAAATGAAGAGCAGAAACTAAATTTGAAAATGCCCACAATTAAAATAATTAAAATAAAACCGCAAGTCAAAAAACTCCAGAAAGAAGTCAAAGAGAAAGAAAACAAAAAAAAATAATAACAAGAAGTGCAAGAAGATGATCAAAATGAAATTGCCACAACCAATCAACTTGCTGCTGCAATCAAGATCATGCAACAACAACAACAACAACAAGCTCAACCTGTTCAACAACCAGCCGTACAACAACAACCACCAGCTCCTGCTCCAGCCCAAATGAACCCAGGGTTTGTAAACTACATGGCTCCTGGAGGAAGAGGACGAGGAAGGAGTGGACAAGGAGGAATAGGAAGAGGAGGAACCAATCAACGTTACGCATGTGGTGGAACTGGACATTGGTCACGAATCCACTGTCCATTAAAACAACAGAAAATTCAGCAGTGGGCACAATCAAACTTTCATGGAAAATGCTCAGCCACCAATGCAGGAGGCCCAACCGCAGATACACCCAGCTCCAACCATGATGACACAACAAAGTCCAAGACAATATGAACCACCCCAGGCTCCAGTAATGATGCCACTTCACAGTGACAACTGCACTCAATATCCTGATGACCACGGCTGTTGTGATGAATATGACAACTGAAGGGACCTACAGTCATACCAAGGCATGTTGGTGAAACCATGGAGAAGCGAACCAATGGTGGTCTTGACGATAAACAGACAGAAGATACATTTTTTGTGGATTCAGAAGCCACAGTTTCTCTGCATAAGACAGCCATTTCCACTGACTATGAAGAACCTGTCCTTTCTGGCTGATTGGGCAAACCAGAAAACAAGGATGAAGGATTAACCTACTGAACATGAATTTCTATACCTACCAGATTGCAAAATCTCACTCTGCAGAAAAAATCTTATGTGCAAGCTCTCATTGTCTCTAGTTTTCTATACAGAAGGGCATAAACTACTAGCAAAATCACAGGCTATCCCAATGGTAAGCCTAGAAAGCAAAGAACAACAACAAGATTGTATATTTGTCCCCTGATATGATAGAAGATTTGAAAGCACCCACCACACTCTACTGGATGCAAGTCTTAACTGATCTGGAGGCAGGAAATATAGCCTTCCATCTATGACAAACATACAAGACATGGGCAAATTCAGTCTACCCTTTGAGAGAGCCACATGACCTGCCGCATGCAACAATGAATTACACTGACCTGGAAGATGACACATATGATGAAGCTTGAGAGTCAATGGACAAACATTCCACATAACATGTCTATGTCTGTACTATAAGAATTGTTCGTTTCTAGTGCAAGCATCAAAGAGGACAAAAGACTGAAACAAAGTCAGAAGGGTTTAATGAGTTCCACGCAGGTAAAGTTAACAATGAAGCACCGGACTCTCAGGAAAAGGATAGGAAGAGAGTCCTGAACTGTATGTGTTGACAGCTTATATAGGGTCTCCCAATGTGTGTGTGTGTGTGTGTGAGAGAGGCAGGTCGTCTTCAGGTCAGCATGTTGTTACAATTTAAAAACCTTCAGGAAATACAAACAATGTGATTGTTTTAGTGTCCTTGTTTATGGCCCTCTCAGGTTGGAGGTCACACATCCCTTGGTGAATAGGGGGCACAGATAAGAAGTTGCAAGACCAGATCATAGGTGTTATCTTCTTGTCCACAGTCCTTGTCGTCTTCAGCTGGTCTCCATAGCGTCCTGGTGATCCCCCCTGCATTCCATATCCACTGTTGGGCACGAGTTATTTACTTCTAGCATTAGTAAATCAAGAAACCAGTTTGGAGTAGTGCTGCACTGCTACAAAAATCCTTACAGTACCTAGAACCACAAGGAATGGCGCTGGCTGTCACTGTACCCCCTACTACAGAGGGGATGGAAAAACATGCTGCACATGTGTCCCTGGTAATCTCAATGAATCACACTCACAGTCACAGGCACCAATGACAAAACTGGCAGCCATGTTACACTATGAACCAATGGGCAACCAGAGGTCTTTCAAAATCACTCTACCTCAAGACATGTGAGACATAACAGGAACATCAAAGCAAACAAGACACAGAACTTATGAGAATTATCCTGAGTCAGAAAAATATTTGAATCAAGTCCCAAATCACATCTGGATGACACACCCAAATGACGTGGGACAGACTAAACACGTGGTTTGTGTTGAGCTAACTACAGACTGCCCAATTAACCACCCTCCATATCCATTGAAATTAGAACAAACGGCAGGTATACACATGACAACTGATGGACTCCTGATGGCTGGAGTAATTCATGAAACACACTCGGAATATAACACCCCACTGTTTCCTGTGACCCCTCCTTGAACTGCCACCCTAACATGATCAGGGATTTGAGCACTCGAATGATCTTGGGAGCTATGTTGTTGGGGGCTTCATGCCCCTGGTAGGGTCACCCATGGCAAACAGGTCTTGGGAGATGGATCAGACTAAGACCGGTTCAGAAACCCTTCATGATGAGGATGCAATCAAGGCCAATTACGTTGCCCGGATTGGCATTACAGGTCTGGGGTGGGTGCCTGACTGTGAGCACCTGGTGGTCGGGCCTTTTCCCCACGGGGCCCGGCTGGGCATAGCCCGAAGGAACAACGTGGGGCGGTCCTCCCGTGGGCCCATCACCTGCGGGAGGATTCATGAGGGGCCAGTGCAGAGAGATCTGGGTGGCAGTTGAAAGTGAGGGCAACCTGATCTCCGGGCATGGAGACTGGCTCTGGGGACATGGAATGTCACCGCTGGGGTGGAAGGAGCCTGAACTTGTCCGGGAGGTTGAGCCTTACAGACTAG
>JAIEZT010000012.1:16261187-16268687 GCA_019594935.1 Periophthalmus modestus | reverse complement strand
AATAGACACATGCTGTGTGAGTGACTTGAGAATTGTGGTATACTGGTAAATTGGTATTTTATTAGCATTTTTGAGTTTCTACAGGGTGGCCCAAAAGTCACGGACAGTTGAAAAAAATTCATAACTCTTTTGTTTCAAAATATTTTTATTTTATTTTTCAGAGCATTTAGAACTACCCTTCCGACATTAATATGATCAAACATAGCACGGAGAAAGAACCCTCATTGTACAGTGTACTTTGAGTCACATGGGTCAAATTCAGAAACCCAGAGGTGTTACTGTCGACATTTTAATACCAGAGATGCCCCAAGCGTAAATGCCATTAAAGGAATAATAAGTGGTTTTCAAAGACAGGGGGCAATATGTGATCTCCCGAGACCTGACTACTCCTGATTTCTTCCTGTGGGGCTGTCTTAAAGAAAAGGTCTTTGTGAATAAAACTTCAGACAATAAACGACTTAAAAGGTAATAATCGAGGATCAAATAAGAGCCATAAGCCCGGAAATGCTTTAAAATGTTATGCAAAGTGTGTTGGATAGAGCTAATCAGTGCAAACCCAAAAATGGTGGACACTTACAAAAACTTACTTTTAAAAATGAGGTAATTTTTACTTCCCCTAGTTTTAAGTAGTGATAAGTTTCAAGTGTAAGTGAACATTTATAACCGTATATATATATTGCCAAAAATCTCGGATGGTTCAGTTTACCTACTGCTGAAATTTGGTGAGTATAAACTTAAGAATTATAGGAGCTATTAAAGATTTAATAGTGTCAGTGACTTTTGGGCCACTCTGTAAAATGTGATGATATGAAAAAAAACCATGCCATGGAATATCCAAAAGTTAAAGGTACAAATGTTGAACCAGATCATTTCTATCAGTGACTAACCCAAGAAATCACAGTATAGAATATTTAAAATCCTATGTCATCAGAATATTCCACAATGGAGGCAAGTGGAGGGCAAAGTGAAGCAGACATAATGCTTTACTTTACTCACTTTACATAGTAGTAGTAAAGAAAAAATGTAATCTGCCACTGGACAAAAAGTTGTAGGAGTGAAGACGTTTTGGCTGCTCGTCCAAGCCGCTTCCTCAGTTCTGGTCAGATTACTGGTGGACACTGCCTTATATGTATCTGTAGGGAGGACCTAGCTACACTGAAACTAACACACCTGTTTATTTACAGTTTCTGTGTGTTAGCTAGGACTATTGAACTGTGCCATGAGTCATAATCATGAAGTATAATCGTTCAGTCCCTTAATGGATGCTCTCACACCTATTAGCATATTGGCTAACCCTATTTTCTTTGTTTACATTTAGGTCTAAGGATGGAGTTATAAATAGGAGATAGATGATGTCGAAGACACCCCATTTTTGTTCAAAAAATGGATTGTCTTTCCTAACAAAATTGTCTTTAAACTCCCCTCTCAAACCATTTATTTTTCTTTGGCTAAGAGCTGTAACCTCACTATCTTCAAAGGAGTGGATAATGTCTTTGAGATAATGTCTTTGAGATGAGATGAACAGCAGATTGGGGTTCTGAGCTGCTCTTGCGACGGTGTTGGTACATGTTATGGATTGGCTGTTTAGTTTTCTCCTGTATAACGCTCACTTCTGGTTCCCGAACCAGACCCCCTCCAGCCCCTGACTACGCCTAGAAATTCTGTCCAGAAATATAGTGAACAGAACCGGTGACAAAGGGCAGCCCTGGCGGAGAGTCCAACATGCACCGGGAACAGGTCTGACTTACTGCCAGCAATGTGAACACAGCTCCTGCTCCGGTCATACAGGGGTCCGACAGCCCTTAGCAAAGAGCCCCGGACCTCATACTCCTGGAACACCCTACCAGCTCTCCCACCTGCACTGTAAACAGTGTTTGGTGAAGCACTGCTTCCCCCCTCCTCCTGAGGCGCCGGACAGTTTGCCAGAATTTCTTTTCTTTACCGATAGTCCTCCTCCATGGCATCCCCAAACTCCTCCCAACCCCGAGTTTTTGCCTCCGTGACAGCACGAGCCACGGCACGCTTGGCCTGTCGGGTACACGTCAGCTGCCTCAGGAGTCCCACAAGCCAACAAGGCTCGGTAGGACTCCTTCTTCAGCCTGATGGCATCCCTTACTTCCGGTGTCCACCACTGGGTTCGGGAATTGCCCGCCGCGACAAGCACCACAGACAGACCTTGCGGCCACAGCTACGAGCAGCCGCATCAACAATAGACCATGTTGGGAGAACTGGTTTAAGTTTCTTTTTTTTTTTTGTCTTTTTTTTTTGTTCTTGTTGCAATGTCTTTATGTATTTTGTTTTCAATGTTTAAGTGTTTATATAGTTTTTATTTTTAAATACTTTTTTGAGTTAAGGGGGATTAGGCCCTCAAAGATTGCAGCTGATTGGGGAAAAAAAAGCCATCAGCTTTTAGCTGATGGCTAAAAGTTACACACTACAGCACCTGTAAAGTAGATTGTATGTACCTGGCTAAGGTGCTGCCTGCTTAGGAGGGTATTTAAGCTAGCCAATGAGCCTTTCGGAGGGACTTCAGTGTAGTTGTGTGCATGTGGTTGTTTGGCAGGTTTAATTTAAGTTACCCATTTTTCTGTTTTTCTATGAATGGTTTATGTTATTTTCTTTAAATTATTCTGGTGTCCAGCCAAAACAACAAACAAAAAATATATATATACAATTTTCTAACCTGAAAATTGTATTTGAGCTTCACCAAAAGTAAAGTTTCACTTCAGTTTTGCCTTCCGCTGCCTCCATTCCAGAAGTTAGAATGTTTTTGTTTAGAAAGTTTTGAAAGGTCTGAAATTAGCATTTGAAAAATATTAATTTTTACGGGCCCCCATCTGTATGAAATATATTGGCCTGTGGAATGTTGTGATATCATCTCAACAGTGGTGGAAGAAGTACGTTACTCAATTTTGTTAAGTAAAAGTACAGATACCCAGACCAAAAAATGCTCAAGTAAGAGTATCACATGAAAACAGCTTTTTATCCATATCCATTTAAAAATATACTTAAATTTTAAAAATAAAAGTATTTAAGTGTATTGTTTGGTCAAATGATAACGTGTAAAAAATAAACCCTCTGCCTCTTCAGCAGGTCTCAAACAATAATAAAAAAATACTTTTAGTTTTCAGCCCTGTTCAAAAATGTAGTGGAGTAGAAAGCACATATACCTTATCTCAGATGTAGTCAAGTAAAAGTAAAAAGTATCCTCTCTAAAATGTACTTAAGTACAGTACTTTACAACTTTTACTTCGTTACTTTTCCGCTACTGCAAGTGACACTGACCCTGTGATGAGAACAGTCTGTTACAACACTGTTATTTACATTATCCAAAGTGGAACAGTGAGGAGATAGCTAGCGCTCTCTGATTGGTCCAACCCATGACAAGCACCGCCCACAACCCGGAAGTGAGCGCGCGGTCCTCCTGTTTGGCTGACACTTCTGTGCGCCTCTTCTCTCTCTCTTCGTATCATTCATAGCATTTGTGTTTTCTTATTCTGTCCTTCAAAGATAATTTTTAATCGATGGCTCTATCATTCGCGGGGAGGTTGTTCTGGTCACTGGAGCTGGAGGAGGTAAAAATTCGTTAAAGTTTAGCTAATTGCGAATGTGACAGCGATGCTAACAACTGTACAAGTCAAACAAGGGAAATTATGCAAACTATTTTACGTTCAATGTTTAATAGAACATACTGCAGTGTCGTTGGTTTAGTACTTTAGTAGACTTTGTACTTTGAGCCTAGTGGTCAAGATCATGCAGTAATAATGGTTCGTGGTGTTATTGTTGTAACTGTGTGAAAGTTCATCCTTATGTTTCTGTTTCTGTTTTTTCCTCAGGACTTGGAAAAGCGTATGCCCTGGCTTTTGCTGAAAGAGGGGCTGCAGTTATAGTTAAATCTGCATTATAGAGCTATGCTTATTTGCTTATATATTTAGTTATCCTTATAGTAGGATTTGAGCCGTAAAAGTTTGAATAAATCACTTCTATGACTCACGCAAACTAAGTACTAAAGTGATTCATTCCTCTGCTTACTTATTGCAGCTAATGGCTTTTTAACAATATTATAGATTTTGAATTGTTTTTTTTTGGGTATAATCCCGCCTTAGTGTACTTTTCTCACTGGCATAAATTAGTTTCAGTATTATTGTTAATCGTCTATATTTTCTTCATCAACACATCATACATCAAGGCCTTATAATCAAGCTTTTATTTTTAACCAAATCTTATGGCCACACTATCAGTGGAAGTTAACAAAATAAAAGTAGTTAAAAACTGTACTTAAGTGTAATTTTTTAGGTATCTGTACATAGATTTTAGAGTGGATACTTTTTTCTTAACTATATTTGAGAGCAGATATCTGTACTTAGGACTGTCACAATAACACATTTTTGAAGAATGTTATTTTGCAACAGATAAATACTGCCAATAAATGAAAATATATACACAACTTGAAGCCACACTGACACAATAACAATAATGCAAAGATAATCGTAGTAAACTTGTATTTTATTGTTTCATATTATAACATAATAATGTAACAAATCAAACAAGTATACAAGTTGTCAGTTGTCATTCAAATAAACACTTTGCCAGCAAATCCTCACATTTTGTTTGTTGCAACACAGTGAACCATTCTTAAATAGGGCCGAATCATTCATAGGCCTGAGCTGCAACATATAAATAACAGAATGTACCAATAGTTAGCCATATAAGAGATATTATCAACTCTCTACAACTCAAATCACATCATATTACTAAACTAAAATAACAAAACATTCCCCATTAATGTTAAGAAATTGTACACATGATAAATATTGAGCCCAAAAGCATATAGTTCTAGCTTTATATACTGAATGTCGATATAGTGATTATAGTGGCAGGGCTACCTGTAGTTTCCACTCCACTGAATTTTTTTAACTGGACTGAAAAGTAAAAGTATTTTTTATTACTGTCTAGAACCTGCTGAGAAGGCTGAGAGTTTTTATTTTGATCAACTTTCATAATTTGAGCAAACAAAAATTTACAAGTAAAAACGGCTAGGATTCAACAATCGATTTAATTGTTTCCGATGAACAAAATTCAGCTCAAATCTTTTATCAAAAGCACTATATTTGAAGCTTCATTAGATATAAGAATCTGCACGAAATACTTACTATTTACTCTTTAAAGAGATCTATATTATATATTCTCTTCACAAACCTGGAGTTGTGTTTTGTTTAATTCACACATGTTTAACACAAACTCTGCACATTCTTCTCTCCAACTGTAAAACACTGTTCCACCTTGTAATATCATGTTTGTGTAAACCCATAGTCATCCAGGGCTGATCCATAGCAAAAGACTGGACAGATTTGTCCAGTGGACAGAAACCTTGCCTTAATATTATGTGGTAACACAGGAAGTGCCATTTTCTCTACTGAGCAAAGCTAAAAGCTAGTTGCTAAATTGAAACTACCGCTTCATGACATCACAAAGTCAACAGAGCATTTTGAGCTTTGGATATGTAGACAGAATAATAATAATACTAAGCGTTACTCAAAAATGTGTGAATGAAATAAAACACAAATCCAGGTAGTTTTTTAGGAGGTAACAACATTATAACATAACTTAGTGCGCACAAGAGTCAGTTTTGCATAATGTACATTTTTACAGTTACTTTAATATTTTTGGCTCAAGTAGATTTTTATATTTTCTATTAATTTTACGTGAGTTTTTTTTTTTTTTTGCTGCGTAATATCTGTACCTTTACTCAAGTAGCAAATGGAGTACTTCTTCTATCACTGGCACTGATGACTTGCCAGTTATTATCGATATCTACAGTTTTATTACACCCGAGGCCTAGTTTGCTATTTTGATTTTTATCATGGTTGTTACAGGGTGTAGAGACTTTATATTGGCCGACAAGGGAATTAAATGTCTGCACAGGGTCTAAGTGGCCATACCTTGATTACTCCCCCCTGTAGTGCTAGAAATTGCAAGGTTTATGCTCACAATCAGCAGAGAGAACTATATAGGGGTCAGTGTTTGCAATACCTACTATTTATACATGTGATGAAAACTGGAATAACGGAATTGAAAATAATACTGACCTTATATAGGCATAACTAATCAGAGTTTAAAAGTGCCCATATTATGCTGTTTTCTGATTTATGTTTATAACGTTACCTGTAGTTTCATTCACATGTTTAACACAACCCTGTATATTTAGGCTGAGTTCTTCTCCTCAAACTGAAAACATGTTTGTAATGTCATGAGGTAATACAGGAGGTGCTTCGCTGTGTTTTAAACTCCATACACCTTCACTATAATCATTTGGGATGATTTCAGCTCTAGAGTTGCCAATCTCAACTGAACAAAAAGGTAAAAGGTAGCTGTTAACTTAGAGATTTCGGAGACAGACTAAAAAAGACAGCATTACTCAAAAATGTGTCAATGTAACAAAAACATCTCTGGTTAGGTTTTTGATGAGGTAACAGCATTATAACATGGCTTAAAGCCCCACAAGAGTCAATTTTGTGTAGTATTTAACAGCCAAAAAACACAAACTGCTCCTCTGTCATGTTTTTATATTGAAAACCCTTAAAAATAAGCAATTTATATAACTATGAGGCTAGCAATAATATTTTTTTCCCAATGTAATAGAACAATACACCTCACCTTTAAACTAGTAACTTCACAGTGATTGGCTTCAAATCCCCAGGGGTTACTGCTATTACTTTATGAAACAAAACGATTCAATTCAAAATTAAAGACCTGGAGCTCAGCCTTGAATCCGATGGCGAGGGTTTAAATATCATGTCTTTGTGTTTTGTTCTTGCTGGCCATTACAGTGGAATGACTCGGGGGAGATATTAAAGGAGGTGGGAAGAGTTCTGCTGGCGGCTGATAAGGTTGTGGAGGAGATAAAGGCCGAAAGGAGGAAAGGCAGTGGGCAACTATGGGTGAGTATGGACCATAGCAACACACAGTATCTACATCTGTTAGAGTATCTTTTACAATGTGTCTGTGTTTTTAAGCACATCTCCGTCACAAAACGTAATGATTAGAGATTCACCCCCCATGCTGCAGAAGAAAAATTGATCAAACTGTCCCACGACTAGAGGTGGAAAGTAGCAAAGTAAAAGTAATTAAAGTACTCTACTTTAGTACCATACCATTTTAGATATCTGTTCTCTTTCCATAAGTACATTTCAAAGTGGATATTCTTTTTACTTTTACTTCACTACATTTGAGAGAGCAGCTATCTGTACTACAGCTATCCACTACAGCTATCCACTACATTTTTTGAACTGGACTGAAAAGTAATTTTTTTTTAATTGTTTGAGATCTGTCCGAGTAAGTCTGAAGGGTTTTAGTTTTTAAAAAACATTTTTCATAATTTGAGGCATGATTTATCCAGTGTTCTTTTACCCCTGGGTCCTCTGATTGGCAGTTTAAAAACATGCACTACGCAGGCTTGAGGTCACCAACTGATGGCTGGACATTCTCCTTTTCAGGATT
>JAIEZT010000012.1:16231070-16261087 GCA_019594935.1 Periophthalmus modestus | reverse complement strand
AAAATCTCTCTCCTGTTTAAACAACTTGTCCGCATTAAACATTTATCGTGACTGGATTCCTCTCATTATAGTTAGTTAGTTTAGGTGCAGTACAGTGTTCCTGTCACTCTGCTCTGATCTTCTGCTTCACAAGCTTTTGTTTCACATGTTTACAACTATCAGAGGCATTAGGCAGTTCGCTGAGCAGACTATAGCAGGGTTTAGCAAAGGTATCACGATGGCACTCAATGGCTTTATTATCCTCCCATAGTCGCCCATAGTTTTAAACTGAGCCGTAGGACAGAAGTTCAGAAGTCCTTGGTTGAATTTGCTGTGTAAACTGTCAGTTTACCGATGTGTTGACCTGGTTTAGGGTTAATATCCCTCTGTAATTAATTGCTTATCACACTGAAAATAAAAACTGGTACTGGGAATTCAATCGTCCTTCTCTGTCAGTCTTCAGAAAGTGTGGTCCAGTTATTCAGACCCCAAGACAGGATTGTTGTCAGTTCATAAACTGTCTATATAAATGGATATAGCTAACACAGCGAGCAGCCACGTTCCAAATAGGAAGTGCTCACGGGCGTACTACCTGCTGCCAATTTACTTCACATGGAAAAAAGTTCATCCCTCTCTGTACCTGCTGTTGACAGGCTTGTCATTTTGGATCTGAAATGTTCGCTATTAACTCACTCTGTATTCACTCTAAATTCAGGTGATTTTTTTTGTTTTTTCACAATTTTGTCCACAACTCAAGATATGAACATTAATATCAACGCCTTCCTTCATATTTCATATCAATTAATTAAAATCGGACGTCTTCTTTCCCGAGGGTTGCTTCTGCCGTAGCGTTAGCAACAGGTGTTGATTGACATTTTTCCCCTAAGCGCCTGCTCCTGGCTTAAACCAGACGGTCCGGGAAGGGGCGTTACCTTCAAAGGCCTCACTCCACATTGGCTCTTTGGTTGTATGATACTCGTGGTTGGAATTCCAAGTATGGAACTCTGCTCCAAATTCGCCCCTATAACTTCTAGCCTCGATGAGCTTCATTTTGACCAAAGCTGAACGCTATAAGGCAATGTCGCTCTCACTTACTTCACTTCTTTATTATTTAGTCTATGGGTCAGTTGAAAGAACTTTAAGCTGTAAAGATAATATGACACAGTTTTCTGTAGCCAATCCCAAATAAATAAAGATAAAGTTGAAATTTGGTGGATCAAAAACGTGTGAATATCCCTTAGAGTCCATCCTGAGATTAAGACATCATCAATTCTGAAACATGAACACAACCTATGGGTTTAGCCCTATAAGGCTAAATACTGAAATGTCACACTACAGATTTAGGTACTACAGGACTGATATCTTTGCTAACTTTATATATATCGAAAAAAAGTAATTTTTGGGTATATTTTATTTTGATATCTTTGACAGTTTCCACTATTTAGTTTGCTTATTTCAGTGTCTTGAATGTCTGTGTTTTTATATTAGGTTTTGTGGCAGCTGGTGGTTAAACGAAAAATCATGTATGTTTTCTGATTTTAATGAAATTACGATTTTGATAAAAATGTGTGATAGTGGGTAGAATGCTCGCCCACCAACCCAAAGGTCAGCGGTTTGATCTCAGCTCCAGCATGCATGTTGTCATTGTGTCCTTGGAGCAAGACACTTCACCCACTTGGCCTGTATAATGTTCGATGCAGTCGGTGAGTGAGTCATAGATGATGTGTTGGAGGGCCGATGGTGCAGATTGGCAGCTACACTTCTGCCAGTTTTTTAGGCCAGGGCAGCTGTGACTACAGAAATAGCTTACAACCAGTCGATGAATGAATATGCAATCTAAATAAAATAACTTAGTTTAACTGCTGTCTTAACCCCCATTTTACCCGTGAATAAAAGAGGCAACCACAACATCTTTCTCCTACTTGACAAACTTGATTAATGTTTTAATCGTTTAAAGGAGTCATATTACACTATTTTCTGATCTATGTTATCATGCCGTTTCCTCATCACAAACATCCCTGGAGTTGTGTTTTGTTGTGTTTGTTTTTTTTCATTCACACATGTTTAACACATGAACCCTGTATATTTAGGCTGAGTTATTCTCTAACACAAAAAAAATACTCTGTTTGGAACTTTGTTGATGTCATTGTGGTAATACAGGAAGTGCTCTACTGTGTTTTTTAAACTCCACACAACTTCACTAAAATCATTTGGATTAATTTTTAGCCCTGGAATTAAAAAATCTCTACTGAACTAAGGTAAAAGGTAGTGATTCATTTGAAACTGGGTCACCTCATGATCATCATCAAAGTGAAAGAGCATTTTGAGCATTGAGATGTTAGACAGACTAATAATAAAAGCTTATTCAAACGTGTGAATGAAACAAAACACAACTCCAGGTAATTTTTTGATGCCGTAAGCAACATTAATAACATGGCCTAAACCTCACAAGAGTCATTTTGTGTAGGACCTAATAATTAAATTAAGATGTTTTTTTCTCTGGCCTATAGGATGTATGGTATATGTGTATATGTGTGTGTGTGTGTGTGTGTGTTTGTGTGTGTGTGTGTGTATATTATGTGGGTTATATATATATATAATATATATATATATATATCTATATATATATATATATATATATATATATATATATATACACACATATATATCACTACATACACCACACACACACACATACACACAGCACACATACATACTACATACATACATACATATACTTGTGTGTACGTGCTGTCACAGCCTTTTTCCGGGCCCTTGAGAGTGTGAGGACGAGCCTCCCTTCCAAAGAGCATCTTCAATTACCCCCCTATGAAAAGAGAGCACGCATGCATACACAGAGCTGCAGATGTGTAGTACACGGCCACGTACCTCTTTGAGTTCTTTCGCTACATCCTTTGAGGTCGCCCAAGATGTTTTCCAAATTCTCCACGATTGTCTTAATCTCTTTTTTCACTTTAACTTTGGAGACCTGCTCCTTCAGCTTCTGCATTGGGTTGCCCCGGACATTCTTCAGTTTATCCCACTATTTTAATCGGTAAGGAGCCGGATCCTTGGTTGTCACGCCATCACGTTGTCGGAGCATTGTCAAAGGCTACCTCCTCCTAATTTTTTTTTTACCTTTTGACTTTTTGGTGGTCCTAAATCACATCGCGTCCAGGACGGAGCGAAGTGACCACTGGCGTTGATACGATTAGGCCTGCGCAGTAGAGCGGAACACAGCGAATACGACTATGTCAAAATAATGTCTCATAGTGTCGGAGAAACGGAGCTTGCCTACAGGTTTACGCTCTTAAATCTCAAATATAATGAAGCAAAACAAAAGAATCCCACCAGTTCTTTTTGAGTCGCGAAAATCCTTTGGAGATTAACATTTTTCTAGACAAAACCACACAAGATAGTGAGGAAAAACACGAATAAAACAAGACTTGCGGTAATGCAACAGTAATCCGAGTCACCACGCTGTCTCAATTAGAAAAAAACACTTCGTTTTAATAATCCAATGTCGTCATGATACTGAACATTACGTAGCTCCTCGCGTGCAGCAAACGTGCGTAAATCCAAGAAAGCAGCCGCGTAACGAGAGACCAGGGACAGGCTTTTTCAGTGAACGGTCCATCGTGGCTCACATCGCAGCTTCCTCGCAGTCTGCCGTGATGCTACTTGGATAGCTCTCTCCAGCTCTCCCTCCTCCTCCTCCTCTCTCTCTCTTTTCTCTCTCCTCTCTTTTTCTCTCTCGTTGCCTTATAGTTGGACAGTACTCCATGCATGTCGAGCCCCCAGCTATATCACAGTTATGATGGTAACACAGCTCATTAAAAACTGCACGGTGGGGGGGTTAGTCTGGTAGCGGTGCAGGCAAATTTAACCGGTTCATATTTATATGTATAATTGCACCAAATGGTGTTTTTGTTTATTCGTTTTGCTCATACCTTTGCGTTTGATTTACTGTGCAGTCTTGGTCCTCCAGCCTCTTCTTCTGTGGTTTTGTTTCTTCTTCGTTTGACCTTCGCTTTGCTCCTTCTATAAATTCGGGGTTTGACCGTTGCCTCTTCTCTGTGTAAAATCTAGTACTGTTTTGGGAAGAGGTCAGTCATCTGTTGTAATTGCATGATTAAACTGTCCTTTTGTTATGATTTTTGCTTTATTTACATCTGTACTAATATTTTACTTGTGTTTAAGTTGATATTGATCTCTCCGTTGTTTTAATTTATTTATGTGAACAAGTGCGGGGAGATGCTAACTCTGTCCGTTATCTTCTCTCCTGTAGTATGGGCTGGACCAACAAACAGCAGCACCTGTTAATCCCGTTTTGTACTTTTGTGAACCAGGTACGTTGTTTTGGCCTTTGTAAATCCAGTATTGGGAAGGGTATAGGCTGGACCAACAAATAGCAGCACATATTAATCCCATTTTGTACTTTGTGAACCAGATTAACCGGAGAGTGCCTCCAAAAGTTGCCGCTGTGTCCAGTGGCTCCTTAATACATCACAAACTGCCCAAAACAACACAACACACAGGTCCACACACTATAATAGACACATGCTGTGTGAGTGACTTGAGAATTGTGGGTATACTGGTAAATTGGTATTTTATTAGCATTTTTGAGTTTCTACAGGGTGGCCCAAAAGTCACGGACAGTTGAAAAAAATTCATAACTCTTTTGTTTCAAAATATTTTTATTTTATGTTTTCAGAGCATTTAGAACTACCCTTCCGACATTAATATGATCAAACATAGCACGGAGAAATGAACCCTCATTGTACAGTGGTACTTTGAGTCACATGGGTCAAATTCAGAAACCCAGAGGTTACTGTCGACATTTTAATACCAGAGATGCCCCAAGCGTAAATGCCATTAAAGGAATAATAAATGGTTTTCAAAGACAGGGGGCAGTATGTGATCTCCCGAGACCTGACTACTCCTGATTTCTTCCTGCGGGGCTGTCTTAAAGAAAAGGTCTTTGTGAATAAACTTCAGACAATAAACGACTTAAAAGGTAATATCGAGGATCAAATAAGAGCCATAAGCCCGGAAATGCTTTAAAATGTTATGCAAAGTGTGTTGGATAGAGCTAATCAGTGCAAAACCAAAAATGGTGGACACTTACAAAACATTACTTTTAAAAATGAGGTAATTTTACTTCCCTAGTTTAAGTAGTGATAAGTTCAAGTGTAAGTGAACATTTATACCGTATATATATATTGCCAAAAATCTCGGATGGTTCAGTTTACCTACTGCTGAAATTTTGGTGAGTATAACTTAAGAATTATAGGAGCTATTAAAGATTTAATAGTGTCAGTGACTTTTGGGCCACTCTGTAAAATGTGATGATGTCATGCTCAAAAACCATGCCATGGAATATCCAAAAGTTAAAGGTACAAATGTTGAACCAGATCATTTCTATCAGTGACTAACCCAAGAAATCACAGTATAGAATATTTACAATCCTATGTCATCAGAATATTCCACAATGGAGGCAAGTGGAGGCAAAGTGAAGCAGACATAATGCTTTACTTTACTCACTTTACATAGTAGTAAAAGAAAAAATTTAATCTGCCAACTGGACAAAAAGTTGTAGGAGTGAAGACGTTTGGCTGCTCGTCCAAGCCGCTTCCTCAGTTCTGGTCAGATTACTGGTGGACACTGCCTTATATGTATCTGTAGGGAGGACCTAGCTACACTGAAACTAACACACCTGTTTATTTACAGTTTCTGTGTGTAGCTAGGACTATTGAACTGTGCCATGAGTCATAATCATGAAGTATAATCGTTCAGTCCCTTAATGGATGCTCTCACACCTATTAGCATATTGGCTAACCCTATTTTCTTTGTTTACATTTAGGTCTAAGGATGGAGTTATAAATAGGAGATAGATGATGTCGAAGACCCCCATTTTTGTTCAAAAATGGATTGTCTTTCCTAACAAAATTGTCTTTAAACTCCCCTCTCAAACTATTTATTTTCTTTGGCTAAGAGCTGTACCTCACTATCTTCAAAGGAGTGGATAATGTCTTTGAGATGAGATGAACAGCAGATTGGGGTTCTGAGCTGCTCTTGCGACGGTGTTGGTACATGTGTATATATATATGTATATATACATATGTATATGTAGGTATGTGTATATATGTGTGTATGTATGTATATATATATATATGTATATATGTGTATGTATGTGTGTATATATATATATATATATACTATATATATATATATATATATATTATATATATATATGTATGTATGTGTGTATATGTGTATGTATGTGTGTGTATGTGTGTATATATATGTATATATTATAATCTATTTGTCTTTTATTGTTATCTTGTCCTTTTGTACTATGTAACTGTATGTTTTATTTGCTGCTGCCGCTTGGCCAGGACTCCCTTGAAAAAGAGGTTTTTAATCTCAATGGGACTTTTTCCTGTTTAAATAAAGGTTAAAAAAAAAAAAAAAAAAAAATGTTATGGATTGGCTGTTTAGTTTCTCCTGTATAACGCTCACTTCTGGTTCCCGAACCAGACCCCCTCCAGCCCCTGACTACGCCTAGAAATTCTGTCCAGAAATATAGTGAACAGAACCGGTGACAAAGGGCAGCCCTGGCGGAGTCCAACATGCACCGGGAACAGGTCTGACTTACTGCCGGCAATGTGAACACAGCTCCTGCTCCGGTCATACAGGGTCCGGACAGCCCTTAGCAAAGAGCCCCGGGACCTCATACTCCTGGAGCACCCTACCAGCTCTCCACCTGCACTGTAAACAGTGTTGGTGAAGCACTGCTTTCCCCCTCCTGAGGCGCCGGACAGTTTGCCAGAATTTCTTTCTTTACCGATAGTCCTCCTCCATGGCATCCCCAAACTCCTCCCAACCCCGAGTTTTTGCCTCCGCGACAGCACGAGCCACGGCACGCTTGGCCTGTCGGTACACGTCAGCTGCCTCAGGAGTCCCACAAGCCAACAAGGCTCGGTAGGACTCCTTCTTCAGCCTGATGGCATCCCTTACTTCCGGTGTCCACCACTGGGTTCGGGAATTGCCGCCGCGACAAGCACCACAGACCTTGCGGCCACAGCTACGAGCAGCCGCATCAACAATAGACCATGTGGGAGAACTGGTTTAAGTTCTTTTTTTTTTTTTCTTTTTTTTCAATGTCTTTATGTATTTTGTTTCAATGTTTAAGTGTTTATAGTTTATTTTTAAATACTTTTTTGAGTTAAAGGGGATTAGGCCCTCAAAGATTGCAGCTGATGGGGAAAAAAGCCATCAGCTTTTAGCTGATGGCTAAAAGTTACACCTACAGCACCTGTAAAGTAGATTGTATGTACCTGGCTAAGGTGCTGCCTGCTTAGGAGGGTATTTAAGCTAGCCAATGAGCCTTTCGGAGGGACTTCAGTGTAGTTGTGTGCATGTGGTTGTTTGGCAGGTTTAAATTTAAGTTACCCATTTTCTGTTTTTCTATGAATGGTTTATGTTATTTTCTTAAATTATTCTGGCGTCCAGCCAAAACAAACAAAACAAAAAAATATATATATACAATTTTCTAACCTGAAAATTGTATTTGAGCTTCACCAAAAGTATAGTTTCACTTCAGTTTTGCCTTCCGCTGCCTCCATTCCACAGAAGTTAGAATGTTTTTGTTTAGAAAGTTTTGAAAGGTCTGAAATTAGCATTTGAACAATATAATTTTTTACGGCCCCCATCTGTATGAAATATTATTGGCCTGTGGAATGTTGTGATATCATCTCAACAGTGGTGGAAGAAGTACGTTACTCAATTTTGTGAAGTAAAAGTACAGATACCAGACCAAAAAATGCTCAAGTAAGAGTATCACATGAAAACAGCTTTTATCCATATCCATTTAAAAATATACTTAAATTTTTAAAAATAAAAGTATTTAAGTGTATTGTTTGGTCAAATGAACGTGTAAAAAATAAACCCTCTGCCTCTTCAGCAGGTCTCAAACAATAATAAAAAATACTTTTAGTTTTCAGCCCTGTTCAAAAATGTAGTGCAGTAGAAAGCACATATACCTTATCTCAGATGTAGTCAAGTAAAAGTAAAAAGTATCCTCTCTAAAATGTACTTAAGTACAGTACTTTACAACTTTTACTTCGTTACTTTCCGCTACTACTGCAAGTGACACTGACCCTGTGATGAGAACAGTCTGTTACAACACTGTTATTTACATTATCCAAAGTGGAACAGTGAGGAGATAGCTAGCGCTCTCTGATTGGTCCAACCCATGACAAGCACCGCCCACAACCCGGAAGTGAGCGCGGTCCTCCTGTTTGGCTGACACTTCTGTGCACCTCTTCTCTCTCTCTTCGTATCATTCATAGCATTTGTGTTTTTCTTATTCTGTCCTTCAAAGATAATTTTTAATCGATGGCTCTATCATTCGCGGGGAGGGTTGTTCTGGTCACTGGAGCTGGAGGAGGTAAAAATTCGTTAAAGTTTAGCTAATTGCGAATGTGACAGCGATGCTAACAACTGTACAAGTCAAACAAGGGAAATTATGCAAACAATTTTACGTTCAATGTTTAATAGAACATACTGCAGTGTCGTTGGTTTAGTACTTTAGTAGACTTTGTACTTTGAGCCTAGTGGTCAAAGATCATGCAGTAATAATGGTCCGTGGTGTTATTGTTGTAACTGTGTGAAAGTTCATCCTTATGTTTCTGTTTTTTTCCTCAGGACTTGGAAAAGCGTATGCCCTGGCTTTTGCTGAAAGAGGGGCTGCAGTTATAGGTAAATCTGCATTATAGAGCTATGCTTATTTGCTTATATATTTAGTTATCCTTATAGTAGGATTTGAGCCGTAAAAGTTTGAATAAATCACTTCTATGACTCACGCAAACTAAGTACTAAAGTGATTCATTCCTCTGCTTACTTATTGCAGCTAATGGCTTTTTAAACAATATTATAGATTTTGAATTGTTTTTTGGGTATAATCCCGCCTTAGTGTACTTTTCTCACTGGCATAAATTAGTTTCAGTATTATTGTTAATCGTCTATATTTTCTTCATCAACACATCATACATCAAGGCCTTATAATCAAGCTTTTATTTTTACCAAATCTTATGGCCACACTATCAGTGGAAGTTAACAAAATAAAAGTAGTTAAAAACTGTACTTAAGTGTAATTTTTAGGTATCTGTACATAGATTTTAGAGTGGATACTTTTTTCTTAACTATATTTGAGAGCAGATATCTGTACTTAGGACTGTCACAATAACACATTTTGAAGAATGTTATTTTGCTACAGATAAAATACTGCCATAAATGAAAATATATAAACAACTTGAAGCCACTGACACAATAACAATAATGCAAGATAATCGTAGTAAACTTGTATTTTATTGTTTCATATTATAACATAATAATGTAACAAATCAAACAAGTATACAAGTTGTCAGTTGTCATTCAAATAAACACTTTGCCAGCAATCCTCACATTTTGTTTGTTGCAACACAGTGAACCATTCTTAAATAGGCCGAATCATTCATAGGCCTGAGCTGCAACATATAAATAACAGAATGTACCAATAGTTAGCCATATAAGAGATATTATCAACTCTCTACAACTCAAATCACATCATATTACTAAACTAAAATAACAAAACATTCCCCATTAATGTTAAGAAATTGTACACATGATAAATATTGAGCCCAAAAGCATATAGTTCTAGCTTTATATACTGAATGTCGATATAGTGATTATAGTGGCAGGGCTACCTGTATTTTCCACTCCACTGAATTTTTTAACTGGACTGAAAAGTAAAAGTATTTTTTATTACTGTCTAGAACCTGCTGAGAAGGCTGAGAGTTTATTTTGATCAACTTCATAATTTGAGCAAACAAAAATTTACAAATAAAAACGGCTAGGATTCAACAATTGATTTAATTGTTTCCGTTGAACAAAATTCAGCTCAAATCTTTATCAAAAGCACTATATTTGAAGCTTTATTAGATATAAGAATCTGCACGAAATACTTACTATTTACTCTTTAAAGAGATCTATATTATATTCTCTTCACAAACCTGGAGTTGTGTTTTGTTTCATTCACACATGTTTAACACAAACTCTGCACATTCTTCTCTCCAACTGTAAAACACTGTTCCACCTTGTAATATCATGTTTGTGTAAACCCTTAGTCATCCAGGTCTGATCCATAGCAAAAGACTGGACAGATTTGTCCAGTGGACAGAAACCTTGCCTTAATATTATGTGGTAACACAGGAAGTGCCATTCTCTACTGAGCAAAGCTAAAAGCTAGTTGCTAAATTGAAACTACCGCTTCATGACATCACAAAGTCAAACAGAGCATTTTGAGCTTTGGATATGTAGACAGAATAATAATAACTAAGCGTTACTCAAAAATGTGTGAATGAAATAAAACACAAATCCAGGTATGTTTTTTAGGAGGTAACAACATTATAACATAACTTAGTGCTCACAAGAGTCAGTTTTGCATAATGTACATTTTTACAGTTACTTTAATATTTTTGCTCAAGTAGATTTTTATATTTTCTTTTAATTTTACGTGAGTTTTTTTTTTTTTTGCTCCAGTATCTGTACCTTTACTCAAGTAGCAAAATGGAGTACTTCTTCTATCACTGGCACTGATGACTTGCCAGTTATTATCGATATCTACAGTTTTATTACACCCGAGGCCTAGTTTGCTATTTTGATTTTTATCATGTTTGTTACAGGGTGTAGAGACTTTATATTGGCCGACAAGGGAATTAAATGTCTGCACAGGTTCTAAGTGGCCATACCTTGATTACTCCCCCCTGTAGTGCTAGAAATTGCAAGGTTTATGCTCACAATCAGCAGAGAGAACTATATAGGGGTCAGTGTTTGCAATACCTACTATTTATACATGTGATGAAACTGGAATACTGAATTGAAAATAATACTGACCTTATAGCATAACTAATCAGAGTTTAAAGTGCCCATATTATGCTGTTTTCTGATTTATGTTATAACGTTACCTGTAGTTTCATTCACATGTTTAACACAAACCCTGTATATTTAGGCTGAGTTCTTCTCTCAAACTGAAAACATGTTTGTAATGTCATGAGGTAATACAGGAGGTGCTTCGCTGTGTTTTTAAACTCCATACACCTTCACTATAATCATTTGGATGATTTCAGCTCTAGAGTTGCCAATCTCAACTGAACAAAAGGTAAAAGGTAGCTGTTAACTTAGAGATTTAGACAGACTAAAAAAGCAGCATTACTCAAAAATGTGTCAATGTAACAAAACATCTCTGGTTAGGTTTTTGATGAGGTAACAGCATTATAACATGGCTTAAAGCCCACAAGAGTCAATTTTGTGTAGTATTTAACAGCCAAAAAACACAAACTGCTCCTGTCATGTTTTTATATTGAAAACCTTAAAAAATAAGCAATTATACTATGAGGCTAGCAATAATATTTTTTCCCAATGTAATAGAACAATACACCTCACCTTAAACTAGTAACTTCACAGTGATTGGCTTCAAGTCCCAGGGGTTACTGCTATTACTTTATGAAACAAAACGATTCAATTCAAAATTAAGACCTGGAGCTCAGCCTTGAATCCAATGGCGAGGGTTTAAATATCATGTCTTTGTGTTTTGTTCTTGCTGCGTTACAGTGAATGACCTCGGGGGAGATATTAAAGGAGGTGGGAAGAGTTCTGCTGCGGCTGATAAGGTGGTGGAGGAGATAAAGGCCAAAGGAGGAAAGGCAGTGGCCAACTATGGTGAGTATGGACCATAGCACAACATTATCTACATCTGTATAGTATCTTTTACAATGTGTCTGTGTTTTTAAGCACATCTCCGTCACAAAAACGTAATGATTAGAGATTCCCCCATGCTGCAGAAGAAAAATTATCAAACTGTCCCACGACTAGAGGTGGAAAGTAGCAAAGTAAAAGTAATTAAGTACTCTATTTAGTACCATACATTTTAGATATCTGTTCTTTCCGTAAGTACATTTCAAAGTGGATTCTTTTTACTTTTACTTCACTACATTTGAGAGCAGCTATCTGTACTTTATACTCCACTACATTTTTTGAACTGGACTGAAAAGTAATTTTTTTTTTTTATTGTTTGAGATTTGCCGAGAAGTCTGAGGGTTTATTTTTTTAACATTTTCATAATTTGAGCATGTTTATTCAGTGTTCTTTAACCCTGGCTTGATTGCAGTTTAAACGTGCACTACCAGTCAAAAGTTTGGACACACCCACTCATTCAGTGTTTTTCTTTTTGCATTATTTTTACTACTTTCTACATTTTATATACATATGCAAGAAATTGTCGTGGAAAAATGACTACATGTCTTGTTGAATAATACTCCATTTGCGAAGGCTGGTGAGTTTTGAAATTTATACAGTGGTGTGAAAAAGTATTTGCCCCCTTACTTTTTCCTGCACCTTTGTCACTCTTAGCTGTTTGAGATCAAGCAAACTTAATGTTATGTACCAATATGTTGTACCAATAGTTAGCCATAGAAGAGTTAGACAAAGATAACTCACAAATAAATACAAAATGCAGTTTTAAGTGCTAATTTTATTTATTAGGGGAAAAAAGCCAACCTGAACCTACGTGGCCCATGTGAAAAAGTAATTGCCCCCTAAACCTAATGACTGGTTGAACCACCCTTAGTAGCATCAACTGCAGTCAAGCTTTTGCGATAACTGGCAAAATTCCTTCACATCGCTGTGAATCAATTTTGGTCCACTCCTCTTGGCAGAATTATTCTAAATTAGCCATATTGAGCATTGAGCATGAGCATGAACTGCCTTTTTAAGGTCATGCCACAACATCTCTAGTCTATTCTAGTGACGTCTGGCCTTTGACTAAGCCACTCCAAAACCCTCATTTTATTTTTTTGGATGGACCGGTGTGCTTAGGATCATTGTCCTGCTGCAGAACCCAAGTGCGCTTCAGCTTGAGGTCACAAACTGATGGCCGGACATTCTCCTTCAGGATTTGTTGGTAGAGAGCAGAGTTTATTGTTCCTTCAATCACAGCAAGTCGTCCAGACACTACCACCAGCATGTTTCACTGTTGGCATTATGTTCTTTTTATCAAATGCTGTGTTCATTTTATGCCAGATGTAATGGGATGCACTCCTTCCAAAAAGTTCAGCTTTTATTTCATCAGCCCACAGAATATTTTCCCAAAAGCTTTGGGAATCATCAAGGTGTTTTTTGGAAAAGTGAGACAACCTTTATGATCTCTTTGTTTTTTTTTTTTGTTACCAGTGGCTTTCACCTTGGAACTCTGCCATGCATGCCATTTTTGCCTAGTGTCTTTCTTATGGTTGAGTCATGAACACTGACCTTTACTGAGACAAGTGAGGCCTGCAGTTGTTTATATGTTGTTCTGGGCTCCTTTGTGGCCTCTTGGATCAATAAGGTCAGCCACTCCTGGGAAGGTTCACCACTGTACCAGGTTTTCTGCATTTGTGGATAATGGCCCTCACCGTGGTTCGCCTTGAGTCCCAAAGATTTAGAAATTACTTTGTAACCTTTTCCAGGCTGAAACATGTCAATTACTTTTCTTCTTATCTGCTTCTGAGTTTCTTTGGATCGCAGCATGAGGTTTCAATATGGCCGACTTCACCTTGACAGACAGGTTCTATTTAAGTGGTCTCTTGATTTGAAAGGTCTGGCAGGAATCAGGCCTAGATGTGGCTATGAAATTGAACTCGGCTTTCCACAATAATATGATTAATCACAGTTACCTCATCATTTAACAAGGGGGGCAGTTACTTTTTCACACAGGATCATGTTGGTTTGGATGGTATGTTACTCTTAACAAATAAAATGTGGTGGTTTCAGCTGAAACCTCCTTTCAGATAGATATAAGGCAGCGGTCACCAGCAATCTGACCAGAACTGAAAAAGTGGCTTGGATGAGCAGTGAAATGTCTTCACTTTTACAACAATCTGTCCAACTTCCTCTTTTGCTATGCCATAAAAAACATGGCAAAGAGAACTAGTTCATTTTAAACATGGCAAAGAGAACTAGTTAATTTTAAACATGGCAAAGAGACTACTAGTTCATTTTAAACATTTTTCACTGGTCCAAAGTTATTCCTTACTTACCTTATGCATTCCAAGCATCGTAATTATTCACCACAATGAGTTTACAAGCACTTTCCACAACTTTCAGAGTCCAGAGTGGAGTGCCGTGATGGTAAAGCTAACAGTAACTCGCATGCTAAAGTGCACTTCCTGATTATGCTTTCTAATTCAATGCAGACAGCACACAGTTACTTATTTTAACCTTAAAAGCTCCTTATACAGTATATCTGCACTGTGGCAAGATTATTTTTGCTCAAATACATGGGGAAATTAATAATAATAATTAATAACTTTGCTTTTTCTGTGTATCACCTTGAATAACTGGGCAGAAATTACATGTGAATTTGACCATGCTAACTCGAACTGATCCTATAACAGTCTAATGAAAAAATGAAAAAACAGAAGAAACATAAATAAATTTTTTTTCTCTTTCTCTTCTTCTTAGATTCTGTTGAAGATGGAGAAAAGCTGATACAAACTGCACTGGAAGCTTTTGGTAGAATAGGTAAGTAAACCAGGTCAAAAACGACTGTGGAACTGTACAAGGGTTGTCAAAAGTATCGAAAATCAGATACTAATCGATACCAAAACTAGTATCGAAACGAGATACTCATTTGAACAAGTGTTGATACTAAAAAAGTCACATTCACAGGACAGAAATGAACCTTTCCTGAATAGCTTCAGAATGACCTTGAGCTGTATCAGAACAAGTATAAGACCACATAAACTAGTATGCACCATAGACTGTATATGTAAATGGACATAGCTAACCTGCTAGCTGCCATGTTCCACATATGACGTGATCATGAGCGTTTCTGGTTAGGGTTTTGGGTAGGGTTAGGTTAACCCTAACCCTAAACCCTAACCCTAACCCTAACCCTAACCCCATTTAGCTATTCTGTCCATAAATTAAGACTGTCAATCAAAACTGTTGCTAAGTCTAGCTGGAGCAACCTTGGGGGAAAGAAAGTGCCTGATTTGTCTGTTTTTAATGTCTAAGGGGTATTACTTTCAACAACCTCACTGCGGATTAGCTTTTTGTTTGCGGAATTCCAAATATGGAACTCGGCTCCAAATTTGTCCCTATAATTGCACTAGCCTTGATGAGCTACATTTGACTGGACCTGAATACCATGGGTGATGTCACACTCACTTAGTCCACTTCTTTATACAGTCTATGGTATACGCCTTTGGAACACTATGGAACCTACTTATTACACAGATATAAGGCTACATGCTAATATAAAAGAAAGTACTACCATTTAATGTTGAAAGTCTCATTCTATTGTCTAAAGAAAGAACTGTACAAAACTGACGGCTGTAAAATGCTCTTTGTTACAGATGTGGTTGTGAACAATGCAGGGTAAGTATGCCACTTTTTATAGATGTAAGATATGGTAAATTTGTCTCAAACATTTTTGCCTTGTCTTTGTGTAGGATTCTCCGTGACCGCTCGTTTGCCAGAACCAGTGATGCGGACTGGGGTAATTATGTCTTTATATCACACTAGGCTGAGATGGGAAAATGGGGCTTTTGGCTGTTTTGCTTCATAAAAATGGAATATATTTCAAGGACTAGTAAATTTTTTAGTGGCTCAATCGCAATTTAATAATTTGGTAATGAATTTTTATTCTCACAGCTGCACTGCGTGTTTTTAATTGACTTGTATACTTATTTGTATTGTATTTTGAACAGGGCGCCCATGAAAAGAGAGTCTAAGTGCTCTCATTAGGTCTTGAAGTAGTAAAGTACTGTACTTAAGTAAAATTCTAGGTATCTTTACTTTATAGAGTATATTTTTAGGTGGATATATTTACTTCATTACATTTGAGAGCAGGTATCTGTAATTTCTACTCCACTACATTTTTGAACTGGACTGAAAAATAAAAGTATGTTTTATTATTGTTTGAGACCTGCTGAAAAGGCTGAGGGTTTATTCTTAACAAGTTCATAATCTGAACAAACAAAAATATGCAAATAAAAACAGCTAGGAAACAAAATTCAACACAAATCTTTATCAAAATCACTACATTTGAAGCTTTATAAAACATCAAAGACATCAAAATCTGCAGGAAATTCTTTTATATGTGATACTTTTACTTCATTTTGTTACTAAATAAAAGTACAGATACCAGGGCAAAAAAATAGAGGACTTCTTCCACCCTGTATAAATAAACATAAAGACTCTCTCACCAGCTCATCTGATGAAAGAGAGTTCATAGTAGTTATGCATATTTAGGCTCTTAGTTCTTTTCGCAAACTGAAAACACTCTGTTCAACCTTGTGATGTCATGCGGTAATACAGGAACTGCTCCACTGTGTTTTTAAACTCCATAAACCTTTACTAGAATCATTAGAATAATTTCAACCATGGAATTGCCAATCTCAAGTAAAGGTAAAAAGGAGCTGTTAACTTGAAAACTAGCACTTCACGACATCACAAGGTGGAACAGATCATTTTGAGCTTTGGAGATGTAGACGGATTAATAATAAAGGGTTACTCAAACATGTTTGAATGAAACAAAACACAACTCAACTCCAGGTATGTTTTTGAGGAGGTAACAACATTATAAGATGGCTTAAAGCTCATAAGAGTCAATTTTGTGTAAGATAGGACCTTTAAGAGAAATAAATGATCCACTTGAGATTAATGTTAACCTTCCTCTTCCTGTTCCAGATATTATCCACAGAGTTCACTTGAGAGGCTCGTTTTTGGTGACCAGAGCTGCATGGAACCACATGAAGAATCAAAAATTTGGCAGGTACCCAGTCTCTGTTCCCCCCATTGCACAGTAATAGTGTGATATAAGCCTGTCACTATAATCACTATATAGACTTACCGTTCAGTATATAAAGCTGGAACTATATTTTTTGGGGTCAGTATTTATCATGTGTACTGCAAAAGTTTGAATTAATAACTTGTATGATTCCTTACAGATGCAAACTAACGACTGCTGTTTATTTATTACAGTTCATGATTGATATGAATGATATTGTAGATTCAGAATTGTTTTTGTGGTTTAAATCTACTCTTGGGTTTTTGTGGCAGAAATTTGTTTCAGTATTATATTTTATCATATATTTACTTCAGCAATATATCAAACTTCAAAATGTCTAATCGTGACAGGCCTAATCGATCCTGAAATATTAGCTGGATCAAATATTGGCTTCCAAATATCTGTTCAGTTGATATCCTGGTTGGACATATGGCCCAGAAAGTCTCCTAATGTTTGAACTTTTATTTATACACAGTTGTTCTGTAGTTACTTGAGAGATAAGTAACAGCTACATAACACATTTGGATAAGTTTTGTCTTATTTTATTTTAGTTTAAAGGAAATTTGTTTTCAGTCTCTGCTCTGGTATCGGTTGATATCGGGTATCGGCAGATCCTTAAAACTATGGTATCGAAATCGATATTCGAACTGAAAAAGCTGGATCGGTGCATCCCTAATTATGCATATGACGATGCGACGATCACCAATTGTGATTTATCAATAATTACTTCTGATATTATCGTGAAGTGCACCTTCAGAAGACACACGATTACACAGTGAATAGATCTATTAACTTTTAGTCTTGTCAAAAAATGGACACCGAGATACTTATCAAAAAAACTAAAAAAAATAAAACTAATATTTAAGCCACAGACTGTGTATATAAATGGACATAGCTAACCTGCTAGCCGCTTTCCAAGTAAGAAGTGATTATAGGCACACTTCTGGTTTCATCGACTCTGGCTCCAATTCACTTTCTATTGAAAAACTGTGGCTCCACTCTCTGTAACTGCTCCTGTCAAGATCGTTATTTTGCCCTTAAAATGCTCGTATTAACCTGCTCTACTTGATGCTGGGGTTTTTATTTTGCTTTCCCTAAGGTTGCTCCCACTAGTGTTAGAAACAGGTTTGAGTGACAACGTTGCTAAGCATCCACTCCTTGCTAAACCAGCGGTTCAGGAAGAGGTGTTACCTTGAACAGCTTTGCTCCAGTTTAGCTCTTTGGTTGCTATGATACTCGTGCTCGGAATTCCAAATATGGAACTCTGCTCCAAATTCGCCCCATAACTTCTAGCCTCAATCAGCTTAATTTGACTGAAGTCGAACACTATGGGTGAGATCACACTCATTTAGTCTACTACAGTCTATGGTTTAAACTAGCTACTCACATCTTCTTACTAAACTTATGACTTGGCTACTCTGCTCTACATCTGAACTATTCTTCAAAGAGTTGGTGGTTTTAACAGTTTAAAACATTCTATATTACACACAACTGACTCTTGTGAGCTTTAAGTCTTTTTATAATGCTATTACTGTCTCAAAACATAAATGGAGATGTGTTTTGTTGCTTTCACACATGTTTGCGTAACCCTTTGTTATTAGTCTGTCTAAAAAGCTCAAAATGTTCCACCTTATGATGTCATGAAGGGGTAGTTTTCAAGTTAATGCCTACCTTTTACCCTTTGTTCAGTAGAGACTGAGAAGTCCAGGGCTGAAATTACCCAAATGATTCTAGTAAAGGTATGTGGAGTTTAAAAACACAACAGAGCACTTCCTGTATTACCACATGACATCATAAGGTGGAACAGAGTGTTTTCAGTTTGCGTGAAGAACTATGCAGGGTTTGTGTGTTAAACATGTGTGAATGAAACAAAACACAACTCCAGGTGTGTTTATGATGATTAAACAACATTATAATATAGATCAGAAAATAGAGCAATATGGGCCCTTAACAAAACTGACATGGCCACCTGCTTGTCTCAATGTAGATGGGGAAGTTTAATGCCATATTGTGAAACATTCCAGGGAAAACGATAAGACAAGGAGAAAAAAAACATGACTTTATCAGAAAAAAAATCGTAGTGCACCTTTTAAAACATAAATGCAATACAATATAAATTAGACTATCCCTAAAGACAAGACTTTTGGAGCAGTGTTATGTTTTAGACAAACCCAGGACTTCTTTACAATATGAACATGGCATAGATAAGAATTATTATGATTATTTGCAGAGCTGCTTGTATGTCTCCCACAAGCTGTTTGTTCATAGCAGTGAAACACAAGGTCTGAGGACCTAATAGGTGGAGGAGACCTTTGAAACGAGCCATCTCACAGGTAATCAGACCGCACTGAAGCAGAACAGCACACAACATTATACAGGCACCACAGGAGAGATGGAAATACAGATATTATGCCAACAGCAAAGTGGAGGATATTAAAGGGCCCACATTACACTATTTTCTGATCTATGTTATAATGTTGTAGAAGTGGACTAAGGGAGTGTTACCCATAGCGTTCAGCTCCAGTCAAATGAAGCTCATTGAGGCTCGCAGTTATAAGGAGCAAATTTGGAGCCAAGTTCTATGTTTGGAATTCCGACCAAAGCAGTCAATCCGGAGCAAGGCTTTTGAAAGTAATGCCCCTTCCTGCCCACATGCTAGTTTAGGAGGGAACGAGGGCTTAGCAACGCTGACAATCAACCCTGTTGCTAAACCTGCAGTGCGGGCGGGAACAGGCGTTACCTTCCACAGCTTCGCTCCAGATTGGGTCTTTGGTTGCTATGATACTTGCGGTCAGAATTCCAGTGCTCTCTGGTCTTCTTCTGTCAGATCAAAGCTGGCACACTGTCAGACAGCTGTTACATATGCAGCATCTAGTGTTGAAGTGTGAGAAAACAACAGAGCCAGTGTGGCGTTGATATGAGTGCCTTTGAAAAATATGGATTCTTACTGTACATGGGGTCGCCTCTCCATAGATCTGACCTGTAACTTGGCCTGGTGATGTCACTTAATTGTCTCCGCAGAAGAAGGTGGCGGACCCTCCACTAGAAAAGTTTCATAGTGCACCTTTAATTCAGTACTAGCTTAGTTACTCTTAGTGTCTTTTGCTAAAGCATTTCAGATGTCAAAACTGAATGCTGAGTTCATTTTGGGGAATAAGAAAAAAAAAATTGGACAGTACTTTATGTGCATCTAACAGCTTGTGTTAGATTTGAAATAAGAAGACATCTGCTCATGTAAACAAGGGACAGGGCAAGAGTTTTACTTATTCAACACAGGTACATTCAGAACATCAACCCGTATTATAACATTGTGCTCATTTGAAGGTGCTTTTGTTGTGGGGAGTCCGCCACCTGCTTGTCTCCACAGAGATGCTTCTGAGTTCCACAGTATGGCTTAGTAAACCCATCTTGCATCTATTCCATTTGCTAAAAAATACCTTTGGGGGTTTGGGTGTTCTTATTATGTACTCTTTTAGTGAGATTCATAAAACCCTCCATACACACTCCTTCACACACATACAAATATGCGCACATAGTCCCACCTCACGGCAGGCCCTTTAATGCTCCCATTTCACAATCTTTTTATCCCAAACTTGGAACGTCCCTTTTGTAACATTTAGACCCCATTTTGTGTGCATGCATGCTTTATAAATGAAACCTCTAGCATGTAACTTGTCCTGCTAGTGTCACCTGCTTGTCCCCATGGAGACAAATTTAATGTCTGTGAAACATTCATTTACATGGAGACAAGCAGGTGGTGGACCCTCCTCCAGAAATGTTTCTTAGTGTACCTTTTAAAGTTGTTTATTTAAGCCAGTGAAATCAATGGTACTTGAGCATAACATGTATAATAAGTTAGCAAAAGTACAGCTTTCTACTTCTTTGTGTGTCTGTGTTTGAAGTTACTAGAGTTGCGTTATGGAGACTTTTTAATCTCAATTAATGAAACCAGTTGTTCATTATGTTTACTCTGTTTACCCTTGATGCCAATTGAAACACCATAAAAGTTCGTCTTTGAGTTTCCATCTATGTTTGGTTTAGTCCTGGTTCAGTGCTGGTTCAGTTCTGGGTTAGTCTTGGATTAGTTGTGGGTTAGTCCTGCTTTTATCCTACTTTAGTCTGGCTTTAATCCTGCTTTAGCCCTGGTTCAGCCCTTCTTTAGCCCTGCTCTGTGTTATCCTTGGTTTAGCCCTGCCTTAGCCCCGGTTCAGCCCCAGCTCAGCCAGCCACGGTTCAGCCCTGGTTTAGCTCTGGTTTTGTCCTGGTTTAGTCCTGGTTCAGCCCCTGTTCAGACCTGTCTCAGCCCTGGTTTAGTCCTACATTTTGTCCTTTTTTGACCTTGTTTTGTACAGGTTTAAAACAATGAAAGCCAATTCTATTTTAAAAGCTTGTGTAGCCCTACAGCATAATGACTGCTTCAGATCACATCACATGACTAAGTGCCTGCATATGTAAACTGCTGTGTGTTTTGCATGAATAAAATATACTACTGTTTTACTGTTACTTCACAACTATAACTGTCTATGTGCATCAACTCCATCTTGTTGCCTTGGGCTTGTCTCTGGCCAGAATCATCATGACCACTTCCGCTGCGGGCATCTATGGGAACTTTGGACAAGCTAACTACAGCGCAGCAAAACTGGGACTGCTGGGATTGGCGAATACATTGGCTATTGAAGGAAAGAAATACAATGTGAACTGCAACACCATAGCTCCTACGGCTGGATCCCGCCTGACTGAGACCGTGATGCCCCCAGGTAAGGTCTTTATGAATATGTAACAGATGTGGGGCAAAGAGGGGGTGGTGGGAACATCATAGTACTTGTTTTGTTTTAGGTGTCTGGCTTGTCAAATTGCAGCATCGAGTTTGAATTTACAAATAGGGATGTCATAATATGGAATTTCTATTAGTATTCACACCATGACCAAACTATAGTGAACTTTCAGAAAGCTGGGTTTACAGTCATATTATATTTCGAACTATAAAATGACCTCAGGAGCTGCTTATACAATATATCTGTACTGGGGTGAGACAAATTTTGCGCAAATACATAATGAAAATGGGTGTTTGCCCACTGCTGCCCAAGGTTAGTGGTTCGAATCCTACTCTGGACATGATCGCTAAAGCAGTCAGATCCACTCTCCCACAGGTTAGCGATGCAATTCCAGCTGCTACAAATGAATACTGTCTTTGTGTCCTTGAGCAAGACACAACCCACCTTGCCTGGTGTATGAATGTGTGCGTGAATGGGTGACTGGTTCCTTGATCTAAAGCATTTTAAGTGAAAGTAGAAAAACACTGACCATTGCTCACCTGATCAGCTTAATGAAAAACTACACATAAATAGTGTTTAGAATCCAGAGCAATTCATGGCCGATAAGCTCTGTCGATATCTTAGGGCTAATATCTTGGGCCATTTCTGATAATTTTCCCTAAAAATACATGATTTAAAATGAGAATTAAAAGAAAAATACTGTCTATATTTTTTTTACTGCTCTGCATAATAACTATAAAAAGCAAAAATGATCTCAATAGAAATTATTTTTAGACATTCACAGCTCTGTTTTTGTTACTGGCCCATAATGGAGCTGTGTAATCTCCTTTTGTGAATGCCATGATCACACTAACAAAGTCTAAATAAAGCTTTATACAGCTAATGGTGAGTCCAAACCAAATATTGGCCTAGACAGGATAGTTAAGGACGATAACCCATACGGAATAAAGTTCAAATATTGGCTGTTGCTGTTTATGTATTTAATTTTTGTATTTTTTGTATTTTGTGTGTTTTATTGTTATAATAATAATAATAATTATTATTATTTATTTCATTTTATTATTATTTTTAATTATCTTTTTATTCAAGTTTTTCAGCATAATAGTTGGCAATAAGCTACACTGATAACACATTTTACAAAAAGTAAAACAAGTAATAAATAAAATCAATATATAAGTTTTAAGAATGAATAAGACCACAGAGAAATGAGTGAATAAAATCAGTAAATAAATAAATAAATAATAATTATAATTACGTAAATAAAAGTAAAGGAGGTGGATCCGACGATTTGCAGTACCCGGAGATAGTGTCACTCTCACTTTTACTAACCCGAGACTTTTAGTTTTGATCTAATACGGCCCCTATTAAAATGCTAACTGTCGCCTTAACACCAGCATAGATATCTCATTACTAGCTCCTTATTTAGTACTGACTTTCTTGCTTCAGTACCTCTCAGTCCCCCATTGCATTCTGGTAATCTGCTCATATATCCTGAACATCTTGAGTCTGCTCTGGGGATGGGGACATTAACTGAGAAATTAAAGGAGCACTTTTGTTTTCCTGCCGCGATGGACCACACGAGCATCTGTCACACGGAGCTGAGCCAACTGTCCCGGGATGGGTTCACCTCAGTAAAGACTCCCCTCCATATGCTGGCATCACTGACTCAGGCTTTTCTGCAGTTACTAAACATAGATCAGGCAAACAACCGCAGTAGCTCTCATTGTGTTTATCTGTTACATTTAGGGACCGTGATATTGTTAAAAATTTAAATCTATATTTTTTCTATCTTTTTATAATGTTCAAAATCATCTCTATCTTCCGTTAATGAATTGGTATAAATATGACTCCAGTAGCTGCAGTTGCTTTTTTTTTTTTCTTTTTGTATTTGAGTTTAAATGGCAAAACATTTGATTTCTGTCACTCTTTTTGATGTGCATGTAAAGTTAACTAGTGTTTTCCCATAGATTTAGTTGAGATGTGGCTGAAAATTAAATATACATTTTGGGTATTAGTTTCTGATCTGTTATAATATTGTTTTCCTCATCACAAACATACCTGGACTTTTGTTTTGTTTCCCTCACACATGTTTAACAGACAAACCCGTCATATTTAGTTCTTCTCTCAAATTAGAATTGCCAATCTCTACTGAACTAAAAGTAAAATGCTCTGTTCCACCTTGTGATGTCATGTGGTGGTAGTTTTCAAGTTAACAGCTCATTTTAACCTTTGGAGATGTAGACAGATTAATAATACTCAAACATGTGTGAATGAAATAAAACACAACTCCAGGTATGTTTTTGGAAGGTAACAGCATTATAACATGGCTAAAACCAAAAGACTCAATTCATGTAATACAGCTATACCTTTAATGTCACCTTGTTAATGAGAATTGATCAGTATATTTACTGATATTTTTTATATCAATAGAATATGCAATACAGTGTGATTTTGTTATTCCCAGCTCTGCTTGTTGTGTTTTGTTTCATTCATGCATTTAAAGTATTTTTTTATGTTTGCTAATTGGTACTGTTAGTGAGCTAATAATAATGCTAGTATGTGCTTATAATTACTTTCCAGACCTTTTGGAGAATCTGAAAGCTGAATATGTTGCTCCTTTGGTCCTTTGGCTTTGTCATGAAGATTGTCTTGAGAATGGTTCACTGTTTGAGGTACAGAGTTTGAATGTACATCTTTTAATCTAAATTTATATTATTAATGGACTGTTTTCTCTTTGTGTAGCTATTTTGCAATATTCAGTTTATTAGCTTTGTAAAATAAACGTGTAAATATGTTGTGAGCATAGACTGTATATATACATTGAGGCAAATAAGTCCTTGAACACCCTGTGATTTTGCAAGTTCTCCCACTTAGAAATCATGGAGGGGTCTGAAATTTTCATCTTAGGTGCATGTCCACTGTGAGAGACATAATCTAAAAAAGTATTTAAACTCAATGTTAATATTTGATACAGTAGCCTTTGTTTGCAATTACAAAGGTCAAACGTTTCCTGTAGTTTTTCACCAGGTTTGCACATACAGCAGGAGGAATTTTGGAGCACTCCTCCACACAGATCAGTCAGATGTCTGGGCTGCCGCTGAGAAACACGGAGTTTGAGCTCCCTCCAAACATTTTCTATTGGGTTTAGGTCTGGAGACTGGCTGGGCCACTCCAGAACCTTGATATGCTTCTTACGAGCCGCTCCTTGGTTATGCTGGCTGTGTGCTTCGGGTCGTTGTCATGTTGGAAGACCCAGCCACGACACATCTTCAATGCTCTAACTGAGGGAATGAGGTTGTTCTCCAAACTCTCACAATACATGGCCCCAGTCATCCTCTCCTTAATACAGTGCAGTCGTCCTGTCCCATGTGCAGAAAAACACCCAAAGAATGATGCTACCACCCCCCATGCTTCACAGTAGGGATGGTGTTCTTTGGATGGTCCTCATCATTTTTCTTCCTCCAAACACACGCGAGTGGAATTAAGACCAAAAAGTTTATATTTGGTCTCATCTGACCACATGACTTTCTCCCATGACTCCTCTGGATCATCCAAATGGTCACTGGCAAACTTAAGATGGGCCTGGACATTTGCTGGTTTAAGCAAGGGAACCCTCTGTGCCATGCATGATTTTAAACCATGACGTCTTAGTGTATTACTAACAGTAACCTTGGAAACAGTGGTCCCAGCTCTTTTCAGGTCATTGAGCAGCTCCTCCCGTGTAGCTTTGGGTTGAGTCCTCACCTTTCTTAGGATCATTGAGACCCCACGAGGTGAGATCCTGCATGGAGCCCCAGTCCGAGGGAGACTGACAGTCATGTTTAGCTTCTTCCATTTCCTAATAATTGCTCCAACAGTGGATCTTTTTTCACCAAGCTGCTTGGCAATGGCCTCGTAGCCCTTTCCAGCCTTGTGGAGGTCTACAATTTTGTCTCTTGTGCATTTTGACAGTTGTTTGGTCTTGGCCATGTTAGTAGTTGGAGTCTTACTGATTGTATGGGGTGGACAGGTGTCTTTATTTATGCGCTAACGACCTCAAACAGGTGCTTCTAATTTAGGAGAATAAGTGGAGTGGAGGTGGACTTTTTAAAGGCGGACTAACAGGTCTTTGAGGGTCAGAATTCTAGTTGATAGACAGGTTTTCAAATACTTATTTGCAGCAATAACATACAAAAAAATTATTTTAAAAAATCATACAATGTGATTTCCAGACTTTTTTTTTTTTTTAGATTATGTCTCTCTCACAGGACATGCACTTAAGATGAAAATTTCAGACCCCTCCATGATTTCTAAGTGGGAGAACTTGCAAAATCACAGGGTGTTCAAATACTTATTTGCCTCACTGTAAATGGACCTCGCTAACGCGCTAGCTACCATGTTCCAAATAGGAAGTGAACATGGGGACATTGCCGACTCCATCGACTCTAGCTCCAATTCACTTTACATTGAAAAACTGTCACCCCTCTGTCTGTAACTGCCGCTGTGAGCCTCGTCATTTTAGTCTTAAAATGTTCATATTAACTCTGCTCTACATGATCATGTTTTTTTTTATTTTGCTATTGAGGTCTGTAAATCAAGATATGAACAGTAATAACAGACAAATCAGGTGCCTTCTTTCTCTGAGATCGTGCCTGCTAGTGTTAGCAACGCTGTCAATCAAACCTGTTGCTAAGCACCCGCTCCCTGCTAAACCAGCGGCGTGGGCAGGAAGGGACGTTACCTTCAACAGCCTCCCTCCAGATTGGCTCTTTGGTTGTTATGATACTCACGGTCGTAAATCCAAATATGAAACGCTGCTCCAAATTCACCCCTATAACTACTGGCCTCATTTGACTGGAGCTGAACGCTTTGGGTGACATCACACTCCCTTAGTCCTCTTCTATATACAGTCTATGGTTGTGAGGGTGCTATATTTTTTATAAGTCATGTCATAATGTAAGTGTTTTTTATTTTTCTTAACCTTATTTTCATTCTGATTCCAATTTTTTAAAACTAAATCTTCAACAGGTTGGAGCTGGCTGGGTTGGTAAATGTAAGTAAGCTTTATTTCCCTGTTTACCTCATTGTATTAAAACATTATTTAATTTAAGGGATTGTTCAAGTTTATGAGCTCTTATGAATGTTGTATGCAGTGCGTTGGGAGCGTGCGAAGGGTGCCATTGTGAGACAAAATACTCGCTCCATGTCTCCAGAGGATGTGAGAGATCAGTGGGACAAGATCTGTGACTTTACCAATGCAGACAAGATCTCCACAATCGGAGGTGAGTTTTCCCCCCTATTCTTCACACTGTCCTGGATTACTAGATAGTACTCACTTCATATAGTAAATCATTTCCAAACAATATTTACATGTAGTCTAGGATTATATCACGATAATTATTTAAGGTCCTATATTACGCAGAACTGACTCTTGTGAGCTTTAAGCCATGTTATAATGTTGTTACCTTTTCGAAAACATACCTGGAGTCGTGTTTTGTTTCATTCACACATTTGAGTAATCCTTTATTATTAGTCTGTCTATATCTACAAAGCTCAAAATACTCTGTTCCACCTTGTGATGTCATGAAGCAGTAGTTTTCAAGTTAACAGCACCTTTTAACCTTTTACTATTAATTCAGTAGAGATTGGCAATTCCAGGGCTGAAATGATCCAAATGATTCTAGTGAAGGTGTATGGATTTTAAAAACACAGTGGAGCACTCCCTGTATACACATGAAATCACAAGGTGGAGCAGAGTGTTCTCAGTTTTAAATATGCAAGATTTGTGTGTGAAACGTTTGTTAATGAAACAAAACACATGGGTATGTTTGTCACAAGGAAACAATGTAACATAGATCAGAAAATAGGGATTACACACACAAAAAGGTGAGAGTGACTAACTGAAAAACTGTTTGCTAATACTATCAACCTTGTGACTGTAATGTTATTTGAGAGGTAGCTCGGGGAAAGAAAGATTTGTCTGATTTGTTATTAATGTTCATATTTTGATTTACGGACACAATAACAAAATAAAAACACAGGTTAGCAGATTAGCTATGTCCATTTATATGTAGTCTATGAACTAGCTGCACACTAGACTGGGATGGGGAAAAAAGGTTTTGCCTCAGAAAAGTTGAATACATTACTAGATCAAGCAAAACTGGATACTTTGTTGCCACAATTGCAAATCAGTAATGTGTAATCTAAGTTTTTATACCCACACCTGTTCCTGTGTTTAATGCTTTATTTGGTATTGTATACATACTTATTATTTATTTTTTTTGTGTTTTTTGTTTGTTTGTATTGTAATTTGAACAGGGCACTCCCTGTATAAATAAAGATAAAGAAAGAAAAGAAAGAGAGGAAAGTTACATAGTGCGTCTTTATGCCAATGAGCACACCCCTGTCTTGCTCTCAACCTACGAGTGTGTGTTTGATGTTTGATATCGCTCCAGTCTGCCTGTTTAGATGAACCAGGGCTGTGTTTACACGAGCTCGGGGGGTGGTGGTCCCGTAGGACACTGGCCCCCCTCATTAGCATGGCTTTGTACTGCCTCATTTGTAGCTCATTACACATTGCTGTGTCTTTAATCACCAATCACTCCAGTTATATTAATTAGTAGTCTTCATAGGGTCCCGCAGTTTTAAATTCACAGTATTTTTAATTATGTTCTCTAGTTTCTCCTAGGGATGCACCGATACCGATACTAAAAATTTTGCTTAATCAGGTATTGTTTCCTTGATATTAGTTCATGCTTCATGATATTCGGGTTGGGCCTTTAATTGGATGTAATAAGACAATAGACTGTAAATATAAATAGACATAGCGAACCTTCTAGCCACCGCTTTCCAAATAGGAAGTGATCATGAGAAAAGCATTGAAAAACTGGAGATATTAAAGGGACAAAGGCCCACAAGGTGTATTGTGTAACTTCTCTGGTGGGGGGTCCACTACCTGCTTGTATCCATGGCAATGTAATAGGAAGTGATTAGGGGTGTGCTTCTAGCTCCATCAACTCTGGCTCCAACTCACTTTACATTAGAAAACTGTAGCCCTTCTCTCTAACTGCTGCTGTCAGCCTCGTCATTTTGGTCTTAAAATGTTATCTTAACCTCCTAGCTGCTGCATTCCAGATAGGAAGTAAGTATTAGCATTAGCACTCCAGCAACTCCAGATCACTTTCTATTTCTCTTTTGGTTGCTATGATACTTGTGGTCGGAATTCCAAATGGGGCTCCGGCTTTGACGAGACATGTAATGCTTTTTTCTAGTATTTACTTATCATCTATGACATACACAGATTTTGTTCATTGTAAACAGCAATATTCATCTAAAACAACTTTATAATAGAAATGGGTCTGCTGAAGGACAAGACAAACAATAGCTCAGTTGGTAGAGTGTTTGTCCACTGATACAAAGTTTGGTGGTTTTGAATCCTGCTCTCGACATAAACATCATTGATAGAGCAGTCAGATCCACTGGCCCACAGGTTGGTGCTGCAATTCCAGCTCCCCCAGATGAATGCTGTCGGCGCCTTATCCGAGGCCGGGTTGCAGGGGCAGCCTTCTAAGCAGGGACTCCCAGACTTCCCTCACCCCAGCCATGTCCTTCAGCTCCTCCAGTGGGATCCCAAGTGTTTCCAGGCCAGCCGAGAGACAAAGTCCCTCTAGCGTGTCCTGGGTCTTCCCCGGGGCCTCCTCCCAGTGGGACATGTCCAGAACACTTCCCTAGGAAGGGAGGGCGTGTCCTAACATAACATGGTTAAAAACTCACAAGAATAAAGTTAGCATAATATAGGACTTTTTATATTAATATAATGCAATCTAAAAACGTGAGTTGACTACCAGCTCCCCCATAATGAATGTGAGTTTATTACCCTTGAATAATTACTGTCAGTTTTGGATCCTATGGTTAAACATTCCCAGCCCTGGAGATGGTCTGGTGCATTCTGCTGCTTGAATGCATAGCTAGAAGCACTGAACACTGCATCTACATGAATTAAAATAAATTACAATTATGTGTGTCTTTTTGTTGCTAAAAACACCTTGAAAAACAAACTGTATATTTTTGCCGGAGTCGTGTCTCCACAGATCTGACCTGTAACTTGGCCTGGGAGCTTGACTCTGATAGATAGATATTTTTTAATGCATACTATGGAACTTTCTTAGCAAAGCACTAACATCTCCATAGACACGAGCAGGTGCCAGACCCTTCACCTATGCATCCTTAGATTTATTTAGGTAGTTAATCAGTCAATTTAGCAACAGTGGCTCAGTTGGTAGACCTTTTGTCCACAGATCTGACGGTTGGTGGTTCGAATCCCGCTCTTGACATAAACATTATTGGTTCAGTGGTCAGATATGCTGGCCCACAGGTTGACAGAGATCTCCCACAGATGAATGCTGCATTTG
>JAIEZT010000012.1:16073570-16226070 GCA_019594935.1 Periophthalmus modestus | reverse complement strand
AAACCACGTTTACTGATCGAGAACAACATCCAATCCATCAAAAAGTAAGCTCCTCCTCACGAACCCCTCCAGGTCAGAGATGCTTCTCTAGTTAACTTGTACAAACATCCACAGAATATGTTGATGTTTGAGAGAATCAGAGCCTCAAAGGTGAGTGAAGTCCAAATCCACATTTTTGGCTTTTCTGTAAAAACTTCCAAATGTGACGTAGGACGTTTCTGTAAAAATGTCTTTTCTGTCAGCTCTGTGGTGATTCCAGGTGAAAATTGTTTGCATATACGAAAAGAGGAGCGCTGTAGCTTTCATTTGATGTGTAGATTGTTTGCGTGGGTGACGCAGAAGTACATGTACATTTCTGTAGAGTTGTAAAGTAGGCCCGGGCCGTCGGAACGTTTAGAAATTAGTAATTACCGCGATAATATTGTTAACTGTTAATAATGAATAATTATTTTGGTCACGATAATCATGAGTCTAAATTTTAATATCGTCACATCTCTATTATATAGTTAAGAAAAAAGGTAAATAACTCAAAGCAAAGGATGGATACTTTGAGGAGTTGAATAAAAATATAAAAAAAATATTCAGTAGATTTATTTACCTTTTTTCTTTACTAAATAATTCCATATATCTTGCATCATATATTGGATGTCTTATATAAAATGTAGAAAGTAGTAAAAATTAAGAAGTAACATCATTGGGTGAATGGTCGGGTCCGTTGACCCTCAGGTTGGCGATGTAATTCCAACTCTCACAGATGAATGCTGTCGTTGTATACTGGGGCAAGACACTTAACCCACCCCCAGTGTCTGTATACTCTGGTGTATTAATGTATGTGTGAATGGGTGAGTAGTTCTTTGATGTAAAGTGCTTTGAGTGACTTGAAGGTGGAGCTTTAGAATAACAACAAGACAACATATATACACAAAGCTTGTGCAGTTTCTTTGTACTCTGTTAGTGAAAACAAAAGCTTCTATGAGATCTTGACCCCTTTCATTTTGGAGTGGCTTTGAAATCATAATTTTTTCCACGCTGAATTTAAATGCTGTTTTAATTAACATGTGTCTCCAGAGGCTGGCCTCCCCAGCTCTTCGGGTGAGAGATGGAGGTGAATCACTGCATTATCCTGCAGTGTATTACCAAACAATAATCCACAGTGTTACTACAAAAGCCTGAGTAAATACAAGAACAGATTGGCATTATACAAATTTGATTGAAACTTGATAGAATAGAGAGAGAATAGTCATTTACTGTTAGATGGGCATTAAACAAATTGACAAAACATTTTAGGCAAGGAAGGTTATTTGTATAGCACAATTGGGTCACAAAGTAATTCAAAGTGCCTTACAGAATAAGAAACACATTAAAATCACAATACAAACAAATCAAAACATAAATAATAATCATAAAATTAACATTAAACGAGAAGTGAGCAGTATAAAAACCTTTCAGTCATATGCACAGCTAACCTGTTTTGAGCCTGGATTTAAACATTGTCAGTTTAGAGGCCCGTCTCACATCTTCAGAACGACTGTTCTAGGTTTTAGTTGCATAAAACTGCAGCACTGATTCTCCTTGTTTAGTCCTGGCTTAGTCCTGGTTTAGTCCTGACTCTAGGCACCAGCAGGAAGCTGTCCCTGAAGTACATGTACTTCCTGGTTCTAGTCAAGACCCGTGCAGCAATGCCAAATACCTTGAAAAACATGCATTCATACTGTGAGTGGGGACACCTCTCCACAGAGTTGACCTGTAACTTGACTTGGTGGGTGGAGTCACCTGGCTGTCTCCCTGAAAAGAGATGAGTTCAGTGCCATACTGTAAGATTCTGGACAAAGAAATTACATCTCCCTGGAGACAAGTGGGGGCGGACCCATCACCACAAAAGTTACATAGTGTACCTTTAACACACAAAACAAATTAACTCTCTGTATAACTATGATCACAAATCTTGGAAATGGTAAAAACTTTTAGTGCATTTTTATCTTTGATAACTGAATCGTTTTCCTGATAGCTTCGCCTATAGCATGAACTTACCAGTGCTAACAGTTTGAATCCTGTTTCTAGATGCTCGTTAGTTCCTCATCTCTGCCAGTTGAGCGTTGCATTCAGCAGACAATTATATCCTCCCATTTATAGAACTAAATAAGGAAGTTGCTTGTAAAAATAAGTTCTTCGAGTTCTGCAGAATTTTTGTATTTGAGAATGGCCCTGAAGTACCAAAGAAATTATTATAAAAGTTTTTGTTCACTTTCAATGCTGTGACTATCACCAGCAGAAAAAGCATGAATCTACTGCATTTAATGGCCTGTTTGACTGTTCATGTAACATCTCTATCTCTTTGCGCAAGTTTGAAATGAGAGTGGAGGGCACATAATTATTTTAATGTAGAATTGACTCAAAATGCATATGCTTTTGACCTGGTTTATGGTTCATATATCTCTATACCAACTGGGCCTATCCACATACACTGAGGCAAATAAGTATTTGAACACCCTGTGATTTTGCAAGTTCTCCCACTTATAAATCATGGAGGGGTCTGAAATATTCATCTTAGGTGCATGTCCACTGTGAGAGACATAATTTAAAAAAAAATTCTGGAAATCACATTGTATGATTTTTAAAATAATTTATTTGTATGTTACTGCTGCAAATAAGTATTTGAACACCTGAGAAAATCAATGTTAATATTTTCTACAGTAGCCTTTGTTTGCAATTACAGAGGTCAAACGTTTCCTGTAGTTTTTCACCAGGTTTGCACACACAGCAGGAGGGATTTTGGCCCACTCCTCCACACAGATCTTCTCTAGCTCAGTCAAGTTTCTGAACTGTCGCTGAGAAACACGGATTTTTGAGCTCCATCCAAAGATTTTCTATTGGGTTTAGGTCTGGAGACTGGCTAAGCCACTCCAGAACCTTGATATGCTTCTTATGAGCCGCTCCTTGGTTATCCTGGCTGTGTGCTTCGGGTCATTGTCATGTTGGAAGACCCAGCCACGACCCATCTTCAATGCTCTAACTGAGGGAAGGAGGTTTCACATCAGTTTGTCTTTTAATTGGGTAGATCTAATTATTCAAGTTTCATTACAGCTAGAACATGCATTTAAAGGCACACCTCCTACCTCCTACCTCCTTGTCTTAAACGTTTCTACTCTGTTTTGTCTGTGTGTTGAACTTGTCTATCTCCATGGAGACAAGTGACAGGTGACCCCACCAGATCAAGTTAAATTCGTGGAAAGACGACTGTAAGAATGCATGTTTTTCCAAGGTACCATTTAGCAACAAAAACATCTGTGTATAAGTCCAAAAGATAGATGAGTTTTACTTAGACTTAGACAGATTTTATTGCCTTTCAGATGCACAAGTATGGACAGAAATAGATTTCATTGCAGATGTGCTCTACACAGAATAAAAAATCTGCAGCAGAATAATGTATAAAGTGTTTAGTTGTTAAGATAAAAAATTCAGATAAAAAGTGCAGCAGAGCTTCGTAAATTGCTGATGTATTTAAGGGGAGTTCAGCTCTGACAGGACTGGGATAAAAACTAAAACTAGGAAAATGCAGCAGCGAGAACATGAAGTTTCTGGCCTGGGACAAGCAGCGCATTGGGGCAATGTTCTGAACAGGGATACCGTTGGTGAGAACGCTCTCTATAGTCCTCATGTAGAATGTTGTCAGGATGGGCACGGCTGGTGGGTGGGGCTGATGAGTGATTGCTGATGAGCTTTTTTCAGCCAGCACAAGAAGTGTGCTCTCTTGACCAAGAACCCGGTGTTCACAGAACAGGTGGACTTGTCCATGATGTGCACTCACAGAAACTTGGTGCTGTTGACAACCTCCACAGCCGAGTTGTTGATGAGGAGAGGAGTCCACGATGACCTCTTGGTGATGTTCAGGATCAGGTTGTTGTCACTGCACCAACTCACCAACAATAGCTTCACCTCCTCCCTGTAGGAGGTGAAGCTGTTGTCCCTGTGTTTGCAGCAGACCTAGGGACACAGTCATGTGTCATCAATGTGAACAGCAGGGGCGAGTTACTCACAGACATACTGAAGCCTATGGCTCCCATTTTGTCCATCAGATGCTATGGGATGATGGTATTGAACTCTGGACTAAAGTCCAAGAACAGCATATGCACATGAGTGTCCTTCTCTTCTAGGTGTGTAAGGCTCAGTAGAGCAAAAGAGATGGCGTCCTCACCTAAGTGGTTTGGCTTGTAGGCAACCTGGAACGGGCCAAATATGGGCAGGAGTTTGGAGATGATGTGGTCCTTTAGCAGCCTTTCAAAGCATGTCATTATAATGGGAGTGAGTGGGACTGGCGGGTAGTCGTTGAGTAAGGTGATTTGAGGTTTATTTGGCACTTGAATGATAGTCAGTTTTAAAGTAAGATGGAACTATGGCTTCACTCAGTGAGAAAAATTAGAACACAAGTTAGCTCATCTGCACATTCCTTCAGCACCCTCTGGGGATGTTGTCGGGACCTGAGGCCTTCTAGGTGTTGACTCTCCTCAGGGTTCTCAGTACATCTTTGGAGGACAAACAAAGTAAATTGCCATCCTCTTGGGGAACAGATTTCTTAGCAGGAGTGCTGTTTAGTGCATCAAACCTCACAAAAAAGTTGCTCAGTTCATTGAGGAAGTTGGCATCATCCTCATATGCAAGAACGGCCATCTTGTAGTTTGTGATGGCCTGTACTTTGTTCCACTTGTTCGGGGTGTTTGAAGGGTCGTTGAAGAAGTCCTGGACTTTGTGACTTTGGGTATGTTTAGAAAGTCTGATAACGTAGTTCAGATCTGCTCTGGGAGTCCCATAGACTGTGTGTATATATATATATATATATATATATATATATATATATATATATATATATATATATATATATATATATAATATATATATATATATATATATATAAATATATATATAATATATATATATATATATAGATAATATAAATAGACCCCATAAATAGCCAATTATAAATAGACCCCATTCCAATTGTTTCATTCTGTTTCAAATAGGAAGTGATCATGTGCACGTTTCCGGCTCCATCGACTCTGGCTCTAATTCTATTGACATTAGAAAACTATTGATACCATGTCATCCTCAGACTTGAAGTTCCACGTCTTCAGTGTTGTTCTTATCTCCTCAGTCATCTAGGGCTTTTGTTTGCCCATGTAGTAATAGTCTTTGTGACAGTGATGTCCTCAATGCTTTTGTTTATGTAACCTGACACAGACATAGCAAAACTCGCCGATATTGATTTAACCATCCTATGTTTAGGCCTCTTTGAATGTGCTCCAGTCTGTGGGTTCAAAACAGTCCTGTAGTGCCTCCATGGCTCCCTCAAACCACACTCTCACCTGCTTCATTGTAAATTTTTCCCAGAGCAGAGGCTTGTAGCAGGAATTAGCATAACAAATATGTGATCTGATGAGCCAGTGTGGGGGCGGGGGCTGCTCTAGGTTTGTGTAGGTTTTGTGTAAAGTTCTCTCCCTGGCAAAGTGAACATGTTGGTAAAAATGAGGTTGTTGAAATCTCGGGAACCTCGGGGAAAGAAGACGCCTGATTTGTCTGTTATTAATGTTCATATCTTGAGTTACAGACACAATAACTAAACAAAAATACCAGGATGTAGAGAGGGTTAATATGAACATTTTAAGACCAAATGACAAGCCTGACAGCAGCAGTTGTGGAGAGGGGCCACAGTTTTGTAAGGTAAAGTGAATTGGAGCCAGAGTTGATGGAGCCGGAAACGTGCCCCTTGCTCACTTCTTATTTGGAACACGACTAACAGGCTGGCCATGTCCATTTCAATATACAGTCTACGATAATGACTCATCATTCAATACAGGAGAGATGGGGCAATCATTTTTGGGGTCAATATTTATCAAGTGTACTTGTTGGGATTTTTTTTTTGACTAACTTCCTGTTCTACAATGGGATTTGAGCTCTAGAAGGTTGGATTATGAACTTCGGTGACTTATTATAGAGACAGACTGGCTCTAACTGTTTCATGCTATGTAATTATTGCAGCTCAAATATTTTTTAACAATAGTGTACATTTAGAATACTTTTTAGTGATAATTCTGCTTTATGTTATAGTTTCAGTATTATCGTTTATTGTCTACACTTACTTTCAATAATATATCCCACTTCAGAATTTGTTATTGTGACAGGCCCTCACTCACTGGGGGGTACATACACAGCAGTGATGATGACTACAGTAAGGCTGTTTTCTGATTTTGACATTCCTGGAGTTGTGTTTTGTCTCATTCACACAAACTCTGCATTTTTAGAGCAGCCCTGGAATTGCCAATCTCTACTGAACAAAAGGTAAATGTTGTTAACTTGAAAACTACAGCTTCATGACATCACAAGGTGGAACAGAGGATTTTAAGCTTTGGCGACGGACTAATAATAAAGGGTTACTCAAACAAAACACAACTCCAGGTATGTTTTTGAGGAGGTAACGGCATTATGTGGCTTAAAGTTCACATGAGTCAGCTTTGCGTAATATAGGACTTAAGCAATTAAAAGAGAAATTAGTCTTTATTAGTCACTTCTAATGGTGGTCACTTACAAGCTCTGTTAATTGCTGGTTACTTCAACATTTCACCAGAGGTATTTGGTCCTAATCAATAACAGCACTGCCAACACAAATCACACTGTCTGGTCAGGCTGGGATGGGAGGCGGCTGTTTTTGAGACCTGCTTAAAATGTGTTGTTTATTTGGAAATCTGGGGTCCCGGGAGCAGTTTGCCGAAATGCTGATTCTAAATGCCACGAGTCGTCAAAGTCTAGAGGCAATTTTAATTTCAGTGAATAAATCAAACACTCTCGCTGTATGATTTCTAGGTTCACTATTTTTCAATCGTGTCAGGTCCCAATTTTTAGGCATCTGGACTGGCTAAAAAAATTGTTGTTTATTTATCAGTTTCTTTGATTAAGTGCAGTGTCCAATCCAACAGTGCTTTACACAAATTCACACATTTACACATTTTAATATATCTGTAAATCTACCTGCTGTTGAACTAATCGTAAACCAACTCTAGTCCCTTGGCAAGGTTTAAAATGTCAATATTTTAAAAAAAAACAAAGGTTAGTAACCGAGATAAGTAGAACAATTAAATATTAAAGGCGCTCTACCATAGGCTGTATATATAAATGGACATGGCTAACCTGGTAGCTATTACGTTCCAAATAAGCAGTGAGCAAAATGCCATTTTGCAGGCACACGCTCACTGTGACGTACGCGCTTCATTTTAAAGTTTAAATTTCTTAATCAGTGATACTCGTAGGATTCTGCAGCGTAGTGTAGTCATTTTGCTACAAATTTAAAAAATCTGCTGCTCGCTAGTGTGATGTGCAGCTATCCAAAGGGGCTGCCAACAGCTATACGGCTCTTTGTTGTGATGGTGTTTACGGCGACATCAGATCCCATTGGGCACTGCAGATTTCTAACACAGAAGTCAGCGGACTCATTTTAGTTGAATATTGTGATTCAAAATCTGCAAATTATAACAAAATGATCCACAGGTGTCATAAATTATAACTAGAGCAAACACCAGCGCAATAGGGCTGATTCATAAGTTAAAATAATTTTAATATTGATTCATTAAAAAATATTCTTAAGTTTAATTTTTGTTTGGTTTTCCTAAAAAAGTCTCTCAAGAATATGATTTTGCAATTGTAATATTTTTCTCTGTGTGTTAGTAATTCAAAGTAAGGCATCTTTAGTCACCTTTCATACAAAACTCTTTCCTCAAAAAAACAAAAAAAAAACAATGCAAGGACCATAGTACTATGCTGAGAATGAAATCAGTAGATAGTAATAGTATAGTAATAGTAAGTAAGTAGTATAATTTTGCATATCTAACCACAGGCCTGTCATGATAATCAGTACATCAATTTAAATAAATCAAAGTTGGTACAATAGTGGTGAGGTTTTTGATATTTTTTATGCATGGTAATAAGGTTTTTGCATCTCGGAATGTGCCATCTCCAGCAACCTGTGGTTTGCTTTGTGTGTTAAATGCTTTACTGGGATTATCCTGGTTTACTGTTGTTTTGTGTCAGACAGAGGTTTCAGTTGGTAGTTTTCAGATTCTATAATGCGATGATGTCATACTTCCCTATTGATTACGTTGTACTTTGGCTTGAAATATTCAAAAGGACATTCACAAGTATTGAACCTGATCGTTTCTATTAGTGACTCGACCCAAGAACTCACTGTGTTACAACAAAAAGTTTGACAATATTAATTTTAGCTACCCCTGTCTGTTTAAAGGTCCCATATTACACAAAATTGACTCTTGTGAGCTGTAAGCCATATTATATTGTTGTTACCTCCTCAAAAACACACCTGGGGTTTTGTTGTTTTGTTTCATTCACACATGTGTGAGTAACCGTTTATTATCTGTCTACATCTCTAAAGCTCAAAATACTCTGTTCCACTTTGTGATGTCATGTAGCCGTAGTTTTCAAGTCAACAGCCACTTTTTTGCCTTTAGTTCACTTGAGATTGGCCATTCCAGGGCTGAAATTATCCAAATGATTCTAGTGAAGTTGTATTGAGTTTAAAAACACCGTACACCTATATACCACATGACATCACAAGATGGAACAGGGTGTTTTCTGTTTGAAAGAAGTACTCTGCCTAAATATGCAGGATTTGTGTGTTAAACATGTGTGAATGAAAGAAAACACAACTCCAGGTTTGTGATGAGGAAACATTATAACAGGGATCAGAAAATAGCGTAAGATGGGCCCTTTAAGCATCATTGTCCTATAGATTGTTGTGATGTCATCTGAAACCCAGCAATATTATTGTTTATCATAATATTTCTCTGTAGCGATATATCGTGTTTAAAAATTTGTTATCTAACTTCCTCTTCTCTCCCCCAGAATTCCGCAGTGGGACATAAACTGGCTCAGTCCCAGTTTACCTACAGCCACCTACAGTGCATCCTGTACGCTCTGGGGGTGGGCATGTCAACCAAAGACCCCGACTCTCTCAGGTAAATAGAACATGCACCCATTTGTCAGTACAAAGCATAGACTGTAAATATAAATGGATATAACTAACCTGCTAGCTGCTGCTTTCCAAATGGGAAGTGATTATGGGTATGCTTGCGGCTCCATCGACTCACATTTCACTATTCAATTTACATTACAAAACCTACACACATCTCTATGTAGCTGCTGCTGTCAGGCTCGTCATTTTGGTCTTAAAATGTTCGTATTAACCTGCTCTACATGATCCTGGTATTTTTATTTCGCTATTGTGTGTGTAAATCAAGATATGAACATTAATAACAATGCACACCCCTTGCTAAACCGGGTGGGAAGAGGCATTACCTTCAACAGCCTCACTCCAGATTGGCTGTTTGGTTGCTCTGATACTCGCGGTCGGTATTCTAAATATGAAACTTGCCTCCAAAACTGCTAGCCTTGACGTGCTTCATTTGACTAGAGCCGAACACTGTGGGTGACGTAACATTCACTTAGTCCTCTTCTTTATACAGTCTGTGGTACAAACTCCCCTCAGGCTGCTCAAAGGCAAACAGTGTGAAATTTAACTGTATATGATAATAGCTGTGGTTTTGCCTTGACCTGCGCTGAGGGAATGAAACATTGCGGAGCGCTCCAAGCTTACACACAAAAGATCTGTGTCGCCATCTGCGCTGCTATTTTTACTACTAGACTTCATCTGGTCAGCGGCTCTATCAAATCTGGACCTTTTCATAGTTCATGAAAGGTTACGTTTCTCTGCAGGTTTTTGTATGAGAATCACTCGGAGTTTAGCTGCCTCCCCACGTTTGGAGTCATCGTGTCTCAAGACGCCTTGATGGGAGGAGGCTTAGTGTCAGTGCCTGGAATAAACATTGACCCAACAAAGGTAAAAGTCACATTTTATGAAAGTTATGAAATATGGCGGCAAGATTAATCGCAATTAAAATCACAATTTGAATGAACGTAAATTGGAAATCATTTCCTCCACAAACAAAAGCAAAATAGCTCAAACATTGCAGAAGGACTCGCCAAAGCTTAGCGAGCCAATGAGGACAGGCCATACTTGAGTTTAAGGATGCTATATTGTGCAAAATTGACCCCTGTGAGCATTTAGCATCTGGACTGGCTAAAAAATGAGTTGTTTATTTATCAGTTTCTTTGATTAAGTGCAGTGTCCAATCCAACAGTGCTTTACACAAATTCACACATTTACACATTTTAATATATCTGTAAATCTACCTGCTGTTGAACTAATCGTAAACCAACTCTAGTCCCTTGGCAAGGTTTGTGCAAAATTGACCCCTGTGAGCATTTAGCATGTTACAATGTTTTTACCTCCTCAAAACATGCCTGGAGTTGTGTTTTATTTCATTCACACACATCTGAGTAACCCTTTATTATTAGTCTGTCTACATCTCCAAAGCTCAAAATGCTCTGTTATAATATAAAGTCTAACCCAAATATTTGTCATTCTTTTGGGCAGATATTACATGGAGAGCAGTACTTGGAGCTGTTCAAACCACTGCCAACATCAGGTATTGTCTTTTTCTCTTTTTAACTCTTAAACGATTCATTTGGGTCTTTGTTACTACTGGGACCAGCCAAAGTTTAATACACACCAAAGAATCCAATTACTTTCTTATTATATCTCTAGGAAGCCATTTTAAAGCTGCAACGTACAGTGTGTTAGAGGCTGGTTCATCTTTAGGTAGTTTTAACTTAAAGGGCCCATATTATGATATTTTCAGATCTGTGTTATAACGCTGTTTCCTCATCACAAACAGACCTTGAGTTGTGTTTTGTTTCACCATACACCTTCACTAGAATAATTTGGATGATTTCAGCCCTGAAATTGCCAATCTCTACTGACGGTAAAAGGTAGCTGATAACTTGAAAGCTAACACTTTATGACATCACAAGGTGGAACAGAGCATTTTGAGCTTTGGCGATGTGGACAGACTTATAATAAAGGATTACTCAAACATGTATGGATGAAACAAAACACAACTCCAGGTATGTTTTTGAGGAGGTAACATTATAACATGGCGTAAACCTCACAAGAGCCCATTTTGTGTAATATACGAGCTTTAAGTAATTGGTCTTGTTTTGTGGCGTGACCATTCCGTAACCTTTTTGACTCCTCTTTAAGTATTTTTGCTCCATCCTAAGTCATAAGTCATAACACAGTAACCCACATTAAATGCTTTAATCAGACAGAAAGCCCAGAGTTTTGTAGGTTTGGTGTGTAAACATGCAAATTAATATTATGCCAATATTGGGAAGATTAAGTTATGCGTCTGCTCAAGACTTCTATTTATATAGAAAAAAATGTCCAGCTTAGCTCCGTCGTCATTTGGTGTTTGTCCACTGATCCGAAGGATGGCGATCTTCAAATCTTGCTCTCGGCATAAACAAGTGTATGTATATATATATGTATACACATAGTGACCAGTCATATACAGTAGTGACAAGTGGTGATGAGACATACCAGGACATACCAAGACATAACATGGTTTCTAGACGTAACAGCTATTTACGATTGTATGTGACAAGTCTGTCTTGTGTGTGTGTGTGTGTGTATGTGTGATATTTCCGTGATTTTGGAGGGAGTAAGATGAGGATGGCAGAGGAGAATGCTAGTACTGGTAATAAAAAAAAAAGTGGGGGAGACACTTAACCTACCTCGTCCCCCAGTGTCTGTACACTGGTGTATGAATATGTGTGTGAATGGATGAGTGATTCCTTTATGTAAAGTTCTTCGAGTGCCTTGAAGGTGGACTCTGATGGTGGACTCTGATGGTGGACTCTGTTTCGCAGGGACCTTGACCATTGACACAACTGTAGCTGATGTTTTGGACAAAGGATCTGGCGCTGTGATCCTATTGGATGGTGAGTTTTCTGGCTGTGTCTCATTTCTGTTTCCTTACCTTCTCTAGACCAGTGTTTTTCAACCTTTTTGGATCCAAGACACTTTTTTTCGTTGAAAAAATCACGAGACACACCACCAACAGAAAATGGGAAAATGGGAGCAATGTCAAAATTGCTCTGTTTGCCAGAATGGGGAACTCCTTGGCAGTAGAAAACCAAAAACTGTACAAAGGTAGATCAGCAAAGCTTAGCCTTAACCCACTGTTTTGTCTCAGTTCTGTTAGTTCCTTCTGCTCCTGTAAAGTCGTGTCCTTTCCACCAACTGATGCTGAGCTATATGGTTCCCTAATCCAGTCAAGGCATTCAGGCTGAAGAAAAATAAAATTACATCTTCTCCTCAAAGAGTTTTTAAATGTTAAATTATTATCTCGCACAATGCAACAGTGTTAACATCTTGCCATTGCTTGGTGAGCGTAAACATTTCCAGATTGCCACTTTCCACATGTTGTTGCCAGAGTTGCACCTTTGAACGGAATCCATTTATTTTATCTGTACTTGTAAGCAGGTTTTGATTTCGGCCTTGCATTCGTGTGTTCAGTTCATTCAGATGATGAAAAAGTATTCCAGTCTTGCACACCACTCATCACTTGCAAGAAGCTTTATGTAATCGGACCTCTCATTTGTCAGAAACACTGTAAGTTCCTCCCACAGCTCATAAACACAAGCCAAGGACTTGCCGTGCGACAACCACCAGACCACCGTGTGAAACAGCAAGGCTTTATGCTCCGCTCCCATTTCCTCACTCAAAGATGCAAATATGTGACTTTTCACGGGTCGTGACTTTAAGTTTACCATGTGCACAACATCGTCCAACACAGGAACTATGTCTGCGGGTAAAGTCTTGGCTACGAGGGCCTAACGGCCACCATCTACCGATTTGGAAGAGTATTACATGGTTACTCTGCCGATCACTAGACAACACAGACACTCGACAACGGCACATTATTTGGGGGTGGCACAGTGGCTGAAAAAAGCTGCTCTAGACTCCTCGATTCCTCAGCTGTCAATCATCCTTACACAGAGGAGGTAGCAAATAGGTTAAGTTCACACGACAACATTCTAAATTGCCCATACTTTAAAGGTGCACTATGTAACTTTTCTGGGGGAGAGTCTACCGCCTGCTTGATCTATAATAAAACTGGATAAGACACTTCCCCCTCTGTTACGGGGCAAGATCGGCTAGTGGCCGCTCCAGGTACTGCAGTTCCCGGGAGCTTGAGCCCAGAAAGAATTCTTCCATAGAGCACAATAAATTTTTTGTGAATTCAAACTGCCTGTGTTCTGGCAGAGCGTCCTCAAAACGCCTAAAAGTTAGCTTTGTAAGATTTACCCTAGCCCCACTCTGAACCTACACTAGCTCTACCGCCCTGTTGCACTCACACCAGTGGTGATGAAGTGTTTTGAAAAACTTGTACGGGGCTACATAACATCTTTTCTGCCACCAAGTTTTGACCCCCACCAGTTTGCTTTTAGGGAAAATAGATCCACTGAGGATGCTGTGGCCATAGCCCTCCATGCTGCACTGTCCCACCTGGAGCAGGGGGGGAGCTACGTCCGAATGCTCTTTGTGGATTTCAGCTCGGCCTTTAATACCATCCTTCCCTATAAACTAATGGAGAAACTGGTTTTTTTGGGGCTTCCACACTCCATCTGCATGTGGATTAACAGCTTCCTGTCAGACCGCAGCCAGAGGGTCAAAATAGGCCAACACACATCCAGGGCCCTCAGCCTCAGCACCGGCTCCCCACAGGGCTGCGTGTTGAGCCCTCTGCTCTATAACCTATATACATATGACTGTGTCCCTGCCCATGCCAGTAACACCTTTGTGAAGTATGCGGATGACACCACAGTGGTGGGACTCATCACTGGGGGGGATGAATCAGCATACAGGGAAGAGGTGCAGAGGCTGTCCGGGTGGTGTAAGGAGAACAACCTGCTCCTTAACACCACAAAAAAAAAAGGAGCTGATCATAGACTATAGGAGGAAGAAAACTGATATATCCCCACTCTCCATCAGTGGGGACTTGGTGGAGAGGGTCACTGACTTCAGGTTCCTGGGTGTCCAGATTGAGGAGGGTCTGACCTGGAGAAAAAACACCTCTGAGCTGCTGAAGAAGGCCCAGCAGAGACTCTTTTTCCTCAGGGTGCTGAGGAAAAATAACATCACACAGAGACTTCTGCTGTCCTTCTACCGCTGCTGCATAGAGAGTATCCTGACCTACTGCATCGGCGTGTGGTTCACCAGCTGCACGGCGGGCTCAGAGGAAAGCTCTCCAGAGGGTCATAAATGCAGCGCAGAAGACCATTGGCTGCCCTCTCAGGACACTGGCCGAGCTACACACACGTCCATTGTCTCAAAAAGGGCCAACACATCCTTGGGGACACCTCACACCCCGGGCACACTCTGTTTGAACTGTTACCATCGGGGCGGAGATACAGATCAATCAGAGCAAGGACAAATAGACTGAAGGACAGTTTTTATCCTGTAATCATTTCCACACTTAACAAACATACACGCACTTAGTAAATGTACATATTTTATATTTCATGTTTTTATTATTTTTATGTGGGACTGAAAATAGGTGAGATGTATGTTTGATGTATGTGTGAGGATGGTCAGCACTTTTTTTAAATTTCGTTGTACATGTGGATGTTACAATGACAATAAAGACTTATTCTATTCTATTCTCTGATCACTCTGATTCTGACGTCACATGGTGGAAAGTGCTAGCCCGTATTGAGGAAGTAATGCGGAAAAGTATAGAAAATAATAAGACCCCATCTTGGGTTCACCTTCCAAATTTTATTATACCTCCATGGTATTAATGCAGTTAACCATTGGAATTCTACTGACTGTATTATACAAATGATATATTTATCTGATTTTGCCAAATTCTCAATATAAATGACAGTCATCATAATTTTCAAGTCTTCAGCCTTTAGAGTACAATTCGAATGTTATTAAACAAACCTCCCAATGATAACAGTATTTTTTTCAAAAATAAAAACTTTAAATACACTGTTCCAAATTATTACGCACAACAGAGTTTCAAACCATGTTATTGTTGTAAAAGAACTGAAAATGGTCATTTGTTTATTTTTCAATTGGACGCATTAATATTACTGAAATCAAACGTTATTTCAATCAAAACATCTTAATGGGCCAAGTTACATTTTAACATAGTACCCCTTATTTGATAAAAGCTTCATAATTCTTGCATCCATTGAACTTTGTGAGTTTGTGGAGAGTTTCTGCTTGAAGAATTCTTTGCAGGATGTCAAAATAGCCTCCCAAAGCTGCTGTTTGGGTGTGAGCTGCCTCCTACTCTCATAGATCTTTCACTTGACCATGCTCCAAAGGTTTTCAATAGGAATGAGGTGAGGATAGGGGGCACACCATGAGTTTCTCTTCTTTTATGCCCACAGCAATTAATGATGCGGAGGTATTCCTTGCAGCATGAGATGGTGCATTGTCACACATGAAGATTATTTTGCTATGGAAAACAGAGTTCTTCTTTTTGCACCAAGGAAGAACGTGGTCAGTCAGAAACTCCACATACTTTACAGAGGTAATTTTCACACCTTCAGGGAACCTAAACGGGCCGACCAGCTCTCTCCACACAATTCTGGCCCAAAACATGACTTCCTGACCTCGCAACCTTGTTGGGACATGGTGGTTGTCCACCAACCATCCACCACTCCATCCATCTGGACCATCCAGGGTTGCACGGCACTCATCATTAAACACGACTGTTTGAAAATTAGTCTGTGTATTTCTGGGCCCATTGGAGCCGTTTCTACTTGTGAGCATTGGTTAAGGGTGACCCGAATAGAAGGTTTATGCATAACCGCAGGCCTCTGGAGGATTCTACACCTTGATGTTCGGGGGACTCGAGAGGCACCAGCAGCTTCAAATACCTATTTCCTGCTTTGTAATGGGATTTTAGCAGCTGCTCTCTTAATCTGACACATTTGTCTGGCAGAAACCTTCCTCGTTGTGCTCTTACCTGCACCAATCTCTGTGTGCTCTAAATCATCTACAAATCTCTTAATAGTACGATGATCACGCACGTTTTTGTGAAATATCTCAGGTTTTCATACCTTGCCCAAGGTATTCAACTATTTCATGCTTTTCGACACTAGAGAGATCCTTTTTCTTTCCCATATTGTTTGAAAATAGTGGTCTGCTTAATAATGTGGAACGTCCTTCTGAAGTAGTTTTTCCTTTAATTGGACTTACCTGGCAAACAAATTGGCACAGGTGTCTGAGATTGATTTCACTGACCCAAAGAACCCTGAGACACAATACCATTCATGAATTTCACTGGGAAACAAAAAAATTTACCTTAATAACACAACACACATAATAATTTGAAACATGGTGTAGATTATTTTAAACCATATGAAATTATATCAAATTCTAGGATGTTCTGAGCCATAAGGATCTGCTAAAACCTGTATATTTCTCTCCTTTCTGCAGTGAACGCGTACAATGGCAATGAGCTTATTTGCTTCAACCAGTTTTCCATCTTTGTGGTCGGAGCTGGAGGCTTCGGAGGGAAGAGGAGCTCGGATAAAGCCAAAGTAAGTCTGTTATTCACAAACGATAACATAGAGAGTGCTTAGTGTGTTCTGTGTCTGGACTGAAAGATGAAGCTCTATTGAAGTTACATTTTAAATGGAGAATCCGGGAAAAACGCTCTCTGCAAATAGCACATTATTCCATCTCAGTGGAGTTTTATTTTGTACAAATCCTTCCTGTATTAAGGCTGCTCTATATATCGCAATTGCATTAAAATTGCAGTTTGTTCAATTATCTCCTGGTTCCCTTTTCGGCTTAACACAAGCAGTTTTTACATTGTGGTCTTTGGTAAAAGTGCTTTCTGGCTTTTATTTCAACCATAAACTGTATAAAATGGACATAGCTAACCTCCTAGCTGCTGCATTCCAGATAGGAAGTTAGTATTAGCATTAGCACTCCAGCAATTCCAGTTCACTTTCTATTGAAAAACCGTTGCCCCTCTCTCTGTAACTACTGGTGTAAGTTTCTTCATTTTGGTCTTAAAATATTTGTATAACCCGCTCTACATGAGCCTGGCATTTTTATTTTGCTATTGTGTCCGTGAATCAAGATATAAACATTAATAACAGACAATTCAGACGCCTTTTTTCCCGGAGATTGCTCCCACTAGTGATGGCAACAGGTTTGATTGACAGTGTCCCAGCAGTGCAGGTTGGAAGGGGTGTTACCTTCAACAACCTCGCTTCAGATTGGCTCTTTGGTTGCTATGATGCTCGCAGTCAGAATTCCAAATATGGAACTCAGCTCCAAATTCATCCCTATAACCGCTAGCCTCAATGAGCTTCATTTGACTAGAGCCGAAAGCTGTGTGTGATCTCACACTCACTTAGTCCACTTCTTAATACAGTCTATGACACTAATGGACTAGCTTCTATTTCACATCAAGACAGTTGAATTGCACTGTAGTTATGATTAGACCAAAAACAACACCTTTCCTTCCTTTTAGTGTTCTCTCAAAAGTTACTGCTCCTGGACATGTTTTATAATACGCTCTGTTAATCAAATCTTGCTTTTATAACAATAATTGGAAGTCTAATCCCATGTCAACAAAAATACAGCTGTTTGTTTATGCTAGCTCATATGTGTCAAAGTCAAGGCCCATGGGCCAAATGTGGCCTGCCACGTCATTTTATGTGGCCCGTTACAAAGTGAATTAAAAGGTATGACTGTCTTAAAATATCAGTTTATCAGGAGATACAGTTACACAGCCATTTTTTCATATCTGTGCAAATATAATCTGTGCAATATTTGTAACTTGAATAAGTAACAAATATAGAAACTGTTAATTAACAAGATAAAAAATTAGTTGCATTTATTTTACATTACATTTGGTTACATTTATCTTACAGCTACATCTGGCCCTTTGAGAGCAACCATTTTGTTGATGTGGCCCTCTGTGAAAATGAGTTTGACAGCAGCTCTTTAAGCCCTTTTCTGCATGTTCTGGTTTGAATGTGTTTCTTCACCCTCTCCTCCACAGCCCCTCGTGGCTCCGCCCAAACGAGCTCCAGATGCCGTGATGGTCGACTCCACCACCAGAGACCAAGTGAGTGTCTGTGTGGGTGAATCGCAGAATAACACCGTGAGAATCTGTAGGTGGATGCTCTGGACGGGGTCTGTTGTCTGAACGCTTACAGCAAAAAGACACACAAATATTACAGATGAAATATTTAACAATATGTCTCATTTGGAAAGCTGACTCTATGACACAGCAAATATCAAGTTTAAAGCACAACCACCAACTTTTTAGCTAAGAAAATGGACTAAAATAAAAAAAACATGATTCATTCTTACTGTGAGTGGGCCTGGAGGAGGGCCCCATCCTGCTTGTTCCACTGAAATGTTGTTCCATGTTCTTAAATCAGCCCGATTAAATTTTTGGTGTGCGTGTAAACACAGCCACTGCCAAACCAAAAGGAAAAACAGAGGAAGCATCTGGGGTGAGGCAAGTCTGGGAGTCCCTGCTTCGACTGCTGTCCCCTCAAACTGGCCCTGGATAAGGAGAAGAAAATGGATGGGTGGATGGCATTGTAAAGAGTCTTAAGAGACACAACAGCAGTATCATCTTGTTCTACCTTCATGATATTTTAATGTGTTGTGAGTAAACTTATAAATTATGCATGTATAAACAATGCTTGCTTCTCTGTGGATTTAGGCTGCCTTGTACCGTCTAAGTGGTGACTGGAACCCTCTTCACATAGACCCAAGTTTTGCTGCGATGGGAGGTGAGCCATGCTACCAAAAATACTTCTAAAATACCTTCTTTCTCTATACAGTAGTTAATTTGTTCTTGGAGGGGTTGAACATAAACCAGTACTGATTGGCAATGACTTTTAATTTAGTTTTAGTCTTTCACTCACTTGTAGATTACAAAATTGGAACTAAACCAGGACTAGAACAGGAAGCAAGATATAGAGACAGGAGGTGACTGCTGACACTTTCTGTATGTTTCTGTGCCCAAAGACTATGACTTCAGTCTTGCCTGAGTTTAGCTGGGGAAAGTTGTTTTGCATCCACACACTGATCTGTTGGTTGCAGTATCAGAGTGAATCCACTGGTCCATATATCAGGACTAAACTGACCTTACACCAGGACCAAAGGTGTGAACGCAGTAGTGTTTGTCAATGAAATGTCATGCTAATTGGGTTGGCAAAATCTACAATGCATGTAATCAACCAAAATACTTGTATTCTTAAAACCTCTGTACCTCTTTTTTTTTTTCAGATTTAAAAATTTGAAAAACAGAACTAGTTAATTTTAAACAGTTTGCAGTGGTTTAAAGTTATGCATTCCAAGCATCGTAATTTGTTTAAGTTTATGAACTCTTTTGCACTTCTCAGAACCTAAAGTGGAGTTTTTCTGTGACTGTAAAGCACCAACTAGCATGCTAATATGCGCTTTCCTGAGTATCAGACAATAAAGCACTTTATAATTACCTGCAGACAGAACACAGCCAACTTATTTTGACCTTGAGAACTGCTTGGATGCATCTGTACTGTGGCAAGACACATTTTGCTCAGATACGTGAGGAAAAAATCAGGTACAGGGCCTTTAAGATTATGATGATTATTATAGCTTACTTCAACATATACACTTTGAAAACCACTTTTCTCCCCCCCTTCATATTTCTGACGGGAATTCTGGGTCAAATGATGTTTTGATGTCTTGTATATTTTATCACTCGGCGGTGCTGAAGTATGTTCTTTGTTCAGGTTTCAAGCAGCCCATTCTTCATGGTCTCTGCTCTTTTGGATTTGCTGCCAGACATGTCTTAAAGCAGTACGCGGACAACGACCCCACTAGATTTAAAGCCATCAAGGTGCGTATATTTGTATGACCTCATCTTTTTCATGAATCGTACGGTCAGCGGTCACTCCTCCTGGTCTCTTTGAATTAAAAGCCAAGATAACTCATGAGTAGGGATGGGACGGTATACGATAATATCGTTAATCGCGATAAAAAACGGTCCGCGATAAATCGTTCGTGGCATTTTTTTCAAAATCATGCACGATTATAATCGTCTTTACGGCACCAGACTGCCTCATGTTTCTGGTTTCAATACAACGTTTAGATGCTAATTTTGGTGTTTGCTCACAAGGGGGGGCCTCTGTCACAGCAATGACACTTGTCTGTGCCTGTTCTTCATCTTGTATTGTTTGACAAACTTGAGCTGAAAATATTCATCGTAAGTGACATAAACTACTGAATGTAGATTGTGTTGTGTGTAGTAGTTAAACAGCATTTTACAGAAACACACACGATATATATTTACCTACAATCATGTCAATAGCAGAATAAACCACGCTCACCGATCGAGAACAACATCCAATCCATCAAAAATAAGCTCCTCTCCTCCTGAGTCCACAGTCATCTTCACTCTGACACGAACCGCTCCGGGTCAGAGATGCCTCTAGTTTAACTTGTACAAACATCCACAGTGTCCTCGATCGTGTACTTCCTTTGTTTTGTCCGTTTCACTGCTTATTGGCTGTAAGGAGAAAACGTCACTAAACGTGTGTGACGGGACTGGTTGATTCTACACGGGGGAGAGTGGGGTGTAAACTTTTGGTCACATGTAGCACTGATTTGCTGTTTGAGGCTCCAGTGACACAACCTCCACCTTATTGGACAACACTGGTGTCAATCAGAAGATAACACGTGTGTTTATCTCTGAGAAACAAAGGCCCAATTCGTCACATGCACCGTTCGTTGTACTGTTCAAAGTGCAGGTCGAAGTACCGCCCGACTTAAATGCGCCTTAAGGGCACTTTGGTGAATTTTTGGTGAATTGAGACACGGCCAAAGTCGCCGCTGTCTTAAGTTTATTTTGCCTGAAATTGACCAAAGAAATGCAAAAAAGTAACAGACCAGATTTTGCGTGTGGAATACTTTCCTGCAGCAGATTGGACATGGAGGATCTAACTTATTTTGTGGACATAATTTCTTGACTGGATTATATTCTCTGGACCTGTACGGAACGAATGAGACCAACTTTGTGGAATATGTTGATGTTTGACAGAATCAGAGCCTCAAAGGTGAGTGAAGTCCAAATCCGCATTTTGGGCTTTTCTGTAAAAACATCTTTCCTGTCAGCTCTGAGGTGATTCCAGGTGAAAATTGTTTGCATATACAAAAAGAGGAGCGCTGTAGCTTTCATTTGATGTGTAGATTGTTTGTGTGGGTGACACAGAAGTACATGTACATTCCTGTAGAGTTGTAAAGTAGACCCGGGGCGTCGGAATGTTGACAAATGAATAATTATGGCGATAATATCGTATCGTGATTTATTTTGGTCACGATAATCGTGAGTCTAAATTTTATATCTTCCCATCCCTACTCATGAGTACATTGAATTTTTTCCACACAAAGGGAAAAATGAACCGAACAGAAGTTCAGCTGCGTTTGTTTGTATTCAACATGGTCACTCGGGATTGCATATATTTACATACATAAGATGCTCTACAAAGTACGGGAGTTATTTTAGGTCAAATAGAGTTACTGAAGTGAGCAAGCTTATCAGACCACATGCACGAATAAGTAATCTTAGAAGTATTTTCGTTCTCTTTCAATAATATATAAGTGGTCTTCAGATGTGATGTAACATTTCACAAGAGACATGGTATTTTTTATAAGACATGCATGAAAGCTAAAACCACAAATATTGAACCAAAACATTCATCAGTGTCTTAAGTGCCCTTGAAATGGCTCATTACAAAAAAACAAAACAAAAAGAAACACACAAGGAGGAATTTTGACTTGCGTTCATAAACTGTATAAAGAAGTGGATTAAGTGAGTGTGATGTTACCCATAGCGTTCGGCTCCAGTTAAATGAAGCTCATCGAAGCTAGAGCCACTCCGGAGCGAGGCTGCTGAAGGTAACGCCTCTTCCTGCCTGCACCACTGGTTTAGCACAAAGTGGGTGCTTGGCAGCGCTGTTAATGAAATCTGTTGCTAACGCTAGCAGGAGTGACCTTGGGGGAAAAGGAGCCTGATTTAAAGGTTATTAATGTTCATATCTAGATTTACAGACACAATAGTTAAAAACGCCAGGATCATGTAGAGGGTTAATACAAACATTTTAAGACCAAAATGACAAGCCTGACAGGAGCAGTTGCAGAGAGAGGGGCGGCCAGTATTGTAACAGTTCATCCCTATTTAACACAAAGTAATAATCCATTTTATATATCTTGTCTTGTTGTTCAGGTGCGTTTTGTGAAGCCAGTGCTGCCAGGACAGTCTCTCCAGACAGAGATGTGGAAGGAGGGCAACAGAATCCACCTGCAGTGCAAAGTTTGTCTAAAAATCTGATTAAAATGACAAAAACAAACATATTCATAAACATCAAAAAAAAATAAAAAAAATTTTTTATTTTTTTTCTCTTCAGGTAAAAGAGACCGACGCTGTGGTTCTCTCTGGGGCCTACGTGGATTTACACCCAGCATTAGATGAAGCTCCAGAAAGTCTTCCCAATGTAACTCAAATTCAAACCTTTCTATTTCCATAATATAGTTTATTTTTACAGCAATGGAGTTGTATAAAAGCCAGTGTTTATTTGGCAACCGCTTTTAATTTGGCTTTGAGATGTGTTCACTTCACACACAACATACTTTCACGTTTACTTCAGTCATTTTTTTGTCTCTGTATCTGTACTTTTACTTAAGTAACTAAATTGAGTACTTCTTCCACCACTGTATTCAAGACTAAAGCAGGACTAGACCAAGACTAGACCGGGACTGGACTGGAGTGGTTATTTTTTACTGAGTACTTCTACCCCTGTATGAAAAGTGGGTTTATATGTTGCAGAGCGGGGGACTGCAGAGCGAGCTGGTCTTTGCAGAGATTGGGCGCAGGATTAAAGACATGGGCTCAGATCTGGTCAAAAAGGTCAATGCTGTGTTTGGATGGGAGATCACCAAGGACGGACAGAACGCTGCGCAATGGAGTGAGTGCAGTGTTTAAAGAGGAGGCGGGAGTATTACAGTGCCCCCCCATCTTATTATCTTACTCACAAGGTTCTATATTACACAAAATGGACTCTTGTGAGTATTAAGCCATGTTGTTACCTCCTCAAAAACATTCCTGGAGTTCTGTTCTGTTTCATTCACACATGTTTGAGTAACACTTTATTATTAGTCTGTTTACATTTCCAAAGCTTAAATTACTCTGTTCCACCTTCTGATGTCATGAATTGGTTGTTTTCAAGTTAACAGTTACCTGTAAATTGTGTTCAGTGCAGATGAGCTGTTCCAGGTCTGAGCTCATCCAAATGATTCTAGTGAAGGTGTATAGAGTTTAAAAACATATTGGAGCACTTCCTGTATTACCACTTAATGACATCATGAGGTGGAACAGAGTGTTTTCTGTTTGAAAGAAGAACTATATACACAGGGTTTGTGTGTTAAACATGTGTGAATGAAACAAACACAACTCCAGGTCTGTTTGTGATGAGGAAACAACATTATAACAGATCAGAAAATAGTGTAATACAGGCCCTTTAAGGAATCCTGTGTTTCCTGAGTTTGAGGCTTGAGTGCTCAGAAAATTGCTGTTTTCACCTGTGCCCTAGCCCTGCCCACTTCCTTACACTAACTTGCGTTTATTAGAAAATTATCTGACAAGCAATATATATTCCTTTACTGTTAACTCTTCATTATAGACTGTGACTTGTTTTAACCCTACAAGTGTTACCCAGAGCTGTTTCAGAATAAATACTTTTTGGTGCTATCGATCGATCCGCTCATCATTATTAGGTACAGGGCGGAACATGCATTTCTGTGATTGGTTAATCCACCTGTCAATCATCTCTCTCTTTGAAAAGAACAGGAGGAGAGTCTGGGACAGTCTATTAAAATGGAGATTGGCTCTTGACTTTGTGCTGTGCAGTTTCCCCAGATCTGACCGTGGACATAGTTCAGTTTGTTTATCGTCTTTGTAAAGCCGTCTGGGGACCTCACACGACCCCATTGGCAGCACTCGAAGTCTATTTACTTTAGAGCGATTTATTTACGCTGGTCATAAAAACGCTCATTCAAAAACACCAGCTGTAAGTGTTCAGCTCAGGAACGACCGTGAACATGATTGGCGTTTAGCTAACGAGAAGCTAAAGTGAAGAGGAGCAGTATTTATGACGTAGTAACACCAGCCTGGAGGAGCTGTACTAACAGAAAACAAAAGGACCTGAAGGATGAGAGCAGCTTTTATGATCATAATAAATTAATAATACATTTTTATTTATAATGCACTCTTCATTCACAGACTCCCAGAGTGCTACAATATAAAAGAACTTTAAAATACTAATTGCTAAAAGCTAAAAACATCAGCAGTAGGCTTTTCTAAATAAAAAAGTCTTTAAATTAGCTTTAAAAAAGTCCAGGCTCTGTGTGGCTCTCAGCTGGACAGGGAGGCAAATTCCCAGTCGTAATGCAGCTGGGGGGGACCTGGAGGAGCATGCTGCCTGAAGATCTGAGGGTGCGGCTTGAGGGTTGTAAAGTGATCGGGTCTTGCAGATACAGTGGCACCTGAACAGTGACGCATTTTATGGGTCAGCAGAAGAACTTTGTATTCGATCCGGGATGAAACAGGAAGCCAATGCAGTGATTTAAATCATATGTGATCATTATCGGATATGATAATAAGGCTATTTATGGCAAATAATTAACTTAGTCCTAGTTTTGTCTCTGTTACGTGTTTATTTTGACAGAGCCGATGCCGATGTCAATTGTTTAGAATTTAGTGGAACCAATGGACGATTTTGGGCCAATGTGTTGGGTCGATTTTGATCATTTTCCCCAAATTCTGTAATTTAAATTTACTACAAACTCCCCCTAAGCCCCTTTTACCACAACCCTATAAGAGGCAGCAGATGGAATAAGACAAAATATCAGGTGAATATGGGCGACGCCAAAGCAGAACGATCTACACCCTGCACGGACATAGGGCCTAAACACACACTGAATGTAGTGTACTCTGTCAGTGTTATTCACAGCCTTGTAATTGTCCCTGTTTTCTAAAATACTCCTGATGTTTTGTGTCTCTGCTCCTCCGTCTGCAGCCATTGATCTGAAGAGCGGCAGCGGTTCCGTTCACAAAGGCCCCTTCAGCGGAAAGACCGACGTAACCATCACAGTGTCCGATGAAGACTTCATGGAGGTGGTGCAGGGCAAGCTCAACCCTCAGAAGGTAAACGAACACAATCGATTCACTCATCCATTTATCCGGATCTGCGGAATGTCAAAATATGGATCCAGATGTAAAAGGGAATCACTTTGTGTCCCCACTCGGAAAATCAATCTTGAAATAACATTTGGAAAAGTACCGTAAATTTCGGACTATTGAGCGCACCTGAACATTTTAAAAGATTTATTTTGTACATATATAGGCCGCATGTTACAAATTTGTTGTAACACAAGTTATTGACACAGAAATACGGTACACAGAGGGTTTTTTTAGTTTAAATTTAAGACATGCATTTTTCAAACTGTGCCTGAAAATCGGCACCAACACGCCATCAACACGGGATGAACATACCTGCACGTTTAGAAAATAAAGCAGCACCAACACGGGCTATCTGCTTTTATTTCCTCTGAAAACTTGTGTCGTCTTTCTACATTGACTGAGTTCTTCCCACTGCCGCCTCCAACGTCGCACCATCGATTCATACCAAAATGCTCTGTTCCACTTTGTGATGTCACATTGTGGTAGTTTTCAAGTTAAAAGCTACATTTTACCTTTAGTTCAGTAGAGATCAACAATTCCAGGGCTGAAATCATCCACATGATTCTAGTGAAGGTGTATGGAGTTTAAAAACACAGTGGAGCACTTCCTGTATGATCACATGACATCACAAGGTGGAACAGAGTGTTTTTTGTTTGAGAGAAGAACTCAGCCTAAATATGCAGGGTTTGTGTGTTAAACATGTGTGAATGAAACAAAACACGACTCCAGGTCTGTTTGTTACAAGGAAACAACATTATAACATAGATCAGAAAACTGTCATATGGGACCTTTAAGTTTTGTGGTACTTTTATAATTTCAAATGTGTCTGTGTGTTCCAGGCCTTCTTCTCGGGTAAACTAAAGATCAGAGGAAACATCATGCTAAGTCAGAAGTTAGAGGTCATCTTGAAGGACCACGCCAAGCTCTAAAGCTGCCCTCACACTCGGTCCTGATGTAGACTTGGTTTGGTCCAGGTCTAGTCCTGGTTTAGTGCTGGTCTGGTCCAGCTTTATTCCCGAGTTAAGTCCCAATTTCGATGACGTGATTTTGTGCAAGTGTGAATGAAACTTAAGACTCCATCAACATCTGACTAAGTATCTGACCAAGACAACCAGACCATCATCAATACAAGACGAATGCATAACAATAAATAAAACTGAATTATGTTTTACAAAGGTAGCTGTTTGTTAATGGTTTTTAAGGCATTTTAAGGCAGACACGTTATTACAAAGACTGAATTCATATTGATCAAATGGTTTAGAATAGTTCAGGCTGAGGTCCATCCCCCAAACAGCACTCCGCCATGACATCTGCTTACCTCACCAAACTCCTCCCTGCCGTCAAAACCGGACATCTATCCGTTTTTATTGGGTTTTTTCAGTTGTTGTTTAATTTTTAAGTATGAAAGTTTAAAATTTCCCTCTTTAAATATTCCACCCAAGGATTTTCAAACCTTCAAATTCAAGTCGAGTGTAAAATTCACAGCAAAGATCCAAAGATGCAAAGGAAAAAGCAATCGATCATGTGTGACTGATCATGTGTTTCCTATTGGCTGTTCTCTTCTGTGGGTAGAGCTTATAGTTCAGAGCTCAAGTTTGATGATTTTGATCAAGATTTGAGACAAACTTTGAAATTTTTTCATTCTGAATTTCAGTTGCTTTGAAGTTTACATTTTCAGAGTTAAAAAAATCAAACGTTTAAAACTCAAAATCTGATGAAACAAATGATCTTTGAGTGTTTACAAAAGCTCTGTATAAACACAAGGACAGTTAAGGTACAGTTACTATGAACTGGGGCTGATTGAGTACCGTCATTTACACTGTTTTCGACTTTTTTCGACAACTTTAAGAACCTGAACCTGATTTTGAACCATAAGTGAAAAACATCAAGATTAAACTGAGAAATGCGTGTCTGGGATCGTCATAGGCAGTTGTTTCTTTTGTTTGTTTGTGTAGTAAATAAAATTTTCCTGACCTTTAAAAAAATGCCAGGTTTAAAATGTCAAATTATATTCCCATTACCTGGTTCTATCAGCTGTAACTCTGTGGTGTTAGTAATAAAACTGGTACTTGACTTTTTCTTTCAAATAATTCTTTTTAATTAGCAAATAGCTTCAATGTTAAGTACTTGGTTAAGATCAGTGCTATTTCAGATGCTCACAACTACCAGTTTTTTGCATGTAAAGCTGCTCTGTCAAAAAATGAAAACATGATTTCTGTAATTAATAATGTAACATGTACAGTGTCATATCTTTATATTATCCAAACTGAGATGTTTTAATATGAAAGTTTTCTCTAATAAATCCAATGATATTAAATGTGTCGGGATTTTGTTTTGCTTGGGAACATGAGTGGGAAAAAGATATACCAACGAGATAATCCCAGGGTTGCCAGATTGGGTACTCCAAAAGAAATCAAGTGTAAAGTCAAATGCAGCGTACACATTTCCGTACAGGAATGCAGTAACTTTAAACAAAATGGTTTCTGTCAGTGGCGACATTTCTAAAGTCAGATTAATCAAATAATGAGCGACTGACCAGTGATTGGGTCAGATTATAGGGCTCAGATTATACGACTTCAGACTAGGGATGGAACGATATTTAATTTTAGACTCACGATTATCGTGACCAAAATAAATCAATTAGCGATATTATCGCAATAATTATTAACTTTTTAAAACGTTCTGACGGCCCGGGCCTACTTTACAACTCTACGGGACTGTACATGTACTTCTGCGTCACCCACGCAAACAATCTACACATCAAATGAAAGTACAGTGCTCGTCTTTTTGTTTATGCAAACAATTTTCACCTGGAATCACCACAGTGCTGACAGGAAAGACGTTTTTTACAGAAAAGCCAAAAATGTGGATTTGGACTTCACTCACCTTTGAGGCTCTGGTTCTGTCAAACATCAACATATTCCACAAAGTTGGTCTCATTCGTTCGGCACAGGTCCAGAAAATATAATCCACTGAAGAAATCATGTCCACAAAATAAATTAGATCCTCCATGTCGAAAATGCTGCAGGAAAGTATTCCACACGCGAAATCTGCTCCGTCACTTTTTTGCATTTCTTTGGCCGATTTCAGGCATAATAAACTTAAGACAGCGCCGACTTTGGCCGTGTCTCAATTCACCAAAAATTCACCAAAGTGCCCTTAAGGCGCATTTAAGTCGGGCGGTACTTCGACCTGCACTTTGAACAGTACATCAAACGGTGCATGTGGAGAATTGGGACACGGCCTTTGTTTCTCAGTGTTAAACACACGTGTTAACTTCTGATTGACACCAGTGTTGTCCAATAAGGTGGAGGTTGTGTCACTGGAGCCGCAAACAGTGAATCAGTGCTACATGTGACTGAAGTTTACGCCCCACTCTCCCCCGTGTAGAATCAACCAATCACATCACACACGTTTAGTGACATTTTCTCCTCACAGCCAATGAGCAGCGGAGCACGTGTGTGATATGCCGAGATTTTCCGTAAACAGACGGACTTTACCGAGTAAACGAAGCGTGTTAATGCGCGCATTGTAGGCGCTGTTTTGCTTCTAAACATGATGAAACGGACAAAACGAAGTACACGATCGAGGACACTGTGGATGTTTGTACAAGTTAAACTAGAGGCATCTCTGACCCGGAGTGGTTCGTGTCAGAGTGAAGATGACTGTGGACTCAGGACGAGAGGAGTTTATTTTTGATGGATTGGCGTGGTGCGCCACGATTAATCCCGATTAATCGCGAACACATCGCGATTAATCGTGGGTGCATCGCGATAAATCGGGAGCACATCGCGGCTGCGGTAAATTTCATATATTTTCCCATCCCTACTTCAGACACAGTGGTGGAACGTAATGAAGTAAAAGTAGTAAAGTACATAAATACATAAAATTATACATAAAATAATATATAATACAATTATACAATACATACATAATACATAAAATTTATACATTTTACAGTGGGTACTTTTTACTTTTACTTCACTACATTTGAGAGCAGGTATTTGTAGCTTTTACTTCACTACATTTTTAGACAGGACTGAAAAGTAAAAGTATTTTTATTATTGTCTGAGACTGAAAAGGCTGAGGGTTTATTTTTAACACGCTCATAATTTTAGCAAACAAAAATATACAAATAAAATCAGAAAAAAAACCCCAGATTGATTCAATTATTTGTTTCTGCACAAATCTTTAACAAAATTGCTACATTTGAAGCTTCATAAGATCTCAAAATCTAGGCAAAATACCTTTACTTACCTAAGTGCATTAAAACAGGTACTTTAATACTATTAAGTAGGTTTTTGTATCATAAAACCTACTTAAGTAACAAAATGGAGTACTTCTTCCACCACTGGCTACAAATCCTTGTCTTTGCTAATTAATGTTTTCCTCATTAACACATGACCTGCCCCTTTTTTACATTTACAACAGTTTTCTATGTGTGTCCTGTGTATTATTGTATTATATATTGTATTTTATTGTGTTTTGTTTTGTCTGATCCACGGGTGTCGTAGATTATCACTACAGAGCGCACAAGGACACCATGTCTTCTTACTCAAGTTTCTTTTAAACATTGATGTTGTGGCAGTAACTCAAGAAGGTTTTATCACTTAATAGTTTATTACATTTGTACATGGACTTTATACAATAGTTCAATTTACACAAAATCTGAATTAGAAAATTAGATTCACATTTGCAAGAAAAAATCTCATTAATTTGGTTCGGTGATTAAGACAAGTCCTTCAGCAGAACTCGTCCAGCTACAAGCTAAAAGCATCTGGACACAAGTACTTCCATAAAAAGTCCAACTTGTCTCATTTGGACTTAAAATAAATGGAATAATTAAAATGAAAATATGTCCAGTTTCTGCAGGTGAGATAAAAACAAAAGCAGAGTGGTGCGAGATCACGTCCTCCAGGAGAACAGAAGAAAATGGCAAAAGAGGGAAGCAAAAAAGCATCGTGAGGTTAGTCTCCTGTTTCATAAATACTTCTGTACAAAGAGATTCTTCATAATGGATGATATACTATATTTATAATAATAACAGTAATGACCTGTTTAAGTACAATGTAATTGACTGAGAAATTTGAACTTAAAGCACAGAAACTAGAACATAACAGGGAAGCACTGATGTGACGCTGGTGTCCGATATATCGACGGCAATATCAAAAATGTTCGGCTTCCTAAGAGATCAGTTCAATCGATATCCCATTTTTGTCCATAAATTTGTGTAATAAGATGATTTACTAGTTGCTTGGGATCCAGAACACACACTTCTTCAAAAAGGTGGTTTTGTTTGTAAATGATGTGTGACCAATGAGCTCCTTCGTTTTACATGTCACTGAACATAAACGGATCTGATTGGATGATCAGGTTTGACCGAGCTTAATATGTAGCGGAGGACGTGGGGATCAGACTGAATAACTGACTGATCTCACTCTGTACAAAAACACAGAGGCCTGGCCAGGCTACATTTACAGGCCAGAGTTGGTTCAAAATGCATAACGCGCTCTAAAGCTTGCTTGTCTCTAAGGAGATGTCATCACTTTCCTTGAAACATTCCACAGCACAGTATGGCGTGAAACTCATACGTCACCATGGAAACAAGGATGTGACGCTATGCAGTTCAGATCTGTGGAGAGGCGAGTCTGCCCACAGTAAGAATACATGTTTGTCACGGCGATTTTTGCAGCAACTAATAACTGAATAAATCATTGATATGTTTATGTCATAGTCTGGAACATCCCAGGCAAAGTGGTAACATCTCCATGGAGACAAGCAGGAAACACTATGCAGGTCAGCTCTGTGGAGAGGCGAGTCTGCTCACTATAAGAGCTTGTCGCAATGTTTTTGGAGCAACCTATAATTGAATAAATCATCGATATGTTTATGCCATAGAGTGGAATATCCCAATAACATCTCCATGGAAACTAGCAGAAAAGTTACATGGTGCAGCTTTAAACCTTATCTAAAGTACATTATAATGACATTTTATTATAGGTAATTTCACAGTTCATTACATTGTGCTTAAAAAGACCAGTATGATGTTTTCAAAGGGGGTCGTAAAACAAAGTGTGACCCAAACTTTTATATTTTGAATAATAATAAAAGATATGGAGAAAGTGAAGTTTACGGATCCATCTACACATAACTGCAGTTTATCAGCTTCATAAAACCGCTGCGGCATCCTCCCTGAATTTACGCAAACGATAAAACAAACTCATAATTCTTTCTCAACAGCAGTGGTGGGTTGCACGGGCAGTTAGCATCATGAAATAGCAAACTTTAATAATTTACCTTTAGCATCTTTAGCGTCTTTAGCATCTGCTGAGTTCAAGCACTTTTCAAAATAAAACACAAATAATCAAGGCAAATGATAGTTTTCAAGGCAGTTCAAAATAAAATGGTCCTTGATTTAAGGTAATAAAAAGTGCCAACGGTGTCAAATAAAAACTCAAAAATTTTAAAATTCGCCAAAAATTATGCTACACTTTCTAAACACACAAATCCGACTAGTAGTTGTATGCATTGCTTTTTAAAATTAAAGCTAGCCTGTGGAACTTTTTCACCATAGAAACCACCAAACTGTGCAGTAATTACGTAATTTAAGGGTTAAGGACACTTATAGCATATTATTACGAGTACCATAGGCAGTTAACACATTTTTATCACTCTCTCTATAGATATATATATATATATTTATGAATCTGAATACCAAAGACATAGCCTAAGCTACCTGTATATTACTCTATGTGCAAATATAGAGAAAGGAGAATCTAGTATTGATGTGATATTTTAAGAGGTAAAAATCAACATCTCTAATAGCCTATAAGCTAACGTATAAAACGGCTCTGTTTTTTATTTTGATCGTTACAAAAATTGGCCCTCTGCTGGCAAGTGTGGATGGAGCGCCTAATCGCACCAAAAACTCATGGTATTAAAACATGTAATGTGCTTTCTGCTCCAAATACTACGTCATATAGGTTGCGTTCACGGCGTTGGAGTTTAGAACGAGGGGAGAGGTCTGTATAACTCTGAGATTCTTCACTAAAGGGTAATATTACACAAAATGTACTCTAAGATTTAAGCCATGTTATGATGCCGTTACCACCACAAAAACATACACATGGAGTTGTGTTTTGTTTCATTCACATGTTTGAGTAATCCTGTGTTATTAGTCTGTCTACATCTCCAAAGCTCACAAGGCTCTATTCCACCTTGTGATGTCATGATGTGGTAATGTTCAAGTTAACCACCATCTTTTACCTTTAGTTCAGTAGAGATCGGCAAATCCAGGGCTGAAATCATCCAAATGATTCTAGTGAAGGCGAGTTTAAAAACACAATGGAGCACTTCCTGTTTTACCACATGACATCACAAGGTGGAACTGAGTGTTTCTGTTTGACAGAAGAACTCTGCGTAAATATGCAGGATTTGTGTGTTAAACATGCGTGAATGAAACAAAACAACTCCAGGTATGTTTGTGATAAGGAAACAACATTATAATACAGGCCCTTTAAAGACAGAAATGCATTTGTTTGGGACTGGGTTCATAGAAAGTGCCATATTAATTCAGGGTCTTAAAGCTGCATTATGTAACTTTTCTGGTGGGGCTTCACTTCCTGCTTTTCTCCAAGGAAACGCTATTGTTTTGCTCACAATGTTTCACATTATACCATCAAATTACACATTTTTATTGCAAGAACATCACCTAAAAAAAAGCTTTCTTACGGTGAGAGAGCTGTAACCTGTGACTCAGTGTTGTGGCATCACCTACTTTGTTTTACATTAAGTCTGTACCGTGAAACATTCTAGGGGACTAACATCTCCATGGTGAAAAGCAGGTTGCACAGCCTCCACTAGACAAGTTACACAGTGCTCCTTTAAAGGTATCTGTGTCAAGTTTTAGTAGCACTGAAACACAAAGTGAAAAAAATGTTTGAGCCAAGTTCATTTGTGCTGACAGAGAAGACGTTGGCGAACTTTGCGCTAGTTTCTGTGTCATATGGATAGACCCAGTACAGACACAAATATTAACCATAAACATAATTTCTGGACAGCCAAAATGCAAAGGCAACCACAGTATTCTGACCTAACCGCCAAACAAAATGGTAAACCAGTCTTGAGAACGTTACGTCACGTGAATGCAACCTAGCGAGCGGTGCTAGCTAGAGGTTTGAACACTGCAAAAAACAGAGGAAGTGATGGAGGAGAGCTGTGTCCGCACTCAAGACAATTGTGGGGTTTTCATGTTATTCTACTGCACATGTGCAAAAAGGCTTCTTCTTCTACTTCTTCTGTAGATTTCTGTGCTCTGGATCCGTACCCTGTGACACCTCAGACAAAAATGTTTCAGTTTGTGTTCACACTGCTGCAAACGTCAGTCCGTGTACACTCTAAAAAGTATATCTAGCATTGGTTAATATAACTTGTATTCAAAATATTAATATGATTTTTATTTTTGCCTAGTCTAAACTGAATGAATGGAGCTCAACAGTGACCCCCCTGGTGAGTTCTGGAAGTAAAATTCTCATTCATTTTTCCCTATAGACATATTAAAAGTTTAGAAATTGCAAAGGTTTTGAAGTATTTGACAGAAACTTGTCTTTTAAATGTATTTTTGGACTTAAACCACCACGTTATAGATAGCACGTAGCTGGTTAGCACGTAGCTAGATAGCTAATGAGCACTACCCCATTAGCAGAGAAGTTATACTGAAATCAAAAGTAAGAGGTAAGAAAGAAGTTGAACACTCTTGGCCCATTAAGGCAAAGAATTTCTCCAAACATTAATATTATGATTTCAGGTCATTCCAATGCTAGATGAGGCTTTTTACAGTACATCTCGTGTCTTTAGTCTCTACTCGTTGGCGTTCAAAATGGCCGCTGGCTCGTTTCAAATGATAAACTTGACGTCACTCTTGAGGTTGCCGTGGTTATTGTTGATGGCGTTGAAGCGATTGGGGAGGACCCTAAGCTTCATGGTCCCGTCGGCACCGCAGGAGAAGATGTGATTGGCCGGTCCCACCTCGATCTGCATGACCCCCGTCCCGAGGTTACGGAAGAGGGACTGGCGAGCGTGTTCGTTTGGGAAAGAGTAGAGCAGCGTCTGCGTACTCAAACTCCAGACCTGAGGACATAACAGGACAAACGAGGAATTAGAGAACACATTTTGAAGTGAGGGGATTTACTACAGCCTAAAGGGGAAGACAGAGGTCAAAGGTCAAATGCAGGTACTTAGAGATGAAGGAGAGTTAGGCACCCACCTCTGCTCATTATGGCCGTCCCACCCCTACTATAGAGTGCTCAAGTAAGTGTAACGTTACTTCAAAATATTACTTAAGTAGAAGTACAAAGATGTGGCTCAAGAAATTACTCAACAGTAAAAAAGTATTTGGGAAAAATACTACTCAAGTAAGAGAAACTGTCAGGACCCTCTCTCTGTAACTGCTGCTGTCAGGCTCGTCATTTCGGTCTTAAAATGTTCTTATTAACCCGCTCTACATGATCCTGGTATTTTTATTTCACTATTGTGTCCATAAATCAAGATATGAACATTAATAAAGAGACAAATCAGGCATCTTCTTTCCCCACGGTCACTCCTGCTAGCGTTAGCAACACGTTTGACTGACAGCGTTGCTCAGTGAGCTTCATTTGACTGGAGCTATGGTCGGGACGAAAGATCTGATTTATAATTTGAAGTTAATGTAATGTGGAGGACAAAACATGAAATAATCCACAAAATCTGGTATTTTCAAAAAGAGTACAATCTAAATCATATCTGAAGGAGCTGCAAGAAACACAAATGTTCAAATCATTTCATATTGTTGACGTAAGGCTCAAGTCACTTGAGACTTACTCACAGTGGGAAGAAGAACCACAGCTTTTACTCAAGTAAGAGTACTGGTACTTTTATAATACTCAAGTAGGAGTAAAAGTATGCTGCTAAAAGAAAGTACTCTGTTACTGTTACATTTACTCATGTAACTTTGTAGTTTTAAGACCAAATGAGAGTACTCTCCTTCTCTAATAATGAGTCAGAAAGGTGGAGTGGAGCCTTATGCTGCACTGAGCTAAACAAACTCTAGAGTCTCAGACCAGTAGCATCAAATTGAAAATAGCGTCTGGATGGAGTGGAAACTTCTTGATTAAAAACATTATCCAAATGACTTAACCTTTGAAACCTTTCCTCCCAGTTATTATTGGGTATAGATTTTTTTTTAACAATCCAACGATCTAGATACACTGTCAAAATTTAATCAGACCTATTCTACAAAGTGAACTTTTCAGAGCTTTGAACCATATCCTAGTTATTTCTTGTTGAGCCTCTGAAGTTGTATTTGGAGTGATTCATGTTTGAGTGCTCTTGCGTAAGATGACTTTACAATGAAGACTTCTACTTAAACACAAATCACAAATCTTATCATAATCACAATACTTTCTTTTTTCTCCAAATCCCCCCCAAATATCTTGCACTTGTAGTTTAAACCTCTTAAGACCTATTTTGAAATACATGCGATGCTTGTATTAGTTCCTATTTCAGTCTTCTCTCAAATGTTACTGTTCTTAGTTGTTCACAATCGGCTCTCTGAACAGAATTATATAGCAATTTTCTACCTTCAAGTCACTCACATCAACCACTCACACACACACATATACACATGGGGGGGGTAAGTGTCTAGCCCAAGGACACCACAACAGTATTCATCTGTGGGAGCTGGAATCGCACCAACAACCTGTGTCCACTGAGCCGCTGTCGCCATCCAGAATCCTACTTAAAAATGAATCGCAAATCTAAGCTCAAACACATAACATCCATATTGCAGTGGATTTTTTAGCAAACACAGTCACATCGAAACTCTGCTGCAGCTCTGAATTCAAAGCAAACATTTTTTCAAATAACATCAGGGTCTGTTTCTTTTCCCACAAAGTTATGAAGTCATTTTGGGGCAGGGAAGGAGGAAATAAACAGGAAATAAACAGGAAGCGTGTAGACGGACTTGTGCTGTGAGCCCTGGTGTTCTCAGAGTTCATTGTTTTGAGTCACATTCACATTATTATTTGATAAACCTCTGCTGTACGCTGCAGCTAATCTCTCTTTTCCACACAGCGCTCTGAAAGCTCGCAAATGCACTTTGGATCTATGTTTGGGGTTATATCATACAATTATTGACTTGAATAAACTTGTAAATTTGTGAAACACTTTGGTAACTATGGCTGTTTTTAAATTTGTTGTGTAAATACATAGATTGATTAACAAGGTGCTTTTTTTTTTTTTTAGGCCAAATTAGAACGATTTTAGGAAAAAATATTATAGTTTTTCTGATGCGATTTTAAATGTGTCCAGAAGAATCCACAGAAAGACTGAAATATGAACTGAGAAACTAATACAAGAATCACATTTCAGAACATGTTTGTACAGGGTTAGCGGTTTTTAGGCAGAATAAAGACCCCATCTGACACACGGGGAGGGCGTCTGACACACAGGGACATTTCAGAACATGTTTGTACAGATCTAAACTACAGGGTGAGCAGGTTTTATGCAGAATAAGACAGGAGATTTTGTTGTTTTGTTGTTTTTAAAAACTGCAGTGTTTGAGATTTGCTAATTGCGTTCAATTCAAATTGTGATTATTTTTCATATTTTTATGACTAGTCAAACTGAGTCTATTGTGTGTTGGGATTTGAGAATTTTTTTTTACCAAACAAAGGTTAAAATAAAGTGATTTAAAGGTCCCATATTACACAAAATGGACTCTTGAGTTTTAAGCCATGTTATAATGTTGTTACCTCAAATAACATCAAGGATTTTCAAAATATCATGAAGCTACTACCTTGATGTTGCCTTCGGAGGAGCCACTGATGAAACAGTCCTCGGTGGGGTCCAGGGCGAGGGCTTTGACCGGGGAGTCGTGGGCCTGAAAGCTCTGCCTCTGGTGCCTGTGTGAGAGCTCCAGGACACTCACAAAGCCCCTCCTCCCGCCCGTGATGAGCAGCTGCTGTCGGGGCGCCATACATAGGACCGTGGCCCCGGAGTCATGGCAACTGAAAGCTGCAACAGAGAGGAGGTATGTTTTTAATGTATTGACAGAAAGTAGTGCAATTTTCCAACTCCAAAGACATGATTTTTGTCGGTTGAAAGCACTTTTAAACCATGAGATTAATACAGCAGGTTTGTGAACCCAATCCCAAACAATAATGGTTGTTTCGATTTCAATTTTGGAACAGAAAAAATTAATTGTATTATTCCCCCAAAGTCTGAACTTTGCTCCAAACCAAACATTTTTACTGGGATTTGGCTCTGGACGTTTTAATTAAAAAGCCTTAAGCTGATCACTGATGATGACTCAAGTGATTGGACCTGGATCAGATTATAATTCACTTATATTTTTACTACAATTTTCAGTAAGATCTAAAATAAATAAAAAACCTCCAAATATGTGCGTTCTTTTAAAAGGGCCCATGTATGTAACTTTTTAGCCATAAAACAGACTAAAATAAAAGCAAGTTTTTTTGATGGAGTTTATTGCACTGAAAAACTTGAACTCATTTCACCTGGAAGAGGGCGCACACTTGCTTGTTTTCATAGAAATGTTGTTCTTTTTGCTATAATATTCCAGAGAATGGGATAAAACTTGTCACTTTCTAAACTTTCTATTTCCATTGAATCATGCAGGTGCCAGCTCCAGAAAGTTACGTACTGTCCCTTTAAGTCTAAACAGTCAAACTGATTCTTAACATAAAAACAGAAATCTGGCACATCCCTTTAAGCAGAGGTGCAATCGATACTTACCATGTACGAGGCTGTTGGCCGGTACAACCAGAGTGTCCCATATGCACACGTTCCTACAGAGACAGAAGAGACCGAAGAGACGAAAGCAGAGAGACGAGAGAGGAGGAGAGAGAGAGGTAGAGAGGAGAAGAGAGAGAAGAGAGGCAGAGAGGAGAGAGGAGGAGAGAGAAAGTGAGACAGGAGACCTGTGAGTGGAGGCTGCAGTTCAGTGGAGCAGAGACTTGTCCAATTAGAAATAACTGGCCTCAGGTGAGCACAGAACAAGGTGTCTGTGAATGAACACAGCTGGAAATCACAGAGCTCCTCATGAGTTAATATGTTATAAGGCGATGTGTTATAATTGATTTATTGCACATGATAAAATCTAAAATACATCATCCTTTACAAATACATTTTTAATTAGTACTGCTTAAAACTCCTAAAATGTATAATTAAAAATGTTAAAGGCATTGTACCTGATTTCTATGGTTTCTACTTCTTGTGAACCATGATTTTGTGTTACTTGACACTACATATATATACTTTTTACATACTTCCTGGTTAGCGGACAATAAAAGTGTGTTATAACTGAGTGCAGACAGTACACAGCTGTCTCAGTTTGACCCCAGGACCTGCTTTTAAAACATGTCTGTACTGGGGCAGAACAATCACAATTTATTACATGAACTAAAACCTAGTGCAGCCCTTTTAACAAAATGACTACAAATACATACCGTACAAAAAGTATTTAGTGGAATGCATGCAAGGCTGTAAATTAATACATGTATACTATTTTATACAAAAGCAATATAGTGTTGTCAAATTACAGTATATAAGAATCAGTGGTGGAACAAAACCAAGTAGTAAAATACTTTGACTTTTTACTCCTTAAGTACATCTTTAAACGGGTACTTACATAGTTACTTAAGTAGATTTTGTGTGAATTATGTGATACTTTTACTACTGAGTATTCTTTTGCTCTCGTATCTGTACTTTTACTTAAGAAACAAAATGCCTCCACTGATGAGTATACAGATGTAGTGCCAGAGTGAGTGTGAACCTGTTGTCTGTGGAAAGTCCGGCCGTAGCGATGAGTGATGAAGAGCCCACGAAGACGAAGTCATTGGCTGTTTTATTGTGACACTGTAGAGTCTGGAGCAGAGACATAAAAATGTGGAAGTTATGAAGAATTGTGTTAAATATTACATTTTTCTTTACAGATATGACGAGAACATGATAAATTCAGACGATTGTATGTTGCTTTAAACACAATTACAAAAACATTTACAGGAAGTACTAACTGTTTATGTCACGTGATTTTCTAATCAGAAAGTAGAATGAGCTCCTCACTTTGGGTTGCCAAAATTCTACGGCAAAAAGTGTAAATTGTACATTTCCAATTTTTTGTTTTATTTTATCTCATCTAAAAATGGCTTTCATTGTTAATTTCCTGAACCTAAACAAGATTAACTTTTAACCTACGCCATTTAATATAAAAATAGTCCAAATTTGTTGTGGGACTCCACTCCAAACCACACACTTTTATTGACAGAGGACTGGATGTGGGACTTTTGTGGCTTAGCTTTGATGATAACAAATGACTGTGTCTTGATCTCAGTTGCAGTTTTATCTTTATGAGGTTTTTGCTGAGTCAAACTAAAATGAATAAATATTTAAAGATGAGGCAGTGGACAGGGAGCTGTGGGGGGATGTCAGTGTTATTGTCATGTTAAACACTACACAAATAAAATGAAGGAGGACAATTCTGTGTTTAGAAAGAGACATGTTGGTGTCTCAGTGCTAATGCTAATGCTAATTTTGAGTTATAATAAATATTTAAACAAACACCACAAACTAACGTATTCTACATATAAAATAATTGGGTATTCTTTATTTTAATGAATTTCCCCAAGTTATTTAATATTTTCTGATTTTAATAAAAGCGACTTTTAGCTTTGAGACACAGTGAGCTAGATAGTGTGCTAATGTGCAGAGAGCCTGAATAGCATTAATTGCACAGCCCTAAGTTCACATTAAACCCAAAGCGACTTTCTATGATTTGAAGTGTCCTCCGTCTGTAAGATTCAGTTGTGATTGTAATGATTTAAAACTAGGAGGAGGTCATGTTATGATATGTAGGATCTGTGCACATTAGCACTCCACCTAGCTCAGTGTGGCTCAAAGCTAAAGTCGCTTTTATTAAAATCAGGAAACATAAAATAAACAACCTATTAAAATTCAAATCAATTAAAATAACACTAATAATACTACCCAATTATTTTTATATGTAGAACACTTCAGTTTGTGTGTTTTTTATTTTTTTTTTATATATTATTATGTCTAAAACGCTGCATTAGCGTTATAATTGAGACATAAACATGTCTTTTTCTAAACACAAGTGTCCTCTGGTGAAGTATTCCTTTTAATTGTGTAGTGTTTTAACATGTTGTCAGTGACATCCACCTGCAGCTCCCTCTCCACTGACTGATCTTTAAATATTTCTTCGCTTTAGCGGGACTCTGCAAAAACCTCATAGAAATAAAACTGGACAGGAAGTAGTGACGCTACCAGTGAGGTTGAGGGCGCTACTGTGCACAGAGCCAATTATCCAAGCAGAAGTAGCATTAACAGACAGAAAAAACAAGAGAAGACGAGATAGAAAGGATGAGCAGAAAACAAATGAGAGTTTTTAGTCAGAAAATATGGGAGGAAAGTGTTTATTTACCAGATAAGGTTTAGGCGCAGCTCCACTAGTGTTAGTTTGCCACAGGCTCAAACCTCCATCTGCATCCACAATACCAAACTGTAACAGAACAGAACAAATCAGAACAGACAAAGTTAAACTTCTTCAGGTTCTTATGAAACTATTGCTAAATCTTATGTTCAGTTTGTTTCCAACTTATAACAGCATCTAATAATCTGGATTGTTCCACAAAAAGGCATGAAAACTATCTTATCTAGCAAATACTCATACCACTCAAAAGTTTGGACACACCATCTCATTTTTTTTTTTCTTCTTTATTTTTAATACTTCACTTTTAATACTAGATTTTATAGACACACAGAAGACATTAAATATATGAAGTAAGATATATGGAATTATGTAGCAAAGAAAAAAGTTAATATTTTTAAATTTTATACTCAAATCCTTAAAGTAGCAACCCTATACTTTGTTGAAAAATATAATTCTGTATATCTTGCTTAATTTATCTGATGTCTTCAGTATATATATATAAAATGTCAAAATTACTGAAAATAAAAATAAAAATGAGGTTATTAGTCCAAAATTAGTAGTGTATACAAGAGTGTCTATTGTAACTTGGCCTGGTGGCGTCCTTGCTCGTCTCTGTGGAGATGTAGAACTTTAATACCATAATGTGGGACATTCCAGACAAATTAATAACATCATCATCTGGTTGTGTTCCATAGACAAGCAGATGATGAACCCTCCACCAGACACCCGTTTCATGGCATGAATACACCGAAACATTATCTGCAAAACAGGTGATCAAGCCATAGATCAACACATAAAGGCCCAAATAGGGTGTTACAGTCCTTTGTTTTTTACAGTGTATAATACAGACTATTAGTCACTTTTATAATGTTACTGATTCTGTTTAAATGTGTGCACTCTATGGGTCCTTTTTATTTGAGGGAGATACAGCAGCCCTATACTCCACCCAGAGCCCTGAAGTCAGAGGTCAGCTCCTGCTTCTGTGTCCAAAACCAGGCTCAGAGCCTTTTCTGTGGCAGCGCCCAGACTATGGAACAGCGCCCTCTGCCTGTCAGATCCTCTCAGTCTTTAACAGTTTAAGACTAGACTGAAAACCCACCTCTTCTCCCTGGTATTTAATACAAGCTAGACAGTATATGTTGCTGTTTTATTGTTCTGTTCCTATGTATAGTGTTATCTGTGATATTTGTTTTTTTTGGTTGACTTTTATATGAAGCACTTTGGTCAGATGAAGTTGCTTTAAATGTGTGAATTGATAGGGCAGGGACCCATTTCCATAGAGAGGATAATGCTTTGCCTGGAAAGTTTCACAGTATGGCATTAAATGTTTCCATCTTCTATTTATCCACTTACAAGTGTTTTTATTGTTGAAAAATACCTTGGAAAAACAACTGACATTCTCTCCTTCCCATAGATCTGCCCTGTAACTTTGCCTGGGGACGTTACCTGCTTGTCTACATGGATATAGACATGTTTAAAGCCATACTGTGGAACATTCCAGGCAAAACAGGTTTGACTTTTACTTCCACGCACTTCTTTATCAATATTTTTTTTTTGTTTTTTATTGCAATATCACATTCGTATTGATTAGTTTAAAATAAAGACCTCCATCCATCATCATAGTCTGTGCTGGTGTGTGTGCTAACCTTGTTGCCTTGGTGACTGAATCGAATGCGAGTGACTCTGGAGTTTCCTGGGCTCCGAAAGCAGATGATCTGTTGAGAATGACCCCACTCGAACATACGCACGCTGCCATCTTGAGCACCAGTCAAATCTGAGAGGGAAAAAAACATGAAAACCACTTTACACAAGTCTCTCAGAGCAGACTGCAGCCTTGTCCCAGCTCCCTACATGATGTTTTGGCTTTTCTTTGCTCCCAAAATCCATCTGTTGTATAATTGATTGAGGAGATGGTTTATTTCACACAGGCTTGGGCAGACCTCATTATAACCCGCTGGGCCCTTTTTCCACCCAAGTATCTCTCTGCTCCCTCTCCATACACTTCGGACTAGCACAAAACATAAGCATAGAAGATTGTGTGCATTCAGCCTCGTCTTAAAACATCAGAACAGGGAGGAAAAAATAAACTCCAGTAGTACACATGGCATCTTGGGCAACTAACTTCACTAAAACATAGTTAAAGAGGGGGTATTACACTTCTATGTGCCAGTCCAATTGACTGTATATATAAATGGATGTAGCTAACCTGCTAGCCGCTGCGTTTGACTTTGACTCCAATTCACTTTCTATTGAAAAACTCACTACTTAACATGTATGGATGACATCTAAAACCTCTCCAGGCATGTTTTTGAGGAGGAAACAATGTTATGATATGGTAAAAAGCTCCAAAAAGTAAATTTTTCCACTTTAACAGAGACAACATGTACAAAATCTTAAGATGGAAGTGCGTTCGTCCACTGATCCAAAGATTGGCAGTTCCCACTCTCGACATAAACATCATTAGTAGAGCAGTCAGATCCACTGACCTACAGGTTGGCGGTGTGATTCCAGCTCCCACAGATGAATGCTGTCATGTCTTTGGGTAAGACATGACAGCACTGGGTAACCCACCTCGCCCCCAGAGTCTGTGTACCAAAACTGTCTTTTCAGAGCTTGTAACTATTATATTTCCCTCCATCATAAACATAGTGAGTGATTTGCGCATGTTTGAGTCATCCTGTACTGTTCTGCATTCAAGACTCAAGAGGTAAGAGAGTTTCTGCCTTCACTGTTATAATTTTACTTCCTGATTGGAAATGTGCAGCAGATGTAAAGAGGTAAACATGCCATAATTGTTACTTGGCAATCGCACTGTACACAACAGCCCCGACGCACATATGGAGCCAGCTCGCCTAATTTCTACACTAATTAGTATTTGGCAAAGAATAACACCTTCGCTTTATGAAAGGAAGGATTCAATCAGAAAAATGTATTTCTGTTGAACACCGTTTCTGCGCCACTAATGTTTTTGAAGTAGCTATGTTTCACAAGTTTCAGCTCGAGATTGACCAATATGGGTTTTTTCATGGCCAATGCCGATTGTTTAGAAGACAGAACAACCAATATTTTTGGGTTGCTATATAGAGCCGACTTTGATAATTTTCCCTAAATAATGTCATTTAATTTTACTATAAACTCCCTCCAAGCTGTTTTTTTTTTTTTTTTTTTACCACTAACCTATAAGAAAGCTGAGTATCACGTTTTGTGCAACCATCTCTTTATTTTAAAATGTAAATATAAAGCCTTGTGTGTATTTTTTTTAGCAGACTGACAAAAACAAAATATTGGCCTGTGCTGCAGATTTAAGGCCGATAGCTGATACGCTAAAAAGTCCAAATATCGGCCTGATACATGGGGCCGATATCGCTACTTTCAGCTTCCTGGTTATGGGTGCCATTTTGCGTTTTATAAAATGAAGCAGCAACTGATTTTGATGCTATAGCTTCAAATAAACTGAAGAAGCCAAATGTCTTCACTCCTACAACTTTTTGTCCAGTTGACAGATTTTGATTTTTTCTTTTACTATGGATCACACCTGGAGGACTGAGGGATTACGCAGACACTAAAGCTTCAAGTATCTGGCAACACCTAATATTAACTGATACCAAAACAGAGACTGAAAATTGTATGTAATTCCTTTAAACAAAAATAAAATGAGACTTTCTGGACCATCTTACATCAATTTTCGACCAGGACATCGGCTGAACCAATATTTGGGAGCTGATATTCTTCTGTATAGGCGCCAATATCCAACACCAGTATTAGATCATTGCGCCCCTAGTGGCAACAGTGCAAATTTTTCCATCAGCTTGAAACCCCATGGATAACTTTTTTTCAACTTCATGAACTGCAACTTGATTGATGGAAACTATGATAAGTATTTTCCACTTAACACAAAAACATAAAAATCATAACCACCTAATGCGTTTTATGTAATGTTGGAGTACTGCCAAATGTAAATATAAGAATTATAAGGGACTTTGTAGAAATATGGTTTAAACTGGATCACACTTACAGTAGGGCAGCGTGGGATGAGACGCCATTCTTCTCACGTTGTTGATGTTTCTTTTGATCATCTGGAGGCACAAGAGGAGAGATTTATGGTTATTATGTCAATCAAAAATGCTAATATCAGCGATAATGCTAAACAATTTGATAAACCTGACTCAAGTGGTAAATAGTCACATTTTTATATAGTGCCTCAAAGCATTTTACGTCAAGGAACCACTCACCCATTCACACTCACATTCATACACAAGTGTACGCAGACACTGGTGACGAGTTAATGGGTTAAGTGTCTTGCCCAAGGACACAGCAACAGCATTCATCTGTGGGAGCTGGAATCACACCGCCAACTGGTGGATCACTGGATCTGCCCTCTCAACCGATGTTTTATGTTGAGACCGGGATCCGCCTTCAGATCATTTTGAATTGCAACTAAAGCCACTTAAACCTTAAACATTCCTCTGGCTGGTAAAATTATTTCAAACTACCGGTAATTTCAAAAACATTAAAAACTACCACAAATCAGCAGATTTCGAAGATATCTGCCTTACTGGGTTTCAGTTAAATCACAATTCGATATTTTTCCCAAATTGTTGAGATGTTGTGATGCTTTTTGACAAGAAGTGCAACATGTTATACATTTAGGAAGTAATGGTAATTAAAAAATTGAAATGAGCGAATGTGTGTGAATGGGTGAGTGGTTCCTTCATGTAAAGCGCTTTGACTGTCTTGAAAATGGAAACTGCTCTATAAAAATGTGACCATTAACAATATAGGCCCCATTTGAAACTGTGTTTCAGAACCAAACATTTCCTATTTGCAATGAACAAAGTAGTGGGTTTGCTGAATACGCAGCTCTAACGCTCTGGGCAGAATCAGCCTTAAGATAAACATAAATAATTAATAATAGTTATTTAAACAGCTTTGAGGTCTCAGTCTTGGGAGTAAATGAGGCCAAAAGTTAAGAAAGAACATAAATTAATTACATTGAATTAACGAGTATACAAATATTAACTTAGAATAAAACTGCACCATGAGAAGCTAGACTTAAGGACAGAAGACTTCATGTACCAGACCCTTCTTTGTGTAGCAGCCATCTTGTTCTCAAAATTCAGTGGTAACAAACGTTTATAATGAGAAATGTACATCTATATTAAATCTATATTAAAATCTATATTGAGACTAAAATTGGGCTCAAACTTAGAATAAAACCAGGACAAGTGTAACTATGGTTATTACATAATTACACCTGAAAATAGGACTAACAGTTATTTATTTTGTTCATAAACTCTCTGACACTCACCACCGATGCCCCTCGTCCAGTCTGTAGTCCTCCTAACCAGGGCATGTTTATGGGGGTCCCGGGGCTGCTGTGGGTGTACGGCGTGGTCCCATGAAGAGCGGCAAAGTCGTCCCGGGCATGGACCACCAAGAACTCATCTCCACCCACACTAGAGACACATTACAGTTCAAACATTAAACACCTTAATAATACTGTTTACTTAAATCAAAACTATTGTGCTTGTGTTTGCTCTATAGTTATAATCTATGACACCTTACATATCTTGCATGCATTCAATTATTGTTTGTTTTTTGTTTTTTTTTTTTTTTTTTCTCAAAAACTCTCCAAGCATTTATACTTGGCCTGGTGCCTTGGCTTGTCTCCATTGATCATCCAGAAGTTTAATGCCATGGTGGAACATCTCAAAGTAAACAATAACATATCTCTATGGGGACAAGCAGGTGGTGATCTCTGATATAGTTCAACTTTAAAAGGTCCTATATTACACAAAATATACTTGAGCTTCAAGCCATGTTATAATGTTGTTACCTCCTCAAAAACATACCTGGAGATGTATTTGATCATTCACACACCTTGTTCTTCCACCTTTTACCTTTACTTCAGTAGAGATTGGCAATTCTAGGGCTGAAATTATCCAAATGCTTCTAGTGAAAGTTTATGGAGTTTAAAAACACCTTAAACCTTCCTGTATTACCACTTGACACCACAAAGTGGAACAAAATGTTTTCAGTTTAGGAGAAGAACTCAGCCTAAATATTCAGGGTTTGTGTGTTAAATGTGTGACTGAAACAAAACACAACTCCAGCTATGTTTGTGATGAGGAAACATTATAACATAGATCAGAAAATTGAGCATATGGGCCCTTTAAATAGAAGTTTACCGTGATACACTTTGACTAATACCTGAGTAATATTACCCCGGAGTGTTGGTATTTAAACTTGGGTATGATTTTCGTCTTGTCTACCCACCCTGTGATTATTATGCAGCAACAAGAGGAAAAGATGAACAACTCTGAGTATATGCCACCTACACAAAACAGCCGAGCACCAATCGCTTGGTTCACACCCACACTAGATTTAGCTGCAGTGGTAGAAAAGGTCAAAGGTCGGATAGAAGGCACCCGGGTTGAACTTTACTGAGCGAACAGAAAGTACAGATGGGGTAGAAGATATCAACTAAAAATAATATAACTATAATTTGTTATGTAATCCGAATGCCAATATGCAGACTGTATACAGCAGTGCTATCGGAGTGTGCTCAAACGATAGACTGTATAAAGAAGTGGACTAAGTGAGCCTGACGTCACCCTTCGCTCCAGTCAAATGAAGCTCATCGAGGCAGGGGTGAATTTGGAGCCATGTTCTGTATTAGGAATTCTGACCACGATTATCATAGCTACTAAAGAGCCAATCTGAAGCAAAATTGTAGAAGGTAACACCAGCACCACTGGTTTAGCAGGGGGCAGGCGTTTAACACTGTCAATCAAACCTGTTGCTGACGTTAGTGGGAGCAGCCTCAGGAAAAGAATGCAGCTGATTTGTCTGTTATTAATGTTTATATTTTGATTTTCGGACACAACGGGGAAATAAAAACACCAGAATCATGTAGAGCGGGTTAATATGAACATGTTAAAACCAAAATGACGAGTCTGACAGCAGCAATTACAGAGAGAGGTGCCACAATTTTCCAGTGTCAAGTGAATACTAGCCAGAGTCGATGGAGCCGGAAGCGCGCCCATGATCACTTCCTATTTGGAATGTGGGGCTAGCAGGTTAACCATGTTCATTTATATACACAAACTATGGCCCAAATGTGTAATGTGTACATGTTGAGGTTGAACTGTTGAGGAAAGCATAGGGTAAGTAAGTTTGGACCACTGCAAACCATTTAAGATCAGAATCAGAAGGTATAGCAGTTACCTCCACTCTCTCAGGCTAGAAATCTAGGGGTAATAATGGACTCAGGCTTGAACTTTAACAACCACACCATGAACGCTCATATTCATCACAGGCTCCTGAAAATGTGCTGTTTAAATCCATTTTGTATTTTGTCTTGAGTTTTCAAACCATCTTAAAATTCAGACTCCATTTGCTAATGACTGCATTGTGTCAGCATGGCAACTCCTGAACATCCCACCACTATTATCATTTAACCTGTTTTCAAAATTACCTTCTGTTGTCTGTTGTTGTGGTATTTAATTGGGTAAGTTTATTTATATAGCACATTTACAACAACTTCAGCTGACCAAAGTGCTTCACAACAAAAGCAAATATACAGTTAACACAATAAGTAGGAAAAGAACATTAAAACCACCAAAATATCCTGTCAGGCTAGTATTAAATGCCAAGGAAAAGAGGAGGGTGTTCAGTCTGGTCTCAAACACTGTTAAAGATCTGACAGGTATAGAGTAGAAAGCCTTCCTTAGTATCAAAATCAAGTTTGAAGTTTTAGTTTCATGACAACACTTGCTTATTATTCAAAACGTGAACGGACTGTAAATCAGACCACAAGAGGCCAGAACTATCCCTTTATACCCGTTTGAAAGATAACACTGACAGCTTTGCAAACAAGAGCACAGTTTTCGTATTATAAACCTTATCTTGATATTCAAATTTTGTATGCTTTTGTTTAATATATTTATGTATATCTTACAAATGTGCAGGCCCAGTCTCTCACCTTTTGGCTTCAGCATCATCATCATCGATCCACGTCAAGATCTGAGTAGCCAAGATGGACGACACATCGAGCTCTTGAATGTCATGGGTAGACGCCATCACTAAACAGTTGCGGTTTGCCTGCGAGGATTCAGAAAAGGGAAAGTCGAAATGAGTAGATTATTAAGTTTTTGGAAAGTTTCATGATGTGAGTAAACAGTTTAATATTCAAATCCTCTTATTTCTATACAAAAACGTTATCCTTCCCATTGTAAATAAGTAACTAATGACTAAAGTTTTATGTTGACAATGCAAGAAGAGGACAATCTCTACTAAACTAAAGGTAAAAGGAGCTGCTGACTTGAAAACTACCACATCATGACATCACAAGGTGGAAGAGAGCATTTTGAGGTTTGGAGATGTAGACAGACTAATAATAAAGGTTTACTCAAACATGTGTGAATGAAACAAAACACAACTTCAGGTATGTTTTTGAGGAGGTAACAACATTATAGCCTGGCTTAAAGCTCACAAAAGTCCATTTTGTGTAATATAGGACCTTTAACAAAAAACAGCTTATGACTCTGCAGTATCTAAAGGTGACAAGAATTCGACAAACTGAACTTGAATTGTAAAACTTTTGCCTCACACTGATAACAAAGCATGCAGAGTCTTTTGATAGCTGTAGGAGACGGGAGCGTGACTGCTGCATTTTAAACTACACTCGAACCAAAACGACCGCAGAGCCGAGTCTAAACCTGAAAACGACAGGGGGCCTACAGACATCAAAGAAGGAGGACCTGGGCTGTGGAATAAGGCTTGAAAATATGTTCTATAAACTGTAAATGCTTGTATAGCTGCGTTTCAGGTGGCACCACAACTTCAATTGATACTTTTCAGTGTATATCATTAACATTCCCTGGGGGTGTGATGCTAACTGTAGGCACTGCACTGTCTGGGACTTTTTTAAGCCCTTAATCTGAACTTTGTTTTAACATAATCTGGCCAGAAAGAGCTGCTTAAATTGGAACTACAACAGCCAAGATGATTTGTGCTGTTTAATGTCTCTCATAAAATTACAGTTATAAGCTAGCTAGCATTAGCCAACAGTTTTTCAGTTAGTCAGTCTCACCTTATTTGGGTTAGGGCTAGAATTACGCGAGTTGATTTGTCCTCTTTTAAAAGTCTATCACTCATAAATTTATCTCCAGTCTCACGCTAGCTAGTATTAGCTAACAATTTTTCCGAATGCTCTTATTGATCACAGGTTCCTAAAATGTGCAGTTTGAATCCATTTTGTATTTTTTTTCTTGAGTTTTTAGAACTTTTAACACTTTTTTTTATTTTTTACAATGTTTGCAGATGTGTGCATTGTGTCACCATGGTAACTGCTGAACATTCCACCACAGACATACATGTAGAACACCCCCAGCTGCAAAGTATCAATAGTTGAATAATATTTAATACAGATGAGGGGCTCACAAAAAGACTGAACTGACAAACTAATACAAGAATGACATTTCAGAACATGTTTGCACAGATCTAAACTCCAGGGTTAGATGTTTTTTTTGCAGAATAGTAAGACCCCATGGAGGCACAGGAAGGGCATCTGACACACAGGGACATTTCAGAACATGTATGTACAAATTTAAACTGCGGGATTAGCAGTTTTTAGGCAGAATAAAACCCCATGGAGACACAGGAAGGGCATCTGACACAGACATTTCAGAATGTTTGTACAGATCTAAACTACAGGGTTAGCAGTTTTTATGCAGAATAAAACAGGAGATTTTGCCGTTTGTGGAGGAACTTATAGTGCTTCAAAAACTGCAGCCTTTGCGATTTGCTAATTGCATTCATTCTATTTACATTCAAGAATCTGCAAACCACCAATTGTAACGCATCTGCATGTCCTGTATTCATAACTCTGTGTTCTGTGTAAATGATATTTGAATGATGTTGACCTGATTAAGTGTTCTGTATAAAAGACAGTTGATCTTTACCTTATTAATGGCAAAAGCAGTGATGATGTCTGACTCCTTGTGGATGATTCGTGCTTTTCCTCCAGAGCCGGCTGTGTCTGACTCAGACTAAAAACAAGCAAAGTGAATGAATAAATACAGCTCATAGACTGTATAGACATATAGACATATTTTTTATATATACATATATACACACACAAATATAAATATACACACATACATATATACAGCTAATAGCTAAAGTACTAGCCGGTGCGTTCCAAATAGGAAGTAATCATGGGAGCGCTTCTGGCTCCATTGACTTTCTATTCTTATGTACTTTCTATTGATAAACTGTTGCATTTTGGTCTTAAAATGTTTGTATTAACACGCTCTACATGATCCGTGTATTTTTATTCCACCTTCTTTCCCTGAGATTGCTCCTGCTGGCCTTAGCAACAGGTTTGACTGACAGCGTGGCTAAGTGCCCTCTCCCTGCTAAACAAGCGGTGTGGGCAGGAAGGGGCGTTACCTTACGTTAACTTACGTTAGCCTGGCTCCAGATGGGCTCTTTGGTTGCTATGATACTTGCTATAGGAACTCTACTCCAAATTTGCCCCTATAACTGCTAGCCTCGATGAGCTATGGGTGGCGTGATACTCCATTAGTTCACTTCTTTTTACAGCCTATGAAGCAGCTCTCCTTCTACAGATCATGAAACTAAATGGTCTTAAATAACAGTGACATTCACATACATAAACCCACTACATGTTCTCTTTAGTGACATTATGCTGAGTGCACAGACTGGAGTATAACTGGGTTAGGCTGGGTTAGTGCCATTACAGCTCTATAGTTCTGAGCAGACACGCAGTACCACACAGCTCCTCTGGGACACACACACACACAGAGCACATCGCATTTATGTTACATTTGAACACCAAAGCCTCTTTAAATGAGACACACATCCTTTGAGATTACATTAAAGTCTTCATTGCATTTATTCAAGGGGAAAAGTCCATGTCTTCTTCTGTCACAGAGAATAACGTAAAATTTGACTAGCTCAAGACTAAATATGGTGGTTTGCCATTTGCGCGAGCCCATAATCCCTGTAGAGCGCAGATTCATTGCGACAGTACTGGGCCCATTAATCACAAGCTATTCAGCTTCATAGAGCGTCCTCTCAGAGCCTGGCTTAATTAACACTGAGCCAAATGGAGACACTACAATGGCAGCTCACACACAGCCCCGAGATTACAGAGCAAACATGTGCAGAGCAACTTAGCATGCTAGATTCAAGTGCTCATCAATATTTAGACAATCCTATGTAAGATTAATATAAAACAGTCAGGAACATGGAGGCCTCAAAACCCCTGACCACTCTCGTCTCCAGCGTTATCGTCAATAACTGTTAATGTAAAAGTCCAGAACCTCCAGCTAGACCTGTCACGGTAACAAATTCTCAAGATATATCGCTACAGAGAATAAACAATTATATTGAAACTATTTTATGACACTAATTAAGATTGAATCAATAGAAAAATGTAAATATGTCAACTGAACAAGAACTTGGAGTGAAGACGTTTGGCTGCTCATCCAAGCAGCTTCTTCAGTTCCTTTCCTTCCTAACTTTTTGTCCAGTTGACAGGCTTTATTTTTCTTTTACTATGGATCACACCTGGACGAGTGAGGGATTACACAGACATTTAAATAAAGCAAGATAATCCCAGTGAACCATTTTGAAATAGACTCATTAAAAGACATGAGCTGCCTCAAATAACCAGCAGAATGTACCAATAATTTGTCATAAAGGGGTCTTATTCATGCCTCTACAGGTCAATTTGATCATATTACAACAAAAATCCCCCCACTATATATTGTTCCAGCTTCATATAGTAATTAATTAACTCTAAATCCAAAGGCGATCACAAAAAGCAGGAAAGTTTTGATTTTTAAAACACACATAGATCCAGCAAATTAATATTTACTATAAATTTAAATCAACATTACCTGTTTCCTCGTGTTTTCTTCCATTCCTGTACATTTCACTAAGTCAGTTTGGTCCTCAATTGACTTTAATGATTGGGGAAGCGGCACAAGGCAGAGGGAGACACACAAAACATTCAAACACAAGATGTGGTGAGCCATGCAGTCAAACACACAAAATGGAAGCAGTATTTTACATTAATCAAAAGCATATAGATATAATTAGAGGGGAGTACGCAGTAGGCCATGCTAAGGGATAGGAATGTAATACGAATGCAATTTAACTGGCAGTAATTACAGAGGTGTACAGGGAATGCGCACAACACTGGTTAAGATGTAATTAAGTGGGAGTTATTTCAGGGAGCTGGTACAGTGATGTTTAGTAAAGCAAACGTGAGAGTTGGCACGGCTTACCTCGTTCGGGTCCCGTTTTTTGGTGAAAATATTGCGAATAAATGTCTCTTGTATTTCTTCTTGTTTCACCAAAAATTGCCATAAGCGTTTGACTGGTAGTGTGGAGTGGTGGCTTGATCTGGGGGGAAAAAAAAATTCAAGGTCACGTCAGTATTTTTGCATTTTCACATTTTTATATAGAACTTTTCCACCTTCAAATCACTCGTTTTACATCAAGGACATGACTCACACAGTCACAGGCACATTCATACACCAGTGTACGCAGACACTGGGAGCAAGGTGGTTTAAGTATCTTGCCCAGTGACACAATGGCAGCATTCATCTGTAGGAGCTGGAATTGCACCGCCAACCTGTGGGTCAGTGAATCTAACTGCTCTACCGGTGATATTTATGTTGAAAGCACAGACTGAGAAGTGAACTAAGTGAGCGTTCAGTTCCAGTCAAATGAAGCTCATCATGGCGAGCAGTTACAGGGGCCAATTTGGAGCCGAGTTCTGACCGCGAGTATCATAGCAACCAAAGAGCCAGGCTGTTGAAGGTAGCAAAACTTCCTGCTCGCACTGCTAATTTAGCAGGGAGCAGAAAGAAAAAGCCTGATTTATCTGTTATTAATATTCCTATCTTGATCTACAGACAAAATAGTGAAATACAAATGCCAGGATCATGTCCAGTGGTTTATTATGAACATTTTAAGACCAAAATGTCAAGCCTGATAGCAGTAGTTACAGAGAGAGGAGTGACAGTTTTCCAATGCAAAGTGAATTGGAGCCAGTCGAATGAGCAGGAAGAGCGTACGTGCTCGCTTCCTATTTGGAACGTGGTGGCTAGCAGGTTAGCTATGTCCATTCATATATACAGTCTACGGTCAAGAGGGGGATTCGAACCACCAACCTTCAGATCAGTGGACAAACACTCTACCAACTGAGCGACTGTGTAGGAAGTTTAAAGGTAAGCTATATGTAACTGTTCTGGTGGAAAGTCTACCATCTGCTCGTCTCTATAGAAACGTAATCGCTTTTCCCTGAACTGCTTGAATAGCATTAAATGAATCAATCTAGCCTTTATTATATTACAAGCGTTTATATTGCTCAAAAATACATTGGAAAAACCTGTAACTTGGCCAGGTGGTGCTACTTGCTTGTCGCCATGGAGGTATACGGTTGATGCCATATTGTGGAACACTCTAGGCCAAGCAATAACATCTCGATAGCGAACATACGGCAACCCTCCACCAGTACTCCAATATCCCATTAACATGACCTATTCTTGCCCGCAGATTTAAACTGTATTTACAATTTTAAAGTTGTGTTAGCATGTTGCGATTGGTTCTCAAGGCAGTTATCCAATCAGAAAGCAGAATGAGCTCCTCACGTTGGGTTGCCAGATCCTACAAGTATAGCAACTTTGCAACAAACTCAGAAGTGCTGTATATGATGTAATGTAGTTTGATTATATTGCAATTTATAAACCATTACGAGCTCTTTAATATACATACAGAAGTCAGCAAATATATGAAGTAAGATATATGGAATTATGCAAGAAAGAAAAAAAAGAAAAGTTTGTTTCTTTGTTGCCGTCTATACCTGAATGGGGTGTTGGTGGGTTCAAACAGGGCCTTGTGCCTGAGGAGGGCGGGGCCAGGGGTGTCGTCCAGGAGATTAGTGGAGATGTATTTTGAAGGTGGTCCACCAAAGAGCTCCAGCCTCTTCTGAAGCACCTGCTCCCAGCGTTGCAGCGTCTTGAGCACAGCGTGACACAGAGGGGAGGCCACAGGGAGGTCTAGGGACAATACAACAGATATGGTTCTCAACAGGCAGAGAGTACATTGGTATAGGTATAAACGAGAGTTGCAAAATGAATCACAACTTCATTAAAATTTGCAATAAAGATGCACTATGTAGTAGAGGGTCTCATGGTGATGTGCTAGCTTTGCCTATAATGTTCCACAGTAAGGCGTTAAAGTTCTTCTACCATCTTGCATGTGTTTCCGTTGCTAAATAAAACCTGAAAAACAGGCATTCTTACTGTCCGTGGGGTCGCCTCTCCACAAATCTGACCTGTAACTTAGGCCTGGTGCCGTTACCTGCTCGTCTCCATGAATATAGATACGTTTTTGGCCTTATAGAGTTTAGGCAGTGACATTTTATTTGAAAAATGCTCCTCAACGTTCCAACTGAGGCAGAACTGTGGCAGAACAACAGACAAAATGTGTTTCTTTGCTTTTTCTGCACAATTTTTGTCCCCGGGGCTGTTTTTTTGGCTCAAATTAACTGTATATGACAGAATGATAACTGAAAGTACTTTGTCAGTTGCTGTGACTGTGCTGAACTAGCTAGCTTGTTAGCTAATGATAGGGAAAGATGAACACTTCAACTCACCCCAAATCAATTAATATCCTCAACACTGTGAACAATATACAAATATAATACATTGCTTACTTTCTTCTAAAAGGTACAAAACGTTCTTTTTCCCAGACAACAGTTGTCATTTCTCGTAATCACAGGATACATTTTGGTCAAGGCTACACATTTCTTCTTAATAGCCTCCTAACCGTTAAGCTAACCGTTCTATATCTGTTTACTTAAGTTTCTCGTCTTACAGTCAGGTACAAAATAAATATTTAGCAGAGTTGTAGACTTTAATATTTATTATCAGACTGTAGCAGCTCATGCAGATTTTAGATTTCGTGTTTAAAGCTTTTACAGAAGAAAATCGCATTACCACTGATACCCATTTTGCTGGATTTTAGATCACCACATTTTGTGATGTCAACTGCATGACCTCTATTGTAGGAAGCCTCAGGTAAAGTAATAACATCACCATGGAAACAAGCAGATGGCACCACAAACATTACACAGTGTACCTTTAAGTAACAAAAATACCTGCCCGCCCTGTAGTTAAGGGATTTACAAATGCTCTGAAATCCATGCAGCTTCTCGTGTTATTATCGCAGTTTATATTTCGATCTTTTTCAATTGTTAACGCTCCCAGGCATGTTTTAATATGGACTTTGAGAAGAACGCTGATAAAAATATTAATCATACTTGAACTACTTGCCAGAAAAATATCAAAACATTTTTAATGGAATTTCAAAAAGTGCTATTTGCAGCCGTTTATGGCCCTAGCTAATCAGACCATCAACTCTACATAGTTTAAACTTTAAATATGGGTCTATAGATTGGTTACCTAAAAGATCATATCCAGCCATAGGATAAAAAGACTTGAGGTTGACCAGCACCAACTGAACCATGGCCAGACGCATCAGACACCAACTGCAAAGGCAAAGAGAATACAGACAGTTAAGAGCTTGTATTACACTATTTTCTGATCTCCGTTATGTTGTTTCCTCATCACAAACAGATCTGGAGTTGTGTTTTGTTTCATTCACACATTAACACACAAACCCTGCATATTTAGGCGTTCTTCTCTTAAGCTGAAAATGCTCCGTTCCACTTTCTGATATCATGTGGTAATACAGGAAGTGCTCCATTCCATACACCTTCACCAGAATCATTTGGATGATTTCACCCCTGGAATGGCCAATTTCTACTGAACAAAACCTAAATGTTGTTAATTTGTGAATGAAACAAAACACAACTCCAGGTATGTTTTTGAAGATATGGTTTAAAGCTCACAAAGAGTCTATTTTGCATAATATCGGAACTTTAATTTTCTTACGCAATGATTCATTACCTGTATGAATTATTGTTCGAGTGTTCTTTTTGTGGTGAGTTGGGGTCAAACACATCGTCGTAATCGTCGTCATCTTCATCATCATCGCTGCCTACACTCGCCTCAGAGTCATAATCGATGCGGTTTTCAGATGGCGGCAACGGTGGCTAACACATAATACAGAGAAAAATATAAATAAGTATCTTCCATTATAGTAATCAAATGGGTTGTGCTCATGTGGCATTTTAAAGGAGCCAATCGTTTAAATTGAGGGGGAGGGAAACTAAGAATTGGCATGTCTTCTCTGTCAACACGAATGAACAAAAAAGGCTTAGTAACTTTCTTTTAATTTAGCAGTTAGAGCTAGGAGTTAGAGTTTGCGTATTACATATATATGATCACATTTTTATATAGTGCATTTCCACCTTCAAGTCACTTAAAGCATTTTACATCAAGGAACCACTCACCCATTCACTCACACATTCTTACAGCAGTGTACACAGACACTGAGGGCTCTTACTGAAGGATCTGATCGCTCAAACACTCAACCAACTGAGCTACTGCTGCCATTTTTGGTTCATTATGAATTAAGTCTTTGTTCATCCTTTATCAAGGCTAATTAGGTGCCATTATAAAGTGTTACCAGTGTCTTCCCCACTATAGCTTTTAAAAGCAGTAGTATTACTCAAACTGAAAGGAAAACTTGTTGTCAGTTGGAAGGAGCTCAAAATCAATATGGAAAATTTGTGAAATCTGAAATCTATAAACAAAAATTATATGGTTCAACATTTGGGAATTTCCAATTTTTTTTTAAAAATTATTTCAGAAACAGTACTTTTTAAATAGACTTCCAAAATCATAACTTCAAATTCTGAATCGTCATGAGCACAGCCTGAACATCAAATACAGATATTTGTGCATTTCAGCTTCCTGTTATATGAAACATTTTGAGAACATTTTAATTTACTTAAATAGTTAATAGTCGTGGCAACCATCCAAATTTTTTTCCCTTATTCTGACATCCATGAATAGGCAGCGGAAAAAACATGCTATTTGCAGCTACCTTGGCGATGAAGTAATCCCAGATGCTGAGGTCTGGAGGGACAAACTGTTCCTTAAAAATGGATGTCGCCTCTCTCTCCACCACAGGCACAAACAGGGGACTGGGAGGTCCCGCTCTCTCCATTGAAGACTCCTCCTTTGAGCCACTGCGAGACGACAACAGCCTGAAACGCCTGGACTTGCGCTCAGAGCCGTCCACACCTGGAGAAGCTAAAAAACAAACAAACAAAATGTTTTATATTGTACCATGCAGACTGCAAAGATTATATTTGGAGATGAACTAAACCACCTGAAACACAAACTATGGCCTTGAGGCAAAATGTGGAACTCGGGCGTCTTTATGAATAAACTAAACTGACAAAAGCAAAAGCAACAATTTACTTACATGACATGTCTGAACCATCTTACGCTATGAGGACTGCAGGGACTGGGCTCCTGAACAGGGCTAAAACAGGGCTAAACATGGAAAACCAATGTTTGAGTTTTATGCAGCTACAACCCGCAACAGTCTTCCTAAAGATGTGTGACAGGCCTCTACTTTGACAAGATTTAAATCTAGGCTCCAAACGGTTCTGCTTAGCTGTGTATATGACTGAAAGGTTTTTATTCTGCACTCTCCTCTTTTAATGTTCATTTTATGATGATTATTTATGTTTTGATTTGCTATATTGTGATTTTAATGTCTTTCTTATTCTGTAAAGCACTTTGAATTACTTTGTGTATGAATTGTGCTATACAAATAAACTTGCCTTGCCAACTTGCCTTTACAGCTTCTGTATCATCATAATTTGAATCTCAGACCTGACAATATGGTTCCAGCTTCAACAGATGTGATCAGTCAAAATTCTGCTAAACGCACCAATTTGAATAATTCACTTTGGTGTCTGCCAAAAATTGCAGGGAGACTAAAGTGGCTCTAAACTTTTTCATTTGAATAAATATATCTATGTGATATAAAACTGTCGCTCAAGTCTGTTTAAGTGGACGGCAGTAGCTCAGTTGGTAGAGTGTTCGGCCCACAGATGAATGCTGTCATTGTGTCCTTGGGCAAGTCGCCTAGACCACCTTGCCCCCAGTGTCTGCCTCCTCAAAAACATACTTGGAGTTCTGCTTTGTTTCATTTGCACATGCTTGAGTAACCTTTTATTATTATTCCGTCTACATCTCCAAAGCTCAAAATGCTCTGTTCCACCTTGTGATGTCATGAAGAGATAGTTTTCAAGTTAACGGCTCCTTTTATCTGTTATTTAGTAGAGATTGACAATCCCTGGGCTGAAATTATCCAAATGATTCTAGTAAAGTTGTATGGAGTTTAAAAACACAATGGAGCACTTCCTGCATTAGCACATGACATCACAAGCTGGAACAGAGAGTTTTCAGCGTGAGAGATGAACACAGCTTAAAAATGCAGGGTTTGTGTGTGGTATGTTTGTTATGAGTAGACAACATTATAACATAGACCAGAAAATAGTGTAATATTTGTTCTTTAATAGGAAGCACTACATTGTATTGTATTATACTGAAGTGTCTGGGGAGAGGGAAATATTGGGAGTCCCAGCTTAGACTGCAGCCTCCAAAACCCTGGCCCCAAATAAGCAGAAAAAAAACATATTAGCCATCACTCTACAATGCCCCGTTTTATCCATGTATCAATATGACTTTGAGAATGAAAAATGTTCTAACCTAAACTAAATCTGCCTTTTCATTGAGTTGTTTCGGTGTCAGATACCCAAAAGAGCAGTTGTATTGAGCTTGGGGCCCTTTTCTTTTTCTAAGACAGATAGTGCCATGTGTGAGGAGCAGTGACCCACTAATGGGCTGATGGATTTCTCACTGACCCACAGAGGAGAGGCCAATTCATTTAGCAAACCTGATTTCGTTTAGCTCCCGGGTCACCTCTAAAAGAGACACTGAACCCCAGGAGGAAGAGTGAGCGCAACCAGAGCAACTAAAGTATTTAAACACAACAAAAACGAAGGAAGAGTTTAAAAGGTTTGAGTTCAGAATGTGTATCTTGACTGGAGTAATTATAAAGACTTTCAATTTGATTTATAGTTCAAAAGCTTAGCCATTTTCAAAAGTTTGAGTTTTTGCTGACTTAAGTGCAGTTTTCTTATTTGTGTTCTTGTCACTTTAAATAAAAAAAAAATATATGTAAAATGTAGATGACCAACAACTAAATTCTGGTGGAACTCAAATAAGATGGAGACATGAGTAAAATACACATAAGACACATGCAAAATAAAATAAAATAAACAAGCATTCTCCACATGTGAATCAAACTTTGTGAGTTTACTGCTGGTCTTATAACACATGAAAATCAGGGACACCTGACCAAGGAGGTAAGACAAAAAGATGTGGGGCTCTGGTGGTCGTCTTCCAAGAAATTTTGCACGAACAGGTGTAATTTCCTACATTTTGGTAGATTTTAGCTCTGATAGGAGGCAGTAAAACTGTCTACTCATTTGCTACCTAAAAATAAAGCAAAGTGTGGATACATTTTCAAGGAGTAAATATATATTTTCCAGGAAATTTGGGCTTTTTTTTATCTATGCATTTTCCATGTCTGGAAAATAGGCCAATTATTTTCTAGGTTTTCAAGGTTTTCCAGGATGCATGGGAACTGTGTTATTCACCTATTTGTGCATTATATTTACTTCGATGAAAGATTAGTATATAGTACACATTCATGAATTAATTTTCATTTTAAATTATTCTATTATAATTCAGATTTGTTTTACTAATCATTTGGTCCTAAAGAATACATATATTTTTATCAGACAAACTTAATTAATCCACAAGAGAAATTGCTTAGAAGCAGAAGCTCAAATACTTCAAGTCAAAACTAGCTGCGCAGATCAAGACTGCTACTCAGTATTCAGTCTATGTAGCTAAGGCAGATGCTCTGTTATTACAGTGTATATTAACCTGGTGGGGGTGTCCTGACGGGGGTCCGAGCTCCTCCTCCGAACACGCTGGCCCAGAGCTGGCTGTTGAGCGGGTGGGCCATGATGTGGTAGAGCTCGTTGCTGGAATGAGTGGCCATGCCGTGTACAAACAGACTAAGGTAGACCGCAGTGAGGATTTCACACAGCAGCACAGACAGGCCAGGCTGGCTCTCCTCCCCCGCAGAGCTCAACAAGCGAATTAAAGAGGCGATACCTGAGGGGGTATATCACAGAGGGGGGGCACGTCACAGAGAGAGGGGCAACAGAGTGAACGAGACACTGCATCAGAAATCGCACTTCTAGGGCCAAGGTTACACTTTCCACAGGGTCTGTCCTGCATTTGAATCTCGGATCTACCCACCCAGTGACAGCACACCTGAAGTAGCAGTAGTAGTAGTAGTAATAATAGTAGCAATAGAAGTAGTAGTTCTTGTAGTAGTGGTAGTACTAGTAGCAGCAGTAGTAGTAGTAGTAGTACTAGTTATAGTACTAGTGGTAACAGTAGTAGTCATAGTAGTAGTAGTCATAGTAGAAGTATTTGTAACGGTAGTAATAGTAGTAGTAGTAGTAGTAGTAGTAGTACTAGTAGCAGAAGTAGCAGCAGTAGGTAGTAGCAACAGTAGTAGTAACAGTTAGACAATGCTGTATGTGACAACACTACTATGTGAGGTGAGTTTTGTATGGTTGAGGTAGAAACAGCAGGACTTGTATAATAATCTCCACATCTAAACGGGAGCAGCTGCGGTTCTGATTAAAACCACACAAATGTTGGATCATTCTTTACCTGGCCACTGAGCAGGAGAGGTGTTGGGCTGAACAGACTCCTCCATGCTCACTGTTCTAAGTGTCTGCTTCTGAGACAACAGCACACTCTCATACACGATCCCAGTGAACGGGTCCACGTGGCTATGAAAAAAGCAGACGCAGAATTGTGAAAATTGAGTCAATTGTTTCAATCCTCCACATAAAGACATTCATATCAGGGAAAAAAAAAAGTCTCACTCCATAGACTTTATAGAAGACGTCTGTGTAATCCCTCAGTCGTCCAGGTCTGATCCATAGTAAAAGCCAAAAGTTAAATCTGTCAACTGGACAAAAAGTAAAAAGTTGTAGAAAGGAATCTGACCAGAACTGAAGAAGAGGCCTGGATGAGCAGCGAAACGTCTTCCCTCCTACAACTTTTTGTCCAGTTGACAGATCTAACTTTTGGCTTTTACCATAGGTTTTACATATAAATGGACATAGCTAACCTGCTAGCCACCGCATTCCAAATAGCAAGTGAGGGGGGTGCACTTCCAGCTCCACTGGCTACAATTCACTTCACATAAAAAAATTCTCACCCCTCTCTGTAACTGCTGCTGTCACTCGTCATTTTGGTCTTAAAATGTTCATATTAACCCGCTTTACATGATCTTGGTATCTTTATTTGGCCATTTTGTCCATAAATCAAGATACGAACATTAATAACAGACAAATCAGGTGTCTTCTTTCAAGGTCGCTCCCGCTACAGTTAGCAACAGGTTTGATTGACAGCGTTGCTAGGCGCCCGCCGCCTCCTAAACCAGTGGTGCAGGTGGGAAGGGGCGTTACCTTTAACAGCTTTGCTCCAGATTGGCTCTTTGTTTGCTATGATACTCTCAAATTCCAATTATGAAGCTCTAAATTCTCCCCTATGGCTGTTGGCCTCAATGAGCTTCATTTAACTGGAGCCAAACACTATGGGTGACATCATACTCACTTAGTCCACTTTTTAATACAGTCTATAGTCAAAACTACACTGCCCTAATCAAGAACGGTGAAGTTGAACAAGTCTTAATTACGATGTTAAAAGCCTCGGTAAACTTCATTCAAAACACAGTATGGGCCCCAATTCTCAAAGCTGTTTAATGCGTAAGCTCCTGTGTCAAATATCAAAGCACAACATGGAGCAAATACAACAGCTCTCCAGCTCAGCAAGTCCCCGCTGTAAATGCAGAAAATCCCATAAAGGAGAAACCGGGAGCTGAATTTCATCAAACCTCAGCACTCCAGGAGAGTTTATGTTCTAATTAGCATCACAAAGACGGCGCTAATTTAGAAACTGCTGCGCTAATTAAGTTATGCTAGCTCAGAGTGAGAAAGTGCTCACTTAGCATGTTACTCCAAGTTACGCAATTTATAAAACCCAGTGGATCCTAAACCAAATACTGCCTCACATTTTGGCTGTTTATTTAATCACACAAGTTGTACTAAAGTATATAAACAATATGAATTGAATTTGACGGCAGAAGCTAATGGTGCAGTATCAGGTTGAGGGTCTATTGCTTTGCTTGAAATACTACACAGTATGGCATTGAATTTTGCTCAGTTTCTCTAATTTATTCAATTGGAGAGATTTTATTGCTCAAAAATCCCCTGACAACATGTATTACTATATTATGAGCAGTGTCACCTCTCCATAGAGCTGACCTGTAATTTGGCCTTGTGGGGTCACCTGCTTGTTTCTATGGAAATGAATAGGTTTAATGAGTGACATCACGCTGGGAGTGCTGTACGTGCAGGTCTATGGTGGAATGTTCAGCAGTTACCATGGTGATGCATTTGCACACATAAGCAAACACTGCCAAAAAGTTTTAAGATGGTCTGAAAACTCAAGAAAATGTGATATGGTCCTGTTTAGGAGTTTGATTTTCAACAAAAAGGTGAGAGTGACTTAACTGAAAAACTGTTAGCTAATGCTAGCTAGCTTATGACTGTAATGTTATTTTAGAGGGACTTGTTCTCAAGTCACAGCACAAATCAGCTCACCTGTTGTAGTTCCAACCAAGTCAGCTCTGTCTGGTCAGATTGTGTTAAAATTAAGTTCAGATTAGTTTAACTTGAGTGAGAGCTTCAGACAGAGCAGTGCCTACACTTAGCATCACACCCCCAAGGAACGTTGATAACATCAGCTGCAAGGCATCGATTGCCATACTGGAGACCATTCAATTCATTCAATTCAATTCCATTTATTTTTGTAAAGCCCAAAATCACGACAGCAGTCGCCTCTTAGGGCTGAACATGAGAGTTGATTAACCAACAGAATTAGAAAATCAACAATGAAACAGAAACAAACAAGCAAATTAATCAACAACATTCCAAGCAAAGTGATCACATCTCCATGGAAACAAGCAGTTGGCAAGTCGTCTACTAGAAAAGTTACATAGTGTAACTTTACATGCAGAAGTCCATACCTGTAGGTTTGTCCATCACACAAACACTGATAGATGCAGGCTGAGAGAGAGGCCGCTAAAGTGTGCAGCACATAGATCTGAAAATAAAATGAAACAAATAAACAAAATACTTATTTGTGTAAAACAAAATCAAAAGAAAAAAATATTTTAAAAACTAAAATGGAGTACTCACCCTGTTATTACCAACATCTGGATGAGGTGGAGAGTCCAGAGCGTTGATGGTTTGCAAAAGGTCATGGCTGAGGTTGGTGAGGTAAACAAAAGGATTGGCCACTACTGTTTTAACATTAGAAGTGCAAGCCACAAGGAGAGGGATGGAGGCGAGATGGGTCTGGGAGCAGGGCGCGGTCACTGGGCGGGTTGTCTCATTCTGCAAATGGAAACAGACAAATTGATAAATTAAACTAAAAAGTTAAATATTCATGGTATTTATAAGTCCAAAAACAACCAAATAAGAAGTAGTTCCACTTTGAGATGTTGATTGCACTAGCTCATGTGTACATAACATGCCATACGGTAATGGTATAATAGGGATGGGACGATATACGATAATATCGTTAATCGCGATTAAAAAAAAGGGTCCTCGATTAATCGTTTATGGCATTTTTTAATAATCGCGATCATCGCGCACGATTATAATCGTCTTTACAGCACCAGGCTGCCTCATGTTTCTGGTTTCCAATACAACGTTTAGATGCTAGTTTTGGTGTTTGCTCACAAGGGGGGAGGGCCTCTGTCACAGCTATGACACTTGTTGCGTCTGTGCCTGTTCTGGTGGCAGAGTCTGCCGAAAAAAAAAGTTGCGGGAAAAACACGAGCATCTTGCACGCGCATTTACGAGACCAACATCCTGCATTGTTTAACAAACTTAAGCCGAAAATATTCATCGTAAGTGACATAAACTATTGAATGAAGATTGTGTTGTGTGTAGTAGCTAAACAGCATTTTACAGACACACACACACGATATATATTTACCTACAATCATGTCAATAGCAGAATAAACTAGACTTATCGTTCAAGAACAGCATCTAATCCATCAAAACATAAGCTCCTCTCCTCCTGAGTCCACAGTCATCTTCTCTCTTTGACACGAACCGACTCCGGGTCAGAGATGCCTCTAGTTTAACTTGTACAAACATCCACAGTGTCCTCGATCACGTACTTCCTTTGTTTTTTCCGTTTTGTCCGTTTCATCATGTTTAGAAGCAAAACAACAGCGCACAGAATGCGCACGCATCACGCATGCTCGGTAAGGTCCGTCTATTTACGGAAAATCTCGGCATGTCACACACGTGCTCCGCTGCTCATTGGCTGTAAGGAGAAAATGTCACTAAACGTGTGTGATGTGATTGGTTGATTCTACACGGGGGAGAGTGGGGCATAAATTTTCAGTCACCTGTAGCAGTGATTCGCTGTTTGCGGCTCCAGTGACACACAACCTCCACCTTATTGGACAACACTGGTGTCAATCAGAAGATAACACGTGTGTTTAGCTCTGAAAAAGAAAGTTGGCGCTGTCTTAAGTTTATTATGTCTGAAATCTACCAAAGAAATGCAAAAAAGTGACGGAGCAGATTTCGCGTGTGGAATACTTTCCTGCAGCAGTTTCGACATGGAGGATCTAATTTATTTTGTGGACATGATTTCTTCAGTGGATTATGTTCTCTGGACCTGTACGGAACGAATGAGACCAACTTTGTGGAATATGTTGTGTTTGACAGAACCAGAGCCTCAAAGGTAAGTGAAGTCCAAATCCGCATTTTTGGCTTTTCTGTAAAAAAACGTCTTTTTCTGTCAGCACTGTGGGTGATTCCAGGTGACAATTGTTTGCATATACGAAAAGACGATCGCTGTAGCTTTCATTTGATGTGTAGATTGTTTGCGTGGGTGATGCAGAAGTACATGTACATTCCTGTAGAGTTGTAAAGTAGGCCCGGGCCATGGGAAAGTTTAAAAAAATTAATAATTATGGCGATAATATCGTTAATTGCGATTATTTTGGTCACGATAATCGCGAGTCTAAATTTTAATATCCTCCCATCCCTATGGTATACACAACAAGCTCCTTCTGTAGCATCAGTTGCCCTGGGGTTAGTACATAGGCAAGGTGGGTGAAGTGTCTTGCTCAAGGACACAAAAACTGCATTGGTCATAGCTAGGATTTAACCACAAACCCTCCGTTTGGTGGATGAATGCTTGAACCACTGTCACCTTAACGTGCCCATATTACACTATGTTCTAATCTATGTTGTATGTTGTTCCTCATCACAAACAGACCTGGAGTTGTGTTTTGTTTCATTCACATGTTTAACACACAAACCCTGCATATTTAGGCTGAGTTCTTCTCTCAGACTGAAAACACTCTGTTCCACCTTGTGATGTCATGGTAATACAAGAAGTTTAGTAAAGATTGGCAATTCTGGGATTAAAATGATCCAAATGATTCTAGTGAAGGTGTATACAGTTTAAAAACACAGTGGAGCACTTCCTGTATCACCACATGACATCAGAAGGTGGAATAAACTCCAGATGCCTTCACTAGACTCAATTGCCAATTTCACCTAAACTAAAGGCAAAATGAGCTGTTAACTACTGCTTCAAGACATCACAAGGTGGAACAGAGCATTTTGAGCTTTGAGTGAACCTTTATTATTAGTCTGTCTACATCTCCAAACATGCGTGAATTAAACAAAACATTACTCCAAGAATGTTTTTGAGGAGGTAACAACATTATAACATGACTTAAACCTCATAAGAGTGAATTTTGTGTAATATAGGACCTTTAATAAACCAATTCTAGCAATTAAAAGTAAACTATTTCCTTGTTAAATGACCTGGAGCGACTCCTGCAGCAGTAGTATCAGCTCCATTCGGACAGAGGCCAGTCCTCCGCCATGGGAGCCGTGCAGACTGCAGTAACTCAGAAACATCCGCAGTAAAGGCTGGTTACTCAACAGCCAGTGTCTCCTGCTCCTCTGAGGGGCACAGCCAGGGCTGGACACCTGAAAATATATAGGTTTTATTATTCTTCAATTTCATTCAATTTGAAAGTAATTTCCCTTGTGAAGTAATAAAGTTTGTCTAATTTAAAGTTGTTTAAGTCATGACTGGATTAATGCTAAAGAGAAAACCCAAAATTTAAAGTGTTGCAGCCCCAAGGCTTGCACACTTTCCCATTGTAGTATCAGACGGTTATGTTTTGCGTGTGGTTGAAACGTCACGATAAATGATAATATTGAAACATTTTGTCACTAATTAAGATTAAAATAATGCAAGATAACCCCAGTAAATCTTTTTAAATACGCTGTTTCATAAAAAGACATGAGCTGCAACATATAAACCAATAAATAGACATAAAAGGCACATATTCACCCCTCTGCAGCTCAAATTTTCCTTCCTTCCCATGTACAAATTCATTAATCTTACAAAAGAAAAGATGATTTGTACCAGATTTAGCTACTGCTACTTTCCATCTGCAGTCTTTGAACAGGTGAATGCACATTAAAAATACACATTTCATTAAATTACATTATAAGACTATCAGTTCATCATTAACATTAGCAGTTAAATACAATAAAATGTCCCCATGTCCAATGCATGATGTTTCTAACAGTCCATACCAATATAAAAAAATCATTATATGCAGTTTTACAACAAAAATCCCCCAAATCTCCCCACTTTTGCAAAGAAAAAGTATTCATTATAAATATTGACAACTAAAACATACAGTTTCAGTTTTCATACAATTTGATATAGCGATTATTGTGACAGGCCTAGTCAGTATGTCAGAACATGTTTTGTGATACCTGTTCCTCCTCCTCGACCCCAGAGAAGAGGCCCTCTCCCTGGGCACAGTGCTCTGGGAGGCAGGGTCTGTAGCTGCAGCACTGCTGGAGAGCCACCACCTACGTCAAGGATAAACATTATTTTGAAGTTACTCTTTCATAGTTACTCTGAAGCTACTCTGCAATTAGAAAAACTGTAATTATAAAACTGTGATAATTACAATTCTAGAGAAAAAAATATTCTCAAATTTTGAACTTTTCAGGGTCTCTTTTAATGGGAGGGCGGGTTGGATCAAAAAGTAGACCATCGTTGAGAGAAGGACACATGACTCACACATTGAGAGATCCACAAACGGTCAAACCCTCAAATGCAAATGGTCAGACATGAAAGTGAATATTTTTTAAACTAATATTAAAACAATACACTTTACAAAAATTATTTGCAAAGATCAACCCTTAGTGTGAAAGCCAGGCTCAAGACCAGCGGAGACAGAGCCTTGTATGTGCCAGTGCCCTGACTATGGAACAGCGCCCACTGCCTGTCAGATCCTCTCAGTCTTTAACACAGACTCTTCCCCCTGGTATTTAATACTAGGATATTATGGTGTTTTATTGTTCTTTTCCTTTGTATTGTGTGTTTGTATGTTTGTTTTTTTTTTTGTGAAGTAAAATTGGTCAGCTGTAGTTATTTTAAATCAGACCTTTTCAACTTTTCAGAGCTTTTAACCATTTAGTCGTTTCTTCTCATTGATCCTCTGAAGTTGTATTTAAAGTGATTCATGATTGAGTTGATTGATCTTTAATCACTTATTTTCAAGACGCCATTTTGCCGATCATCCCCCGTTTTCACCTCCACTGCTACACACCCACTGTGACGTACGCACTTCCTTCTCCAGTTTTATTTTCTTAATCAGTGATACTTGTACGATTTGGCAGCTAGGCATTTTGGTACAAATGAAAAAAATCTGCTGCTCGCTAACGTGATGTGCAGCTATCCATAGGAGGAGCTGACAGCATGAAGTGCTTTGTTGTGATGGCGTTTACGGTGACGTCAGCTCCCATTGGGCATTGTAGTTTTCCAACACGGACGTCAGCGAGCTTGTTTCTTTTATTAAGTCATTTTAGATGAATATTGCAACTTAAAATGTGCAAATTATAACACAACGACTCACCTCTCTCTCTAGCCACTGGTACAGCTGATACCGTAGCTTCCCTCCGTCCACTTCGTAGCCTGTAGAAAGCGTTCGGAGCTCGTTGGTCATGATCTTTAAACAGGCGGTGAACTTGAGCTGTGCCGCGAGGATGTCATCAGACGGAACAATAAACTCATTACTGTCCTCAGACTCCTCCCCGGGCATCGACTCCATTAACGATGACCCAGCATTCTGTGTGTCCTGTAGCCAGAAGAGAGAGGAAAGCAGTTTCATTTATATCCCAACTTTATCAAGAAATTGTAGTTTTAAGAGTGGTTTTATTGCACTTATGTTTTTTTTTTTTTTTTTTTTGAAGTAGCAATAATCTTACTCAAGTCAACCCTTTTGTTACTCTTTACTTAACAAGTCTATGAGGAGCAGAAGCATGGAAATGGATTGATTTTCTCTCTTAAAGGTCCTGTATTACAGAAAAATGTATTCTTGTGAGCATTTAGCCATGTTATAATGCTGTTACATCCTCAAAAACATAGCCAGAGTTGTGTTTTTTTCATTCACACATGTTTAAATAACCCTTTATTATTATTCTGCCTGTACCCCCGAAGCTCAAAATGCTCTGTTCCACCTTGTGATGTCATGAAGTGCTAGTTTTCAAGTTAACAGCTCCTGTTACCTTTTGTTCAATATAGATCTGTAATTCCAGAGCTGAAATGATCCAAATGGTTCTAGTGAAAGTATGGAGTTTAAAAACACAGTGGACCACTTCCTGTATTACTACATGACATCACAAGGTGGAACAGAGTATTTTCTGTTTCAAAGAAGAACTCAGTCTAGATATGCAGGGTTTGTGTGTTAAACATGTGTGAATGAAACAAAACATAACTCCAGGTATGTTTGTGATGAGGAAACAGTATTATATGTCCACTTTAAAGTTCACTATGTGAATTTTGTGGTGGAGTGTGTGTTCAGTAGCTGCTCGTCTCTATAGAGATGTTATTCCTGTGCCTGAAATATTCCACAGTATGTCACTAAACTCATCTATCTTCATGCAGGCTATTACAAGTCAGGTCTGTGGAGAGACAAACCACCACACAGCAGGGGTACATGTATTTTAAGGTGAACTAAAAACACCTGTAATGAAGTAAATGTGTAAGTTTTTGGCTGATATCTTATAACTTATATAGGGGCTTAAATTATGATACTTGGCTGTTCTACCAACCTCTTCCTGGACATCGCTGTTGTTGTGACTATTTTCTCTTCCTCTCTTCTTCCTCTTCTTCTTTATCACTGTCCCATTTGAGCTCCAGGGGCTCATCGGGCAGTGTGAGGGAGGGCTGGCTCCAATCAAAACTCAACAAAGAATCTGAGTGACTGACCGAGCAGCTATCTGACTCGTATCCATTCACTGCAGCTTGAGACCACTCTTCTGAAACATTCCTTACTTCTCAAACTTAATTCCCTTCTTTCAGATCGTTTTCGGACTTTGGGCATTTTAGAGAGGACTTCCAGTGCCAACATGGGGCAGCCGGTTTGTAGGTGAGCATACGCAGCAGTGAAAAAAAGCCTTCGCTCGTCAAGGCTAATGGAATCTGCCCGGCGACACTCAGCAGTCAGACCCACTTTGGATTTATCAGAAGATCCAAAATGGCGGCGAAGGAGCAGTGGGTGTGTACGGAGGTAAGTGTAGAAGTTAAAGACGTCTGGGTTACACGAGGAGACGGTTTGAGGACTTTCTGTAAGCAAAACAGAACAAGATGGAGAAATATGAAAATGGGGGCACATGCAAATACAATTCAGAGAAAAGATTTAAACTAGGGTATCAGCTTCTAGAGTGTTTCCAACATATTTATAAATCAGACCTATTCTATAAAATTGACTTTTCAGAGCTTTTAATCATGTTATAGTTGTATCCTTCTCACTGACCCTCTGAAGTTGTATTTGAAAACTGTAGCCCCTCTCTCTGTAACTGCTGCTGTCAGGCTTGTCAGTTTAGTTTTAAAATGTTCATATTAACCCGCTCTATATGATCCTGGTATTTTTATTTCACTGTCTGTAAATCAAGATATGAACATTAATAACAGACAAATCAGGCGCCTTCTTTCCCCGAGGTTGCTCCCGCTAGTGTTAACGACAAGCTCGATTGACAACAATGCCAAGCGCCGGCTTCCTGCCAAACCAGCGATGCAGGAGGGAAGGGGCGTGTCCTTCAACAGCCTCACTTCGGGCTGACTCTTTCGCCCCATAAACGCTGACCTCGATGAGCTTCATTTGACATTTAACCTTGACTAGAGCCAAACACTATGGGTGATGTCACACTCCCTCAGTCCACTTCTTTATAAAGTCTGAACTAGACCCACACCAGCTTTGGGGTAAATGCTTTATCAGCTGACAAAAATGGTATAAACTGGTATATGGTATAAATAGTATAAATTGCCGTGAACCAAAAACAGGATCCAAGAATCTGATTTGATGCAACGGATCTGAGAAAACTTCTACAAAATGTTATTTCAGTAAAACTATTTCAAAAGGCCAAAAGGTGAGGAGTTTGAGTTAAGTAGTGCGAACACATTCTTAGTTACTGTTAAATACCAATTATGGGAGTTGTGTAGCAGAGAGACATTAATCTTGCTTCAAGTCTAAAGTATGAGGTCTCCAGTCAGAAGGAAGTTCATTTTCTCATCTATTCTCGAGGCTAATCATGCAGAAGACTCTTTAATTAAATATTAGGGGCCCTGGATCCAAAATGGCAGCAATTTTTCACAAGATTAACATGTAGATGCGACATTAGGACTTTAATAGAAGAATAATTTCGAAAGGTAAAATATAAAGTCAGAAGCTTCATAAAAACTCCATAAATGTACCTGAGATTGTGCTTGCAGGCTGTTCGATGAGAGTGTCCAGGGCTCTGCTGTAGTCCTCCAGAACCCAGTACGCCATGCTCCTCAAGAAAGGGTCCAAGTGTCCTCCAATCTGAAGTGTAGAATAATATGTTAGTGTTTTTAGTGCAATAATATTTGTTCTGTTTCCAATAAAGATCTATAGAAATTAAAGGTCCTATATTACAAGTGACTCTTGTAAGCTATAAGCCATGTTATGCAGTTATGATGCTGTTACCTCCTCAAAAACATACCTGGAGTTTTGTTTCATTCACACATGTTTGAGTAACACTTTATTATTAGTCTGTCTACATCTCCAAAGCTCAAAATGCTTTATTCCACCTTGTGATGTCATGTAGTGGTAGTTTTCAAGTTAACAGCTATTATCCTTAGTTCAGTAGAGTTTGGCTCTCCCAGGGTTGAAATTATCCAAATGATTCTAGTGAAGGTGTGTGGAGTTTAAAACACAGTGGAACACTTCCTGTATTACCACATGACATCACAATGTAGACCAGAGTGTAAGCCTAAATATGTAAGGTTTGTTTGTAAAACGTCTGAATAAAACAAAACACAACTCCAGGTATGTTTTTGATGTCTTCAAGTCAATCCCTATCCGTTTTAAATATCTTTTAGCCACATCCTAGCAGAGCACCTGTACTCATTCTCTTAACTCACTGATGCACATTTTTTTTTTTTCATTTTTTCCATTAAATTAAAAGGTTTTCTAGCACAGGCTGGATGTAGGAACTTACTGTTACATTTTGTGAATTTTAGACACTGTTCCACCATTTTAATTAGGCAGATTGATGGCTGAAATAAAAGTTGTATAGGAACAGTCCCAGCAGCAGAAGGTAAAGCAGAAGGTAAACACGAGCCAAACTGAATGGTACAAAGGGGTGCCATTAAACAAACGTTCATCCCTCCTTTTGCATTTTAAATATTTTCTACTATCAAATACGCCATCTGCAAAATGTATATGTTTGTGCTGTATCAGTTTAAAAGGGGCCACATTATGCTATTTTCTGATCTACATTATAATATTGTTTCCTCATCACACATGTTTAACACACAAACCCTGCATATTTAGGCTTCAAAATTATTCTTTCAAACTGAAAACACTCTGTTCCACATTGTGATGTCATGTTGTAATACAGGAAGTGTTCCACTGTGTTTTTAAACTCCATACACCTTCACTAGAATCATTTGGATTATTTCAGCCCTGGAACTACCAATTTTTACTGAACTAAAGGGAAAAAAGTATCTGTTAACTTGAAAACTACCACTTCATGACATCACAAGGTGAAACAGAGCATTTTGAGCTTTGCAGATGTAGACTAATGATACTAATGTGTGAATGAAACAAAAGAGAACTCCAGTATGGTTTTAACCCATAAGAACCCGGACACCTAAATCCTTAAAGGAAAACTATGGTGGACATAGCCCAGACTAATTAGAGGTAAATAACACATTTATGAATTTTTTTTCTCCCCCCTCCCCCTAGTGCCTGAGGTATGCAATGTGACACATATGTCACATTGGGCCTTTAAGCATTTTTTAAGAAGATGTTTGCCAATGCATGAGGCGTGTCTGGGTGTTCATTCTACAAAATAAATTGATATGTTATAACATATGTTATTAACACATGTTATTTAAAAAAAAAAAATATTTAAGATACACAATTTTAATGATAAAAAAAAGATAATGTGACATATATGTCACATGAGTTTTTTTGTGGCCTTTTTATTACTTAAGGCCCGAAGTGACATATGTGCAACCACGTTTTTCATTTGATGTGTTTTGCATAAAATTTTTTTTTTTTTTACTTAATTTTGATATAAATGTACTCACTAACTTCTAATTAAGTAATTTCAATAATGCAAATTTAAAATCTTCCCTCTTGTTTGCAGAAATTAACTTTGGAGAAATTGCTAATGTTGGGACATGTGCTCTGCTTCTAGTCAGCCATCTTGAAAAAGGGGTGGTGACAAAAAAATATCACATGATCAATCTTGTGATGTCACAATATGTTGATTTTGAGTCACTTTGGGAGTTTACATATATATATATAAAAAAAAAAAAAAATTAAAGAGGTTTCCAGAGCAGGTGAAATGGACGTTACACCACTGTCACGCTGGGTCCTTATGGGTTAAGGAGGTAACAGCATTATAAGCATTATAACATGGTTTAAAGCTCACAAGAGTTAATTTTGCATAATACAGGACCTTTAAGTACTTTTTTCATTCACATCTGAACACACCTGTTTGTCTTGTCCTAGCACATGCCTTTGTAGGATCTTCTTGTAGGTGGACGCCGTCTCAAACTCAGATTCGTACAGTCTGGAGATCACTAAAGCCAGCTGTAGATCTTGCAATTTTTCTACACAGACCTGCAAAATATATATATATTTTGTTACTTCTTCTTTGGCCAGTGAAATAGCACATAGAACACAGAATAAATCACATTAATAACACCGAGTTAGCTGTTCTTTCCAGGCAAGACAATGTGAGATGCATCTGAATGAAGCCACAGGGAGAACACAAAGTCATTGGTGAAGCTCATTTCCATAAAAGGCCTAAAGGAAGGTCCAGTTTACTCACATGTTTAAAATAATAGAAGTTACTGCACCGGAGGCAAAATGGGCGATAAAAGCTCAGAGCATTAAAGGTTAAATCAACAAGATGGCCTCGTAATGTCCTTGAAAGGGTAATAATACTAATAAACAATCAAAATGCGGTATCGTTTATGGGTTATAGAGGTTTTTTAAAAGGCGAACACAGTAATATGCAATGTATATATGTACATATGTATGTATGCAATAGTGAAAGTCTTTTATTACGGAAATCTGACTGAAAACTTAATTCATTTTCATTCAGTCTAATATAGTGTGTGTATCCAGTAACCAATTTTCTATATGGCTGTGACTTCATGAAGTCAGTCACATTTGACATAATCTTATATTTTTTGGAATATAGATTGACTTGAAACATATTATTGCTTCTAAAATTCTCATGATCATTTTTTTTTTAGTTCTTCAGATATAACTGTGACCCGTCTAATGGCTTTTATCGATTAACTAATAAATCCAAAATCCAACCTGTGAAAGAACAGCACCACTATAACCCAATCATATACATAGTGGTTCCCACATTTTGCTTGAAATCATTTTCCAGGACTTTTCAAGCACATTTTGAGTTATGTCATTAATTATGCACCAAGGGAAACGCACTATATTTTGTTATGTAAATGACCCAAAATGTTTTCTGATGGAACCCCATTCATATCGAGAAGTGTTGACAACTCATTCTCCGCATTCGAATGGTACTTTGTGACTGTAGTACTTAAGAAATTTTGTACAAAAAAGATGCAATTTGCTGCATTTTGATGGATTTTAACTCTGATTGGAACCCTGTATTAACATACATTCTGCTGACCACACAAAACAAGAAATATTGCAATTGCTGTATGCCATTACTTTATTTACAAGATAAATGTATGGCCCATGAGTTTCTGCTCATTGGATGTATTTGTTTTAACCTTAATTAAGTGCAAGAAGTTTACTGTTGTAAGAGGTGTACTGTGTAATAATGCTGACAGTGAGAATAGTCAGTGAACCAAAAAAGGAATTATTTTGTGTGTTTCACAAAATAAGTATTTGTTTTACTTAGACACAAATTAAATCTATGTTTCTGATTTCCTTTGGGTTTATCATTATTTAGAACCATCTTATCCATGCCTAAGCCTAAATGTCAAAACCAGACTTGGAGAGACTTAGCCCTGCATTTGTCTCCAGTATGTTAGACTACTGTAATACCCTGCTCACTGGCCTCTCTAAACGAGCGTTAGGACAGCTGCAGTACATCCAGAACGCTGCTGCTCGGGTCCTGACTAGAACCAGGAAGTATGAGCATATAAGCCCTGTGCTCAAGTCTCTGCACTGGCTCCTGTGGCTCAGAGAATAGACTTTAAAGCAGCTCTGCTTGTGAAGAAGTCTCTGGCCTAGCACCAAAGTACATCTTCCACATGTGTGGACATCTGAGGACTTCAGAGTCAGGACTAAACATGGACTAAACATGGACTAAACATGGACTAAACATGGACTAAACATGGACTAAACATGGACTAAACATGGACTAAACCATGGACTAAACCATGGACTAAACCACGGACTAAACCACGAACTAAACCACGGACTAAACCACGGACTAAACCACGACTAAACCACGGACTAAACCACGGACTAAACCACGGACTAACCAACAACTAAACCACGAACTAAACCACGAACTAAACCATGGACTAAACCACGGACTAAACCATGGACTAAAACATGGGGAATCAGCATTTCAGTTTTATGCAGCTAAAACCTGGAACAATCTTCCTGAAGATGTGAGACAGGCCTCTACTTTGGAGCCTGGATTTAAACATTGTCAAACGGTTCTGTTTAGCTGTGCATATGACTGAAAGGTTTTTATTTTGCACTCTAGCCTCTTTTAATGTAAATTTTATGATGATTATTTATGTTCTGATTTGTTTATATTGTGATTTTAATGTCCTTTTCATTCTGTAAAGCTTAGTATGTGGATTGTGCTATAAAAAATAAACTTCCCTTCCCTGATACCAAGTCTGGACCCAGAAAGCCAAACATTATCTTGCAGGTGGTACAGGGTGTGAAAGTTGGAAAACCGCTGCTCTATACTCGCCTCTACAGCGTCTTTGAGCGATCCAGCGAGGAGGAAGAAGGCGGCAGAGTGCTGGAACCGCTGCTTCCCCAGTAATGAAAAGGCATTCTTCAGAGCTGCTTTCCTCCACCGATCTTCTGTGAAATTGTGGCTGAAAAATTCTGTCATTTTGAGATTCTTTTGAGATCTGAGGGAAAATGGGATAGTGATTCAGTTTGCAGGAGCCTGACAGGACACAATTTGTAAGTGGAAGGTATTTTTCAGGAAAATTCGAGTTAATATACAAGTTTGGTACCTGTATAAGCCCCAGACGACTGCCTTCTTTTTCATAGCCAGATAGAATATAGCTGCATCTAGAGGATCATTGTTTTTCTGGAAAGTGGACTTGGCAACCTGAAAAAAAACATGATTGAAAAATGAAATTGAGTTTATTTTAACCAAATTACAGGTAATCTTTTGTAATGGGTGTTCAGTAGTGGAAGTAACTGCAAGTTTAAAGGTCCTATATTAGCGAAAATGGACTCGTGAGCTTTATGTTATAATACCGTTACCTCCTCAAAAACATACCTGGAGTTGTGTTTTGTTTGATTCACACATGCTTGAGTGACCATTTATCATTAATCTGTCTACATCTCCAAAATTGGCAATTCCAAGGCTGAAATCATCCAAATGACTCTAGTGAAAGTGTGTGGAATTTAAACACACAGTGGAGAACTTCCTTCTTTGCTTATCCTGATAACTATAATCAGAGGCTGTTTTGGCAATCCAATAAAAATGGGCTACGAGTTAAATGTATTCTTTTATTTAAATATATTTATTTATTATTGTTATTGTTATTATTATCATTGTTATTATTATCATCATTATCATTATTATTATTATTAATGATGATGATGATGATAATAATAATAATAATAATAATAATAATAATAATAATAATAATAATAAACAATAATAAACAATTTATTTGTCTATGATTTATTATCTCTAAAAATCTATCTATTATTTGTATTTATACAGGGAGACCCAATGAGTGCATGCACACTCACTGTTTCATGGACGCCTTGTTAATCAAGATGTAGGTGATGGAACAAATGAAATTTTATAGCAATTTCACAGCAATTTCGCAGTTCTCTATTTATTTTTTTTTAAGTTGTTGAGTTGTTTTTGCTTTTTTTTTTAGACTGACCCAATATGAAGACAAGAAGCGACTTGTCGCTGTGACTTTCCTCTCTGTGTTGGATTATGGAGATCTGTTTTATATGAATGCTTCAGCCCAATGTCTTCGAATGGTTGACACTGTTTATCATGCTTCACTCAGGTTCATTACTAATTGTAAACCAATGACACATCACTGCGAGTTGTACTCTCGAGTGGGATGGCCTGCCCTGGCCATTCGAAGGAGGAGTCATTGGTACACTTTTATTTACAAGGCAATGCTTGGACTATTGCCGACCTACATCTGTTCCTTGTTGTCGCAGAGAAGGGCTGATTCTTGTTCTCTTCGTTCGCAAGGCCGTGTGTTGCTGTCTGTTCCATTTGCTCCAACTGAACTGGGCAAAAAGGCTTTTGTCCACTCTGCACCTTATACATGGAACATGTTGCAGAAAGACTGGAACCTGACAGAGTTGATTTCTTTGAACGCTTTTAAATCTAAACTGAGAGGTCTTGAGGCTGACTCCACAACATGCTCTTGTTTTTTATATATTTTTAAATATATATATATTTTTTAATATATAATCTATTTGTCTTTTATTGTCATCTTGTCCTTTTGTAATTGTGTAACTGTATGTTCTATTTGCTGCTGTCGCTTGGCCAGGACTCCCTTGAAAAAGAGGTTTTTAATCTCAATGGGACTTTTTCCTGGTTAAATAAAGGTTAAATAAAAATAAATAAAATATGCTAAATGTCATCTTCTCAAGACAGTGTTTACGATCGATAAATTAATACATTGCCTAAACCTCTAGCACAGTGCAACTTTGAAAGACAAAAAGCCAGGTCATTTAATCTGGTTGTGAGTTGTATTTGTGTTATATAATAAATTTTAATATTAATCAGGGGTACAGACCTTCTCAATACATCTGCGGAGCTTGTTGGTACTGCGGAGCCACCAGCCCACCCCCATAGACCTGAGCTCAGGCCAGGTGGGCTCGTCTTTCTGTAAAGCGGGCAGCATGTTCAAAAGCTCCTCCTCAGCATCAGAGTGAAAGGCCCATGCGTAATGGCACGTGGACAGGCCTGAGAGGGGAAAACGATATCTGATAAAATCACAATACTTGACATTTACAATTAGTATTCTGTATCTCTCTGTCTGTGTGTGTGTCTGTATGTCTCTGTCTCGGTCTCGCTCCCTCTCCGTCTGTCTCTGTGTGACTCTCTCTGTGTGTCTCAGTCTGTATCTCCATTTCCATCTCTCTCTTTGTCTCTATCTTTCTCTATGTGCTTGTTGATTTTTTTTTTTTTTTCATAAAAAAAAAGCTACATTCTCAGGATGCATTCACACAAATACTGCAGCAAAATTACACCTAAATTATAAACTGAGATTAATCCTGGAATCTAAACCTGGACTAGACCAGGACTAGAACTGCATAACCTTCCAAAAATGGCATACCAAGATATTTCGGCACTTAAAAAAATTACCTATTTATTTTTAATCTGTCTAAAATTGAGCAGGAGGACAGGACAGTTCTTCAACATGTATTTCAGAACATGTTACCATAAATTGGAAAAATACAAAAAGTTGCAGATTTTATCAATATCATTCAAACAAATTTTCCAGTAAGGCATAAAACAAATTGCATTTTCACCTTGTCGTCGCAGCTGTAGTCTGTATGCAGGTGGGAGGGAGGTAGAGAGGAAGGTATGAAGTCTCACAGCCAATAGAAACTTCAGTCCGCACTCATCCAGCGTCTCCCCTCCTGGACAGAATTGGAACAGAAATCAGTATATTTATTTAAAACTAAAAGTGGGCATATATCGTTGTTTTCATGTTACTGTGGTACCTTTGTTTTTGCCCTGACAGTCCTTGAGGTCAGTGCTGGTGGTTGCAATGGTGTCAGCCAAAGCCATGAGTGACATCTGCTCCATTCGAGTTAGTCCAGGTAAACTGGAGTGAAGGAGGTGGCTGGACAAAATCTGCGCATGTTCTGGCCCAAAGTATGTCGGACTGTACTGGGATAAGTCTATCACCTGGAACAGAATTGAATACATTGTAGACTTATTTTAAGGTCCTACATTACATGAAATTGACTCTTGTGAGTCATGTTATAATGTTGTTACCGCCTCAAAAACACACCTGGAGTTGTTTTGTTTCATTCAAAACATGTTCACGGTCTACATCTCCAACGCTCAAAATGCTCTGTTTCACCTTGTGATGTCATGAAGTGATAGTTTTCATATTAACAGCTACCTTTTACATTTAGTTCAGTAGAGATTGGTAATTCCAGGGCTAAAATCACCAAAATTACCCCAATGACGGTATATGGAGTTTAAAAACACAGTGGAGCACTTCCTTTATTACCACGTGACATCATAAGGTGGAACAAAGTGTTTTCAGTTTGAGAGAGGAACTCAACTTAAATATGCAGGGTTTGTGTGCTAAACATGGGTGAATGAAACAAAACACAACTCAAGGTACGTTTGTGATGAGGAAACATGTTACAATGTTGTTTCCTCTATCTATGTTATAATAAGTCAAAATTTCATGACTCATATTGGTATACTATTGACCCATAGTGGTTTAATTACGCAATTGGCTCTGTGCACAGTAGCACTTGGCAACCTCACTGTTGGCGTCACTTCTTCCTGTCCAGCTTTATCTCTATGAGGTTTTTACGCCGTCACACTAAATTGAATAAATATATAAAGATGAGGCAGTGGACAGACAGCATGTTAAACACGACAGTCACTGACAATATGTTAAACACGACACAAATAAAATTAATACTTCAGCAGAGGACACTTCTGTGTTTAGAAAGAGGCATGTTTGTGTCTCAATGCTAACACTAATGCAAATTTTGAGGTATAATAAATATTAAAACAATGCCACAAACTGAAGTATTCTACATATAAAAGAAATGAGTAGTCTTTATGTGAATTTTATTTTATATTTCCAGTTTTAAAAAAAGGTGACTGTTAGCTTTGAGACACAGTGAGCTAGCTAGCATGCTAATGTGCACAAAGCCTATTAATTTTAATTTTATCTTTAAAAATTTTAAATTGAGCTGGAGGACAAGATAGTTCTTAACATTACAGAGATATTAACCGTAAACCAGGTCAACAAATCTGCAATTTCAGAGCCTACCCACAAACTAACAAAAAGTTCAATATATATTTGAATCAACATAAATAAACATTGCTTCAGAAATTGGTATGATTATTCAACCCCAAGTTGTGCTAGTTGTCAGACGAAATAATTTTAAGCAACAAAATTTGGATTACCATATTTTCCGGACTATAAATTGCACTTTTTTCCCATAGTTTGGCAATCGGTAAAACTAGACCTTGTTCCCGGTTTCCTCTTGGTCACTCTCCAGAGGGTCCAGTTCTCCTAAGGTGGGGGTGTGAAAGAGCTCGTCGTAAGCGTCTGTGTGGCTGGACCCGTGGCCGCTGTCTCCGCTCACACTGCTCACTTTATCTACACAAGGTCAAACAGAACACACAGGGTTTACTTAAAAATGATACCTCTGACACATGGAGTTTCCCATGATCCTTTGCACATTACAGATTACTACAGATTATGATTTTAATCGAGATCAGAGCATCAGAGTTTTAATTAAAATCAGAGCTAGTCTTTCAGACTCTTTATAATTTCATATATAAATGGGAAACAACAAGAATGAACATGTAAACAACCTTCAGTTACATTTGTATAGATATGCAATCTGATTTTAATAGTTCAAATTAGAATGATATTTATTTTTACAATGCCAGTTGTTTAATTACACCATATCACTGCTTTGAAAGTAAGAAAGTCAGGAGTAAACTTCTAGTAATGATAATAATTCTCAATTTCACAATTTTGCATTTTTTCAAAATCTCGAATATAAAATGTGGAGTGTGATGTTTTATATATTAAAGAATGAGAGAGCACATGGTTTGATTGTAGATAGATTTATACTTGGATGTATCTTAATTGTAACCTGCCCAAGGGCAACAAATGGAAACTAACTTTAGCTAAATCTTGTATAAAACGTCTCTTCTTTTATGAGATTAATGTGTTTGCACCAGGTCCCTGTTAAAATAAACCAATAAACTAAACCAAATACACAAATGAATTGAATTATTTTGATTACCGTAATTTACGGATTATAAGCCGCTACTTTTTTCCTACACTTTAAAAACTGCGGCTTATAGTACAGTGCAGCTTATTCTTTTTTTTCAGTAAGATATACAGTGGTCCCTCATTAATTACGTTCCAAAAATACCCCGCGATAAATGAAAAAGTAGAAAGTGTTTTTTTTTTTTTACAATTATTCTATATGTTTTGCGGCTGCAGGTGTATTTCTCACTGATCACTGATGCACAAAGCTAAAGCAGACTCCTTCCGCATGGTTACAGCCCTTTTTGCTCCTTGTTAAAACTTATTCTGCTGTCGTCTTTATGTTATTTTCCTCCTTCTTTATGTTGTTTCACATGTAAAGTCTCTGTGGACGCACGTCTTGGCCGCGCTGCATTTCTGCGCCGCATTTTCAAGCATCAGAGACGCCGCAGAGCCAATCACCTCCATTGATGGGTTTTATGGGGGGGGGGGGGGGGGGGGGGGGGGGGGGGGGCGAATGACCCTAGGGAACATGCTTATTTTGCCGTACAAGAATAAAGTGTAATTGCACATCCACTACAGTAGGTGGCAGTTATTATTATTATTATTATTTATTTTATTGGTTGGGACAGTGCATGTTAATGAACGGACATGACATGACAGACATGACCGTAAACAATTCACGCCGGATTATAGCCAGAGGCTAATTTCCACCCGTTGTCCCAAGGGCTGGGGTAGGTGGGTTAAGTGTCTTGCCCAAGGACACAACGACAGCATTCATCTGTGAGGGCTGGAATTGCACCGCCAACCTTCAAGTCAGTGGATCTAACCACTCAACCAATGATGTTTATGTAGAGAGCGGGATTTGAACCGCCAACCTTCGGATCAGTGGACAAACACTCAACCTATTGAGCTACTGTCGCCCAGTTGCGCTCTCACTGTTAGAGTGTGAGTATTAGCTCTAAGCCAGTGGTCCCAAACCACCGGGCTGGGGACCGGTACCGGCCCGTTACACATTTTCTACTGGGCCGCACAAAAACAGCGACCGCATTTTCTCCAAAGTGACTTTTGCCCGCTCCTTATGACACGCTAATAACCTTGTCCATAGATATACAATGATGAAAATCCTGATAGGAAATCGGCACATAAATCCATCTGATATAACGGCGAGTATATTATATCTGTGCTAGATGTGTGTCCGTGGATCATATGGTACCGGGCCGCACAAGAAAGCGGCATCGAACAGGCCTCGCAGCCAGAGTCAGCAACTCTGCGTCCAGAGTGTCCACAACGCCAGTCGGAGGCATTTGTCCTCAAATGCAAAGATGTCCAACGCGATCTTGACGTGTTTCAGAGTCGAACATTTTGGTAAATTTGGTTGAACATATTCTGTACTGTACAGGAGACACGGCGTGTCCTTAAGCCAATCAGGACGCAGAGCCTTCAAACACTGTAAAAAAAAAAAAAAAGCATGCAAAATTGCACTAAAAAAAAATCTGCGAAATGTGAACCGCGCTATAGCGAGGGACCACTGTAATGAACGTTTTTGGATACCTGCGGCTTAAAACCCGGTGCGGCTTGTACAAGTACAAAATAGATTTTATTTCTAAAATTGAAGCATGCGGCTTTTAATCAGGTGCGCTCTGTAGTCCGGAATTTAGGGTAATTGCCGAACCGTATGCTGTGCATTATACAGAACACCATGCTGTAAATAAGCACAATCTTTTTCCTAATGTTAAATATCCAATTTGTACCCAGTTCAACACATGTGAATTACTAGTTTGTTCAAATTAATCAAAACTGTGTGAATGTTGTTATAGTAATGCAGAGTGATCTTTCTACACACCTGGTTTCTGGGCAGTGTCCTCGTCAGCTGCGAGTAGGGCATACAGAGGCAGAGGAGGCACAGAGCTGATCTCAGTATAATCTGGAGACGACTTCTCAGTTTGACTAAAGATCTTGAAGTCTCGGGCTGTGCTGCCTCCTGCGCTGATGGTCCGAGAGCGCACACGCTTCTCGGGATGTGTGTCTCTGTCTTTCAACGATACCACCTCTCCTGCTATGCACTTTACCAGATGTGAGAGAATGGCTTTGGCACGGTGAACCTAAAAAAAAAAAACAATATATGATGGTAAAACTTAATTTGCACAAACAGAGAAACTCCTATAATGAAATAAACGAGTGGAACAATCTCCCAACTGAGGAAAAAAGCCAAACAAGAAAGTGGACAGTGTGAATTATTCTTATTATTGTATTTGCATTGTATAATTTATTTCTGTAAATCAGGGACTGCAGATGGAAACTAGCTACTTGGCTATAACCTGGTGCACAACATCTGTTTTTTATGAGGGTTTTTATGTAGTTTTATGTGTCTGTACTTTGTCCCTTCAAATAAAAACTACACTTAACTAAATTAAATAACAGAATGACCTCTACAAAGAACAAAATAACCAATTTTTATAGATTAATTTTATACATGTAGTTCTGAAATTAATGGGATACTTGTATTAGTTTAGAAGGTCATGTTTTAGCCTTCTCTGAAATGCTGTTATGTTATTTACAATGTCAAATCCTACTTTTCAAACCCAATTTGATGCCAGTAGTACTTGTAAGAAAAATCTGAGTTAAATTTTTTTTCAAAACCTTGCAAGCCTAATACAAAGTAAATAAATATACAGGAAAGAACATATACCTTAAAGCAGACCTATTGTGCTTGTGTGTGCTCTATAGTACCAAAATGACTACGCAACACTGCTGAATCCAACAAGTATCATCGATTAAGAAAATTAATTGGAGAACGAAGTGCGTACGTCACAGTGGGCGTGTAATGGGGACAGTGAAAATAAGTGTCTTGAAAATAAGTCATTAAAGATTACTCAAACATAAATCACTCCAAAAACATTTTCGAGAGGTCAATGAGAAGGAAGCAACTATAACATGGCTAAAAACTCTGAAAAGTCCAGTTGGCAGACTAGGTCTGCTTTAATTACTCACCTTCCCTAAATCCATAAGTTCCAGTAATTGAAATGGGTGGTACTGGGGCAGAGTGGGGAAGAGGTTGTGAGCAGCTTCGAACAGTCCCGAGTCCTCCATTTCAACAGGCAGATCATACGCAGTCTTCTTCCCACTAAGTTTCTGAGCTAAACTCATCATTGACCTCGTAGACGCCCTTTTGGGGAGGGTCAAAGATGGTATGAAAGGTGTTGGAGTTGTAGTTGGCTCCTCTGGACACTGACGAAGAGCAGAAGAGATGGAGGACACGCTGCTGCTGATGTCTGTGTCTGGGATAGTTAAAGCAGATTGCTGCGCTGGTTTAGGTGGTTGCCATTGGGAGTAGACATGCATTTCACAGTCCATTCCCAAAACTAAGATCCCATCTCGGACCCAGGATAGTGACACAGGGATGGGTAAAGTCCCCTCAACAGAAGACACTAGGTTCACAGTTCGAAGGAGTACAAGTTGAGATAAGCTGTGGTCTTTGCTTCCGTAGGACGATAACCCCAACTCGGGAGGTTTACCAGACAAAAGTCCATACATAAAAATCTTTGTTCCTATGCCAACGGTAAGAACATGTGAACCATTCTCTTGTGAAACCCAATCCAAGTGAACCAAACTTTTCCCAGTCCAACCACTACAATTTCCAGAAGGTATAGAATATTCTATGTTTCCATTTGGGATATTTTCAGATGTGACATCACTAAAGCCGTTGGGAGTTATGGGGTCCACATTGTCTAAAACTATAGTCTGTTCTAGGATCCACTGAGCCCCTCCTGTGGACTCGCACTGGAAGATGCCAATACGGACACTGGGAATTTTGTTGTTGGGAATGTTTGGGCTGAGAGGCGAGTTTAGACTGTGTTTGATGCCAAGATTTGGGACTAAGTGTGTACTAGTTAAGTGGGGATGAGGGGAGGACATAAGAGTGGGAGGGGTCAAAAGTGTCAAATTGTGATGAGGGGCGGAGTTCAGAGGAGCGGAGTTCATAGAGGCGGAGTTCAAAGGTGAGTTTGGCTTGTGTTTGTAAGCCACAGCTATCCGCCCTGTGTGGCAGCAGCTGACCTCGATGGGTGACCCGGGCAAAGTGACTGCGCTGTTGTTGGGAAGATCTTGTTCTACTTGTAAAGGCCACTCCTCCCACTGGTACTGCGGCTCCGCTGCGTCAGAGAGGTCAGAGGTCATGATGCTGCACCTCCAGAAGCGAACTGTCCCATCAGAGCAGGACGTCGCAAGGAGGTAAGGCACACGACTCGCAGGAAGTGAACCGGACCCACTGAGGTGACCTGGAGGAAGTACATAAATGTATAACATTAAATTTAAAAGATAGATGTATGTACAATTAATTGTATGTAATACTGATATGGCAAATTTATGGTGTCAGACATCTTGGCAATTTTGAGATACTGAATGTGATACTGAATTATGTCAATTTATTATAAACTGCCGAGTTATACACTTGCTGGTTACTGCATTAATGCTGTGAAGCTGATTAAGAGCTATTCATAATTGTGTTCCAATACATGACTAGAGCCAGGAAGTACGAGCACATAAGTCCTATGCTCAGGTCTCTACACTGGCTCCTGTGGCTGTGAGAATAGACTTTAAAGCAGCTCTGCCTGTGTACAAGTCTCTCTATAGCCCAGCACCAAAGTACATTGCCCCCATGTTAGTGTCCATATGAACCATCTCACACTCTGAGGACTTCAGGGACCGGCCTTCTGTTGGTGCCCAGAGTCAGGGCCAAGTTAGGACTGGGTTAGGACTGGATCAGAACTGGATCAGGACTGGCTCAGGACTGGCTCAGGACTGGCTCAGGACTGGCTCCAGGACTAAACATAGTGAATTCAGTTTTACGCAGCTAAAACCTGGAACAATCTTCCTGAAGATGTGAGACAGGCCTCTACTTTGACAATGTTTAAATCCAGGCTCCAAACGGTTCTGTTAAGCTGTTCATATGACTGAAAGCTTTTTATTCTGCACTCTTCTCTTTTAAATGTTCATTTTATGATGATTATTTATGTTTTGATTTGTTTGTATTGTGTCTTTGTTATTCTGTACACCATTTTGAATTACTTTGTGCACAAATTATGCTGTACAAATAAACTTGCCTTGCCCTGAGGGGAAATATTTACTAAACTTTTGATACAATTCAATAATACATAGTGGGATACGTATTATAGAGTCCTAATTCCTAGATATGAAATAATGGATTTATAACACATTTCCGAAAATCTCAAATTTTATGTTTGGATCTCAAGATGATCATAAATTCATAAATCCAAATTAATCCCAGTCTTTATGTTGTCAGTTACAAACTCCAGCACCTGTCTCAGATGATGAGTTTTGATTTTGAACTTTACAGAAGAGACATTTGTACAACATGTGTCCTAAATATATTTTCAGACCATGGGAACATAAATTACATTGACTACTTGACTTTTTATGGTTTAATGATTTCTACAAAGGAAAGTTTGTCAATGAGGTATGTAAAAGATGCAATTAAATGAAGCCATTGTGCTAACTCCAGCATATTTATATTGAGGCTTCTTGCCAATACATAATAATAGTAGTAATAATAAATAATAATAATAATGATAATAATAAATAATGAATGATAATAATAATAATTTAAAAAAAAGCAACATCTTAATTTAAACAAACAAATTCTTATCTTATGATCCAGAATAATTCACTTGTTCTTGTCTCCTATTGTACCTGCTGCCGGCCTCACACTGACAGCCTCCACTCCAACAGGTAGGGGGAGCTCTTGGCTGTAGACCCTCTGCGAGCTGAGGCTGAGGCGACACGCACTCTGTAGGTTTGAAGTGCATGGCTTACTTTTCACCGTCACAGGAGGAGTCACTGAATCAAAAGTAAAGTTTAACTGGGAGCTGTTCGTGAAGGAGGATGTAGAAAGGTCCTTTTCTGCATTTGTTTCCTCTGTAAAGACACAAAGAAAAGAATCAGGGCTGAACGATTTGGGAAAAATATCCTGTTTGAATCAGAACATGCAGTTTTATGTACAAGACAGGATATTTTATTAATATGGCATATTAAAAACTGCAGCCTTTGCAAATTGCCAACTGCATTCATTCACATACAATTTATGTTTAAAGGTCCCATATTAGACAAAATTGACACTTGTGAGCTTTAAGCCATGTTATAATGCTGTTACCTCATCAAAAATATACCTGGAGTTGTGTTTTGTTTCATTCACACATGATTGAGAAACCCTTTATTGGTTTGTCTATATCTCCAAAGCTCAAAAAGCTCTGTTACAGAAGTAGTAGTTTCCAAGTTAACAGCTCCTTTTACATTTAATTTAGTTGAGATTGGCAATTCAAGGGCTGAAATGATCAAAATGATTCTAGTGAAGGAATATGGAGTTTAAAAACACAGTGGAATACCTCTTCTTTTACCACATGACATCACAAGGTGGAACAGAGTGTTTTCAGTAAATATGCAGGATTTGTGTGTTAAACATGGGTGAATGAAACAAAACACAACTCCAGGTATGTGATAAGGAAACAACATTATAACACAGATAAGAAAATAGCATAATATAGGCCCTTTAAGCTCATAAAATGGAACAAAACTATGCAATATTGACAAGTGAACTCACCCAAACTGACAGAGAGAGCATTGAGACATAAATGCCACATGTGGAGCAGCGATCGGCCCGTTCCTGTTATTTCTACCACCACCAAGAAGAACCGGGCTGAGAAGAGTGGAGGACTAGAGCCTACAGAGAAACATAATGCAAAAATATACAGCTGTGACGTAATGGGCTGCATTCATGTTACATAACAACATTCAAGACTTCCTCTGTAGGTTTTTAAAAAAAAAAAAAATTGTTTTTTAAATTGTTAATCGCCATAGCAATTAACAATCTAAAACAAAATAAAATGTATATCTTCTGAATGGTAAAAAGTCATAAAAATGTCAGAATTATATATAGGTGGAATTTGCTGTTATGTAGCTACTTAAAATCAAAACTATAATATACATCTGATTATAGAAACAAAACTGGTATCCCATGGAATTAGAGAAAGGAAATTGTTGAAGCAATCTTTCCTTCTGTACTGGATTCTGTAGTTATAATAGACAGGCAGATGAGAGGAGGAGAGAGAAAGAGGAGGGAAGAAGTGGAGAACAACTTTCAATACAGGATCTCATGATTGTCTATGTCTAAAAATTGGCTGCACTAGAACTGAAATGGGACAAAAAGCTTTTGGTTTTTTTTTTCAAAAATGGAATACATTTCAAGGACGTGCAAAACTGGATAGATTGGTGCCACTAATGCACTTAATAATCTGCTGATAAACATTTATAATCACACCTGCTCTTGTTTCAAATGTTTTAAATGGACCTATGAAGTTATGTGTTTTGCTTGCATTGTTCTGTATTTTAACCAGGCACTTATGAAAAAAGTCTGAGTGCTTTCATTGGGCTCTCCCTATAGAAATAAACTGTTTGTAGAGTTAATCCCTTACAAATAATAATACGGTTTAACATATATTCATCATATTGTTTGGATATTACTTTCTTCTCCCCTAGAAGGCGCTCACCTCTATTTGAAATGATATTATAGACAAAAATGTGAATGCAACCCATTTGTGAATTTCAGCTTCCGATTATAAACAACATTTTGGGAACTTTTTTCCTCTCATGCAAAAGATAATGCATTTTAAATTGTTAATGGTTCCAGCAACAGTCCTATTTTTTTCATCACTGTGAAACACATGGATTGAATGAACCGTGTATTATGTGTTCAACATAGATTTGACTCTAACCTGTCTGAGAGCAGTCTGGTGCTTCATCTGTCTCAGTGCGTCCATATCCCAGGATCAGGTCTTCTTCAAAAACATGGAGAAGATGCGTCTCTTTGCCCTGCTGTACACACATGCAGAGACCGTGTTATGAAGTGTGTGTAATGTGAATCCGAACACAAGAGCAGCCTACAGCTAACAAGCACATAATCGCTCCTCAAGCTCTGCCCATCACAGTTGACCTTTCATGTGATGCAAGAAAATCACATAGTTCGAACTCAAGAGTGTCAAGTTCATTCAGAGGAAAAACGAGAAATGCACAAGATACTGAAATCAGTTGGACTAAAGTATTGTCTTATAAATACTTACAAAGTCTGTGATAGCATCAAGCTCAATGATGCAGCCTGGTTTGGCTGTGGACTGCTGGCTAATGATGTTAAAGACCTCTCCTACATATTTCTAGCACAAAACAACACAGATACTTGTTATTTTTAGCTTCTGCCGTTACATTACAAACTGGCAAAATGAAGTACTCACTGATATTTCAGGGTTGGAGAGCTCGCTCAGAAGTTTCTTGGCTTCTATGACAGCCTGATACAGCCGAAGTGAGTGACCATCACTGGCCACAAAGCAGGCGCTGGGAGAGTTACAGTACCCTCCTGGAGAGAAGGTCAAGAAGTACACAAGATTCATTCTCATTGACAAAAGAAGGAACAGATTTGAATCACTTTTTGAACTAATATACTGGACATACAGGTAGAAAAACTACAATTCAAATGTCTGCACACAACACACTCACTACTCACTATACACACACACACACACACACACACACACACACACACACACACACACACACACACACACACACACACACAACACAAACAGAACACACTCACATACACACACACAACACAAACACACACAACACAAACACAACACAGAAGCCTGTCTCACCTAAACACGTGCTTGGGATCAGTGTGGGTAGCCATGCCACATTGGAAAACGCTGAAGAATGCAGTGAGTTGATGCGAGCCAGTTCAGAGACTCCCCCTGACAGAGACAGAGGCCCCACAGGCTCCACTCTCCATAGGATGAGCTCGCTGTAGATGGCATTAGGATCCTGGGAAATGCCTCCCAGTGAAAGGCGGTTTGGTCGGAGGCCGCGCTCAGGAGGGGCCAGGATGTTGTCCACATCTGGAGTTCTCAAGGCATTGTGATGAGAGGTGGTGAGCAGCAGGGGGAGCACTGAGTGACAGGCCAGGTCATTGAGGTGGAAGCGGTGCCCACAGTATCGGGACTTATGGGATACGCTGAGGACAGTAGAGAAAGCAGAGTCCTCTGCGAAGCTCACGGCCCACTGGTTGAGCGAGCCATCATCGTGTTTGGAGATCATCAGGACATTCGGAGTGAATATACTGAAACGGAGGCTGTTGCTTGGGGGCGCTTTACTTTGTCCAGCATAACTGATGAGAGCAGATTTGGCTTGGGGTAGAGAGGAGCCAGGGGGGCGCTGTCTGCCATGCTGCAGAGCCAAGTCCACGTTTTTATTGCAGGCGTACATAACCACGCTATGGCTCAGGGAGATGGCATCACCTGCAGGGAATGCTACTGGAATACGGGATACAAAAGACACCTGGAACACAAACAACCACAGTGAAACTCTGAGCTGAATGACTTTTGAGTCTGAACCATAAACTGTAGATATAAGTGGACTTAGCTAACCCGCTAATCACCATGTTCCAAATAGGAAGCGATGTGCACTTCCGGCTCCAATTCACTTCACATTAGAAAACTGAGGCCCCTGTCTCTGTAACTACTGCTGTCAGGCTCATTATTTTTAACTCAAGATATGAACATTAATAAAAGACAAATCAGGCGCCTTCTTTCTCTGAGGTCGCTCCTGCTAGCCTTAGCAACAGGTTTGATTAACAGCATTGCTAAGCACCTGCTCCCTGCTAAACCAGTGGTGTGGGCGGGAAGGCACTCGCTCAGGATTGCTCTCTTGGTTGTTACGATACTCGCGGACAGAATTCCTAATATTTAACTCAGCTCCAAATTTGCCTCTAATCGCTAGCCTCGATGAGCTTCATTTGACTGGAGCTGAACGTTATGGGTGATGTCACACTAGGACAGAGGGAGGAGGGAGGTTATTTTTACCTGAGCTTGTCTAAACATGCAGGGCTGGTATTCATCTAGCCAGTCCACGAGCCAGACCAACAGAGAGCCGTCCATGGGGTGAATACTGAACAACATGTCAGCCGCTTTGTTCCACTCCTCCAACAACACCTCCACCTGATGCTCCACTGAGGCAAAGGGAAGCTCCATGGACTCTGGCTCTGGGTCACATGACTTTCCACCACTTTCTTCAAGTTGATCGTCCTCTTCAGGATCTAGAACAAATCCAATGACATGGTATTTAAAAGAGTCCATACCCAATTTTTCTCACTTTGGAAAAAAAAAACACTGCTTTTGCCTGTATAGTTTGTATTGTAAAAGCAACTTATAGTTTAAAAAAAACAACTGCTGTGCTACCTGCTTAGTATTAAAAAACAAAAAACAAAATAGCACTGGTATGTTGTTAGCATGCTACAAGACTTAAGCATTTCAATGACTATAAACTCCACCGACCCCAACTTGTTTGCTTACGAACTTAACAGTATAAACTTAATTAGCGCTCTCTCATTTAAAAATCTAAAACCATCTTCTTCTCTGTCTCTAATAGTGTGATTTAGTTAGTACCTTCATTGGATAGCTCCTGCTGCTGCTCCATACTGGCCCGCAGCTGCTGAAGGAAGACTTCCATGGCTAAAGTGAACTGAAGCTCTTTGTTGTTTAACCAGTGGACAGTAAAAAGGCCTCCAGACTCCTCATCATCAGAAGATAGAGACGAGATCGAGGGAAGCAAGGGAATGTCTGCAAAACATAAGAATAGTATGTTTAATCATTGGCTGTGCAGTACACAATATTGATGCATGTGACTATGTATGAGCATGTGACTGGCCCAGTTGGTGTTTGTCTACTGATTGGAAGGTTGGCGGTTGGTGCTTTTGACATAAACATCATTGGTTGATCAGTCAGATCTGGTTCCCACAGATGAATGTTGTCGTTGTCCTGGGCAAGGCATTTAACCCATATCACCTCATCCCCAGTGTCTGCGTACACTGGTGTATGAATGTGTGTGAATGGGTGAGTGGTTCTTTGATGTATTTTTTTTTTTTATTAAAAGGTTCTACATTATGCAAAATTGACTCTTGTGAGCTTGTTGTTAAGTTGTGTTTTGTTTCATTCACGCATGTTTGAGTAACCCTTTATTATTAGTCTGTCTATATCTCCAAAGCTCACAGCTTTCAGCTGTGATTTCATGAAGTGGTAGTTTTCAAGATACTGCTACCTTTTACCTTTTATTCAATAGAGATTGACAATTCCAGGGCTGAAATGTGCTTTTGTGTTATTGTTGGTGTTCTCTTCCCTGTCCTGTAGACTGTTTAACATCAACCTGCCAAGGGACTGAAGATGGAAATTAGCCACGTTGGCTATAAACTTTACATATTTACATTTTTAAATGTTCACTAATATGTGCTGTCCCTTTACAAATAAATGAAATTAAAAAATAGGAAAACAAGAAATTATCCAAATTATTCTAGTGAAGGTGTATGGAGTTTTAAAAACACAGTGGAGCACTTTCACAAGACATCGCAAGGTGGAACAGACCGTCCTCTGTTTGAGAGAAGAACTCATCCTAAATATGTAGGGTGTGTGTTAAACATGTGTCACTGAAACAAAACACAACTCCAGGTATGTTTGTGATGACGAAACAACGTTATAACAGATCAGAAAATTGCGTAATATGAGTCCTTTAACTCAATAACAATATGACAATAAGCACTTTGAGCTTTGAAGGTGGAAAAGCACTATATAAAAACATGATCATTTACCATTTTATTATAGTTTTGGTCGGTCAAAGTGACAATGGCTGCGGTTACATGCACACTCAAAATCTGATCATCATATTGGAGTTATAAAATGACTTAACTACAATGTATGTTTTTTGTTTCCTATATTTGAACACGACTATTAAAATTACTCAAACAGCAAAATAATCCAGGAAATGTCCCCTCAGATTACTCACATACAATTTTGCAGTTGGCTTGTCAATTAAATCAATTTGAAATTCACAAAATCATATAATAATGAGATGCTGGTGTGCATGAAACCACAGCTGCTGTAAGTAGACTAGATATTTATGTGACCAACATTAATTATCATTTTTCAACAAACTATTACAGCTGATTGAGGTCTGTAGCATACACTTGTTCGGGGACAACAGGTGTAAACTTCCATACTCTGTCGTTGAACCCAAAATTTCTCTCCGACGACCTAGTGCTGCTTAGGGGTCAGTCCGTGTATGCACTGTACTTGTATAAATAAACCATACTTACACTCACCCACTTCTTTTTATTTTATTCAGTTTATTAATGCTCATGTGACTCCTGAACATCTGCTTGCATTTTTACTTTTGATTAAACTTCAACCCCCTCACATCTGAAGTTTAAAACAAATGCATCCTCTGACCCCAGTCCTACTGTGACAACCATTTAAGTCATGTTTTAGTGAATCCAGGTTCTATCCCAAATAGGTTTTGGTATCAGATATCAGCACAGATCCAGGGAAATTAGCTTGATTGGGTATGGGCCCCATTCTCGCTGATATCCTGATTGGGGCTTTATATGATGCAATAAGACAATTTGCTAGGTTTTGCCAGGTGATTTGCTTTCCGCTTCCTGAGCACCTGCATCACCCAGGACCTCAAGTGGGAGCCGACCATCAGCTCCCTCATCAAGAAAGCTCAGCAGAGGAAGTACTTCCTGCGGCAGCTGAGGAAAGCCAAGCTGCCGGTCCAGATGATGGTGCAGTTCTACACGGCCATCATTGAGTCCATCCTCACTTCCTCCATCACTGTGTGGTTCGCTGGGGCCACTGCAGGGACAGGCAGAGACTGCAGCGCATTGTGCGCTCTGCTGAGAAGGTGATTGGCTGCAGCCTTCCATCTCTCCAGGACCTGTACGTCTCCAGGACTCGGGGGCGAGCAGGTCGTATAGCAGCTGACACTTCTCACCCTGGACATGGACTATTTCAGCCACTTCCCTCTGGCAGGAGGCTACGGTCCATCAGGACAAGAACCTCTCGTCACAAGAACAGTTTCTTCCCCTCTGCTGTTTCTCTCATGAAAACTTCATAAACCTGCACTAAACTGGACACTTTATAACACTGGTCACCCATGTTGCACTGTTGTTGTTTTGATGTTGTTTTGATGCTGCTATTGTATATATTTTTTCTACCTCCTGCATGCCCCTATTTGTATTTATTCAGTGCGTTTTTTTTGTGTGTGTGTTCTATGTCGCACTTTATCACCTAAGTAAGTTCCTAGTCTGTGAGCTCTGTTCACGGACAATGGCAATAAAACTTCTTCTGATTCTGATGTAGGCCTTGGAAGTCTCATAATGTTTCAACTATTATCCGTACAAAGCTGTTCAGTAGAAATAACAGTTGCATAACACAATTAGATCAGTTTTGAAATAGGTTAACTGTGGGTTTGGGAGAAAAAAAGTTCCATTCTGACTCTTATCTGTTAATATCGGGTATCGGCATATAGTAAAAGCCTTAGTATCGATATCGGAGCTGAAAAAGATGGATCGGTGCATCCCTAATCCTATTTCTAGACGTTTTGCTTAAAGAGGGGGCAACAGTAGCTAGTAGTAGCTGAGTGTTTGTCCACCGATCTAAAGGTTGGCACACTCAAAACAAATATCATTGGTAGAGCTTGGCCAGATTCCAGCTCTCACAGATGAATACTGTTATTGTGCCCTTTGGCAAGACAATTAACCCATTTCACCCCCCTTGTTCCCAGTGTCTGCGTGTGTGAATGGGTGACTGGTTCCTTAATGTAATGCGCTTTGAGTGCCTTAAAAGGTGGAAAAGTTGGAATAACATCCAAGACAGATCATTAGATTACTCAAACATGCATGGATGACATCTAAAACCTCCTCAGGCAGGTTTCTGATGAGGGAACAATGTTATAATCTGGGAGAAAGCTCTAAAAAGTCAATTTAGTATAATACCCCCTCTTTAAATTGCTCATATTCTTCCCAAATTATTCCTGTTACATAAAAGCTGGAGTCTTCACTTGGAAATTTGTCGCAGCAGATTTTCTTTCTCTGCCATAACTAAAGCTCAATTCATTAATGCAAATACAATCCTAGAGGACTTGTCGGCTCTAGCCTCAGCCTCCAAGACAAGACAGATTAAGCTGCATCACAAATATGAGAAACTAAAATAAACAAGTATTACATTATTCTGACTCTCTGAGCGGTTTTAACACAATAACCTCAAGCTAACAATAAGGATTTACTTTAAACCAACGCAAATATAAGCTTCTTAAATATTAATATCTAGATAACAAAATGTGTTTATGGGACAAATGGGATTTGCTTGGGCTGCAATTACAACTGCAAAACCACAACTCCCAAGAATTGATAGGATGTAAGAAGACATGCATGTCTTCTTACATCCTATCAATTCTTATATCCTATCAATTCTTACATCCTATCAATTCTAGTAATCATGATTACTAGAATAAATGTGGTAGGTTAGAGGTAGAGCATTTTGTTGGGACATAAAATATAGTAGTATATGTGCTCTTCAAGGGTCAAAGTTCAAATCTTAGCAGAATGTGTCATATTTAGTTTTGTAAGTACCATTACGTTTTCAGGTGAGCCACAAATGATAAAAAATTTATTTAAAAATGATAATATTGATATGCAAAATTAGAAGTGGGTGATATAGACTAAGATAGACTGGATTAATATCCAGATTCTTTTTGTTATCAATTGTGTCTGTGCAGAACAGTAGCGGCTAGTTCCAATCAGAGGGACAGTGGGCTCGACTGTTTCCGCTCTAATGTAATGTCCATGAAGTTTTTGCCGAGTCAGATCAGGCAGTGGACTGACAGCATGTTAAACACTACACAAATGTGTGGAAAACTTCACTGGATGACTCTTCTGTGCTTATAAAGGTACTTCTTTGTGTGATGGGGCTAATGCTAATGCTAATTTCGGAGCCAAATAAATATTTAAATAATGCCACTGAATGAAATAATCTACACCTAAAGTAACTGGGACGTCCTTAAAAAAAAAAAATATATGCAAATTTGTTGTTATGTTAGATTTAACAATTTCATAGATATTAGCATTAGCATTAGCCCCGACACACAAAGATGTACCTTAACACATAACACAGACGTGTCCTCCGGTGAAGTTTTCCTCACATTTGTTAAGTATTTAACATGTTGACAGTAACATCCACCTGCAGCTCCCTGTCCACTGTCTGACCCCTGACCCGTAACCCTCTAACCTCTGACCCCTAACCCTCCTCAAAACTCAGACATTACATTACGCCGGAAATGGACAAGCCAATCTCTGATTGTAACTAGCCAGCCACGGTTGTGCACAGAGACTATTTGATGAAAATATTCGGAAAATATTATAGCTGAATATCAAAAATGTGCTAAAATGTGCCACTAAACGTCTTAGTTGATGTCAGTGTATCACACAAAATGAATGCACTGTAAAAGTACGATAAAAATTCCCTCAAAAGACATGACATATAAAAAAAATATATATATATATATAAATACACACACACACACACACACACATTTATTTAATTAAAAAAATATATATATATATATATATATTCTCATGTTTATTTACTATTATACCCAGAACACTGCAGTATATCGTCTTATTTATAGTAAGAAAACTAAATGAAAAATGAAAATAACAAACTTGCAGTGTAATCTACCACACAGAAGAATAAAGAGATACTTCCTTTACAAGTGCTGGATATGGTACATTCAGATGGAGTGCAAACATATTGTCAGATAAGTATTTTTGGTGGTGCTGTAGCTGGCTGTTCTGTAAATGTACTTTTGTGGTTATTTTACTGTTAACTCACTCAAAGACATCACTTCAGGAAGAATACATTGCAGTTTTTCATTAAAACAGCTAACTCTAAATAGTCATATTTTTATATACTTCTTTTCCACCTTCAAGACACTCAAAGCACTTTATATTAAGGAACCACTCACCCATTCACACAAACAGTCATACACCAGTCTACACAGACACTGGTGGCGAGTTAATGAGTTAAGTGTCTTGCCAAAGAAAAGAAAGCATTCATTTGTGGGAGCAGGACTCGCACAGCCAACCTGTGGGTGAGTGGATCTGACCACTGTACCAATGATGTTTACGTTGGGAGTGGGATTTGAACCGCCAGTGAACATACACTCTACCAATCGAGCTTGGGGAAAGAAGGCGTCTGATTTGTCTAGTATTAATGTTCATATCTTAATTACGGACAAAATAGCAAAATAAAAATACCAGAATCATGTAGAGCGAGTTAATATGAACATTTTAAGACCAAAATGACGAGTCTGACAGCAGCAGTCAAAGCGAGAGGGTTTTTCAGTATAAAGTGAATTGGAGCCAGAGTCAATGAAGCCAGAAGTGCGCCCATGCTCACTTCCCATTTGGAACGCAGTGGCAGCAGGTTAGCCATGTCCATTTATATATATAATCTATGGGGTATTATTGTTGTGGTTAGTTGGTTGTTCTATAAATGAGTGTTCTCACCTGTGGCAGGGTTGATGCTGGCAGCGATGTGAAAGTGGCAGAGTGCGTTGGCGTGGGGCAGATAGTTGGCTTTGCGGTGGTTACTGTGCCGGTTCTGGTGCTGGGGCAGGCATCCGGTCATTGAGGGGTGGATCACGTCCCGGTAAATACTTGAATACAAACACTCCTGAAGATTTAGCTGTCAACATATAAACAAGATTAGGTTATTTGACTGTTTTCACTGTTTAATGCATATACATTAGACATTGATCGCTATGGGTTTTTTCGGGGCTGATGCAGGTGTTCTGTCTTGAAACCAGAACAGACTGATCTGGTATCAGTCTGGTCCCCACATTCTCCGTCACGGCTCTAGCCCAGTCAAACGTGATCGTCCAATCAGATCAATTTTTTTCCGTGACACATATGAAAGGAAGGCGCTCATTGGTCACCTATGATGTACAAATAAAATCACATTTCTCTCACCTCAGAACAATTTAGTGCTTCCCTCACCGATTCTGCAGCCCTGTGATATTTTTTTTCCTTTACCGTTTCCGATATGGACGGACCATACATGTTCCTGATTGGCTAATCCACCTGTCAATCACGTTCATTTGAAACTGGGGAGATTCACCACTGACCAGACTCGTAAAGGGTTGAAGAAGTGTTGTTTCTGGATCGCAGTTACGGACAATTCATAATTTTCCCCAACTTATATGAATTTTGGGTCAGGCAAACCAACATATCGGCCTGATATATCAGCCCATCTCCAATATAAATCCTGCACCAGTTTCTTTCACAAGGCAAGTTTGTGTATGGATTCTACTATATAAAATAGAATAATTGAAAGTGCTTTACAGAATTAGAAACATATGATTAAGCTAGTAACCAAACCATGTACAATATCACAGCATATGATAGTATGATTGATCCATCAACACACTGGCAGGAACTGGAATCAAACTGGCAACCTTTGGATTAGTGGTCGAACACTCTGCCACTGAGCCACTAACACACAGAATGTAACAGTTCATTTTTAGTTATTTTACTGTTTGTTTACTAACTTTAATTTTCAAACAGCAAAGATGAGTTTGACCATGTTTTTTTTTCATGGCTGAGGCCGATTATTGGAAATTGGTTCTTCTGGATGAAACAAAGTCTGCGGATATTTTTGTGAAGATATATGTGGCTAATTTGGATTATTTTCCCCACAAATATGTATTTAAAATTCACTACAAACTGAGCCCTGTTTTACCACAAACTTCAGATAGCTATGTAGAACTTTCTGTGTAGTTATCTTTTCCTCTGAAATGTTCAAATAAAGCTTTATGTGTACTCTAAAAGGCAGTAGATCAGCCAAAACTAAATATCGGCCTGTGCTGATAATTTAAGTCTGATAGTCGATACGATAAAAAGAGCAAATATCAGCTGAGCTAATGCCACCCCTGCTAACAACTGCAATTACACCCATTTTATGAAACATCTCCCACCTCTACCCAAACGGTACAGGGTATAGTGCAGGTGGTGCACGCTTCCTCGATATTTGACCCGTTCCTCAGAGCACAAAGTCCCCATTTGTCTCGAGAACCGAACTTGTGACCTTCTTGCTTTTAGGCGAGAGCGCAAGCCACAGTCATCTGATTTCAAGAAAAACTACTCCATTCCATTTGGTAAAAAGCAAGGAAAAAAAACAAACTGCCAAGTTCCATTTATTGAGTTTTGAAGGAAAACCAAACAAAACCATGTTTCTGATTTCTTATGAATAATTCCAAACATGAACTCAGACTCCAGCTCCCCGAGGTACCAGGGGAACTGTGTGTCAACCTTGTGTATTTCTCTGCGATTAGCACGTCTCTTTCTGTCTAATTGTGTTACTTAAAAGTCCTATATCACAGAAAATTGAGTCTCTTGAGCGTTAAGTCGTGTTGGTAGTAGTTGTTACCTCCTCAAAAACATACCTGGAGTTGTGTTTTGTTTCATTCAAACATGTTTCAGCCCCTTTATTATTGGTCTGTCTACATCTCCAAAGCTCAAAATGCTCTGTTCCACCTTGTGATGCCATGTAGTGGTAGGTTTCGAGTTAACAGCTACCTTTAAACTTTAATTCAGTAGAGATTGGCAATATCAGGGTTGAAATTATCCAAATGATTCTAGTGAAGGTGTATGGAGTTTAAAAACACCGTGAAGCACTTCCTGTATTACAATGTGACATCACGAGGTGGAGCAGTTTTCTGTTTGAGAGAAGAACTCGGCCTAAATATTCAGGGTTTGTGTGTTAAATCGTGTGAATTAAACAAAATATAACTCCAGGTATATTTGTGAGGAGGAAACATTGTCATTATTAGAAAAAAGCGTAATACAGGCCCTTTAAAGGCACACTATGTAACCTTTCTGGTGGAGCATTACATAGGATAGACTGTTCCACAGTATGGCAGTAGCCCTATAGCGCTGGGTGCTATCGTCGCCAATAGAGCGCGCTTGTGCTCTCTTGTAAATTCACGGCACCTCAAAGCAGAGGCACGAGGCTCTTTAGATATTTTACCGTCATTACGGTAATCTGCCCCTGTTGTCCCTTGAAGATGACGAACGAGAGCGCAGGGGCCGCGGGGATTTTCCCAATCGCTTATTCAATGCGTCAAAGAAAAAATATGAATGGATATGTAAAATAGAGGCAGTTCTGTGTGAAAAAATGCAGTATATTCTGATACTTCCTTTAACATGATTTTTATGGATACAAAAAGAATAAAAGTCTAGGTGAGCTGTACAGGTCTATGGTGTGCTCAGTCCTTAAAGGGCTAAACAGATGACACTAACAGACTCTGCTACATGTCAGATCTGCGGAGAGGAGACCCTGCTCACTGCAAGAATTCATGTTTTCAGGGTATGTTTGTTTAATAAAAATGTGTAACTGAATAAATGCAAAATAAAAAATAGATATATACAGATAGACACTTGTACTTGTTCCTGGTTTGAGCCCAGTTTGGTTCTGGTCTAGTTCTAGTTTTAGTTTTAGTACCAGGTTATAATGTCGTGTTTGAGAAAGTGTGAACACAACCTTAATTGATTCTCCACAGAAACAGGAAGATGGCAAACTCTCCACTATCAAAGTTACAGTGTCTCTTTAAATAAAAAAAAATCTAAATGAATCCACAAATAAGTAGACAGGATAAAGGTAGTCATCTGTCCAATGTTTAAATGACAAACCACAGACTTACTTCCTGTGCAGTTTTTCCATGTGCCGTTCCGTTGCAGCCCTTTTTCCGAGAAGGGCTGGCATAACTCTGTGTGTCCCTGTACTGGGCGCCTTTGTGGTTGTTATGGGGACCAGACTGAAGTGTGTCTCCAGGTAACAGCGTCTCAGCCCATAGTCGACATACACTATCTTTACAGCAGGTGAGGAGGACATTGCAGACCGAACCACTGTCAGGACAACAAAGAAGACAAAAATAATTGTATTAAAGATGACATATGCATTTTTGTGGCTTTAATTCCATATTAAACATGATTTGGTCTCCTTGGGATTACTAGTTCACATTTTTTACTTGAATTAATCTTCACATATATATATAAACTACACCTCTGTTTTCAATGACACATTTAGGCAAAGCGGCTCCCTTTGCTGTCAGCAACAGGAATTAACAATTAGAAAAGTAACACATTAAGATCTTAGGCCATGTGTTTGTTGCGAACACAGTTTGACCACAGAGTCCAGTGATGGTTTATGAACTTAAAAACTGTGCAGAGGAGGTCTGTATTTTTAGCTATGACGCAACAAACCATATAGTGCCAACAAAGCATTTTTGAGTGCCTGAGCTGAATGACTTTGGATTGGATTGGTAATTTGGTATATTTTCCTATTGCAATGAAGCAGGATCACAAACAGTGATGCGTCGACACGATACTGGTACTGCATATTGACGCCGATATTGAAAATTTTGGTGGCTCAGGTATCAGCTTCCAAGATTTCAATTCAGCCGATATCTCATTTTGTTTTATAAATTGGTGTAATAACATGGTTTACTGGACAATGTTGGCACAAAACGTCTCACAATATTACACTTGCATTTTTATAAAGCTGATTTGTAGTTACAAAATACATTTGGATAATTTTTACCATATGCTCTTTGTCTTTAAAGGAAATACTTAGACTTAAAATGTCTGCCGATATTCGATATCAAGCGATACTGGGGCAGAGACTCAAAAACGTGGACCAGTGCATCCCTACAAACAGTAAACATGTCTCAGACTAGAGCCTCAGGACGACAGACTGTATAAAGAAATGGACTAATACACTGTCAATCAAACCTGTTGATAGTGCTAGCAGGAGTGACCTCGGGGAAGACAATTGATTAGTCTCTTATTAATGTTCATGTCTTAAGTTATGGACACAATAGCGAAATAAAATACCAAGATCATACAGAGCTAGTGAATAACAACATTTTAAGACCAAAATGACGAGCCTGGCGATTGTTGCCAGAATCGATGGAGCCGTAAGCGCAGCCCATGCTCATTTTCTATTTGGAACGCAGCGGCTAGCAGGTTAGCTACGTCCATTTATATATACACTCTATGGTCAGAGTTAGCATAAAAAAAAAAAAAAAATTAAATAGATCAAGCAAGCTTAACTATTCGGCTAACTGGGAGTTTTATCTGCTAAAACTGATGGTGTACTGTAAGAAAAGGGGAAAAAAAATTACGTTACAGATTATTAAAGTAATATTTTTTCCCCTTGTGTGATATCGTAATTCAGTTCAAATATATCCTCAAACAGAAGACACTTCAGACCAAAAACATGGCCCTGCATTATTTATACACTTGAACATACAGAAATATACAGAAATTAAACTGATATTCATTTCTCATTTTGATGGTGTGGATCCCTGTTTGAACCAGACCAGGAATCTTACCCTTTGCACTATCATAAAACTTGTGTCATAAAAAAAACCTACAAACAAAACAATGTCAGATGATGTCAGCCAATGACCTTTTAAATGCCAGGATTTTGTATAGGTTTAACAAGTAGCTACCCGTTTGTCTGGTATGGTGGCTTAGAAGGCCAGAAAGTGAATACAGGGTTTGTTTTCCAAGAACCTGCTCAACGCCTTTACTCACCTCCATCCAACTGTTCAACTCAGGTCAAGTTAAGACTGGGCAGTTTATATACTATTAAAATGTAATTATTACCAAACACCCCAAAATAAGAAAAATAAGAATGTTAGCTCAAATATGCTCCTGAAAGCTGGTGTCTGCCCTCTAGTTATAATCTGTGACACCTGAGGATCATTATGTTATAATTTGTACATTTTACATCACAATATTTATCTAAAATGACTTAATAAAAGAAACAAGTTCGCCGACTTCCTCGTTAGAAAACTGTGGTGCCCAATGGGAGCCTACGGCCCCTCCTATGGATAGCACATTTTTGTACCATTTGTACCAAAATGACTACGTGACTCTGCCAAATCCTACGAGTATCATCAATTAAGAAAGTAAAACTGGAGAACGAAATGCGTACATCACAGTGGGCGTGTACCGGTGGAGGTGAAAATGGGGGTTAGAGCAGCAAAACTGGCATATTAAAAATAAGCGGTTAAAAATTACTCAAACATGAATCACTCCAGAAAAGCTCAGAAAAGTCGATTTTGCAGAATAGGTCTGATATAAGACCTGGAGTAAAGTTAGTGGATGACTCCAAATCAAAAACATTATTAAATATGCATTATGTAACTTTTCTAGTGTGTGTGTTCAATGTATTTTTTTCATTTATTTTTAGTATTTTCTACATTTATATACACACAGAAGACATCAAATACATGAAGCAAGATATATGAAATAATGAAGTAAAGGAAAAACGTTAAATAACTCCTACGTGTATATATCTTTTATATTTTATTTCAAATCCTCAAAGTAGCCACCCTTTGCTTTGTCAAAAAATATATTTAGAAGAATTTTTAAACTTTTACATAATACATAATATACATAATTTCATATATCTTCATATATCTGATGTTTAAGGTATGTATATAAAACGCAGAAAGTAGTAATCACAAAACATTGAATGAGAGGGTGTGTCCAAACTTTGAACTGACTGAGTTTATATCTGGTGGAGTCACCTGGTTGTCTCCTGAGTTATACCTGTTAAAGTCATACTCTGGAACATTCTAGGTGAAGCAATAAAATCTCCACAGAATCAAGTAGATGGCAGACCCTCCACTAGAAATGTAATGCATTTAAATACTGAGATTATAATTACACTGCCTCTACATAAATAAACAATTGTTCCAAATACTTGTGTTTTTTTTTTTTCTGTAATCACACAGCCATACGTTAAGTGCCACCCACTCACAAAAATATGGGATTGTGCTTTAAAATGTCCTTACCGTGGCATATACTTGCTCGTCTTCCTCCATGAGAATCCTGTGACGGAGCGGGGATGGGCGAGGTAGATGAAAGAGAAGGTGAGCTCTCCCGATACACTCAGGTCGAGCTCTGGAGGCGTGAAGAAGTGAGAGACGCCACACTTCCATTTACTGGTGCTGTACCAAACTTTCACCAAGCAGTCATCCTGATGGACAAGCCAAAACAAGGAAGACGTCAGACAGTAGTTTACAGAAAAAATGAAGACTCAAATCAATATGAGGAATCTAATGTCTACATAAAAGAGAATATTTTAAAAAGGGGCATGTGAAATATGTAAGTCTATTGCTGGGATTCAGACGACATTACAACATTCTGCAGGCCAATAATATTTAAAAGTCCTATATTACGCGAAATGGTATCTTGTGAGTTTTAAGCCATGTTATAATGTTACCACCTCAAAAACATTTCCTTGTGATGTCATGTGTTAATACGGGAGGTGCTCCACTGTGTTTTTAACCTTCATACACCTTCATTAGAATTATTTGGATGATTTCAACCCTGGAATTGTCAATCTCTACTGAACTAAAGGTAAAATGTAGCTGTTAACTTGAAAACTACCACTGCATGACATCACAAGGTGGAACAAAGCATTTTGAGCTTTGGAAATGTAGACAGACTAGTAATAAAGGGTTACATAAAAAAACACAAGTCCAGGTATGTTTTTGAGGAGGTAACAAGATTATAACATGGCTTAAAGCTCACAAGAGTCCATTTTGTGTAATGTAAGACCTTACAATACCACATTTGTTGTCCTGGTTTAAGTTTAATAACTCTAATAATAACTGTAATATCAACCCCAAACACGTGATTGTTGTATCTGGAAGGGCTTCAAGCCGTAAGCCATAGGATATGTTTTCTGCAGCCAATCCCAAACATACGGGCCCCTGCCTTCTATCTGAAATTATGACATCATCAAACTCTATAATGTGACTGCAACCTACATGAAACAATGCAAAAGAAATAAAAACAGGAACTTGGGTAAAAAGGAGATACTTATACACTTTCAGAGCTTATTCCAGTTTTGTGCAAATTGTACAGACAGTTACTCACCAAACCCTTAAGTCAAATACAATGTTGACTTCGCAAATGTGGAATGAACTAAACTAAAACTAAAACACATCTCACCTGCCCAGCGGTAGCAAAAAACTCTCCATCTGGTGAAAACTTCATTAAATTGACCGGGGAAGCAGTTCTGCAAACACAAAAACACAAGACAATATTAAGAATACTGTTATACTGATATTGTACTACTACATACTGGTTACTGACAGAGTGGTATGGGTGTGATTGCAGAGGTTTAACACACAAACCCTGCATATTTAGGCCATACTGTGGAACAAAATATCCTAATGACTTCTTTATGGAGACAAGGAAACAAGGAGGTGCTGGATAGTGCGGCTTTAAAGGGATTATTACAATTTTTTGTGATAATGACAATGTTGCTTCCTCATCTCAAACACACCTGGAGTTTTGTTTTGTTTCATTCACACATGTTTAACACACAAACCCTGTATATTTAGGCTGAGTTCTTCTCTCAAACAGAAAACACTCCATTCCACCTTGTGATGTCATGTGGTAATACAGGAAGTGCTACACAGTGTTTTTAACTCCATACACCTTCACTAGAATCATTTAAATAATTTCAACCCTGAAATGCCACTCTCTACTGAACTAAAGGTAAAAGGAGCTGTTAACTTGAAAACTATCCTTATATGACGACACATGGTGGAACTGAGAGTTTTGAGCTTTGGAGTAGGGGTGGGACGATATACAATAATATTGTTAATCGCGATAAAACGGTCCTCGATTAATCGTTCGTGGCATTTTTTCATAATCGTGATCATCACGCACGATTATAATCGTCTTTACAGCACCAGACAAACTCATGTTTCTGGCTTCAATACAATTTTTAGATGCTAGTTTTGGCGTTTGCTCACAAGGGGGCGCTCTGTCACAGCAATGACACTTGTCTGTGTCTGTTCTGGTGCAGAGTCTGCCGAAAAAAAGTTGCGGTTCCGAGGGCAAAACACGAGCATCTCGCACACGCATTTACGAGACAACCATCCTGGAGTGTTTGACAAACTTGAGCTGAAAATATTCATCGTAAGTGACATAAACTATTGAATGTAGATTGTGTTGTGTGTAGTAGCTAAACAGCATTTTACAGAAACACACACACGATATATATTTACCTACAATCAAGTCAATAGCAGAATAAACCACGCTCACCGATCGAGAACAACATCCAATCCATCCAAAAATAAGCTCCTCTCCTCCTGAGTCCACAGTCATCTTCACTCTGACACGAACCGCTCCGGGTCAGAGATGCCTCTAGTTTAACTTGTACAAACATCCACAGTGTCCTCGATCACATACTTCCTTTGTTTTGTCCGTTTCATCATGTTTAGAAGCAAAACAACAGCACCTAGAATGCGCGCGCATCACGCTCGGTAAGGTCCATCTGTTTACGGAAAATCTCGGCATGTCACACACGTGCTCCGCTGCTCATTGGCTGTAAGGAGAAAACGTCACTAAACGTGTGTGATGTGATTGGTTGATTCTACACGGGGGAGAGTGGGGCGTAAACTTTCAGTCACATGTAGCACTGATTCGCTGTTTGCGGCTCCAGTGACTCACAACCTCCACCTTAATGGACAACACTGTGTCAATCAGAAGATAACACGCGTGTTTATCTCTGAGAAACAAAGGCTGTGTCCCAATTTCGTCACATGCACCGTTCCATGTACTGTTCGAAGTGCAGGTCAAAGTACCGCCCGACTTAAGGGCACTTTGGTGAATTTTTGGTGAATTGAGACACGGCCAAAGTCGTCGCTGTCTTAAGTTTATTATGCCTGAAATCGACCAAAGAAATGCCAAAACGTGACGGAGCAGATTTCGCGTGTGGAATACTTTCCTGCAGCAGTTTCGACATGGAGGAGCTAACTTATTTTGTGGACATAATTTCTTGACTGAATTATATTCTCTGGACCTGTGCCGAACGAATGAGACTAACTTTGTGGAATATGTTGATGTTTGACAGAACCAGAGCCTCAAAGGTGTCCAAATCCAAATCCGTATTTATGGCTTTTCTGTAAAAACGTCTTTCCTGTCAGCACTGTGGTGATTCGAGGTGAAAATTGTTTGCATATACGAAAAGAGGAGCGCTGTAGCTTTCATTTTATGTGTAGATTGTTTGCGTGGGTGACGCAGAAGTACATGTACATTCCTGTAGAGAGGCCGTTGGAACGTTTAAAAAAACGAATAATTATGGCGATAATATCGTCAATCGCCTCAATTATTTTGGTCATAGTAATCGTGAGTCTAAATTTTATTATCGGCCCATCCCTACTTTGGAGATGTAGATAATAAAGCGTTACTCAAACATGTGTGAATGAAACAAAACACAATTCCAGGTATGTTTTTGAGGAGGTAACAACATTATATTATAACATGGCATAAAGCTCTCAAGAGTCAATTCTGCATAATACAGGACCTTTAAAAAGGGGTGCACCTGATTTTTTCTTTAAATACTGAAAAACCGAACTAGTTCATTTTAAAATATTTGCAGAAGTCCAAAGGCTAACAGTTATAGGGGCAAATTTGGTGTGGAATTCCATATTTGGAACTCTGACCGCAACTAACTAAATAAAACACCAGGATCATGTAGAGTGGATTAACATGAACATTTTAAGACCAAAATGACAAGTCTGACAGTAGAAGTTAGAGAGAGAGGCCACAGTTTTTTAATAGAAAGTGAATTGGAGCCGGACTCGATGGAGCTGGAAGTGCGCCCATGATCACTTTCTATTTCGAACGTGGCGGCTAACAGGTTAGCAATGTCCATGTATATATGCAGTCTATGATACAGGCCCCTTAACCATGCTTTTGCAAATATAGATAAGCAACAACACGCAATGCTCAAGTCATTTGCTCCAATCAAACCTCCAATACAGTTTTTACTTTCCCCGTTAACACAGCGGACCAAGATTTGACCAATCAAAGTTCTGCGTTTTATTTTTTTATTTTTGTTCAAATCAAACTAGGTCGTACATCTAAACATAGTCAGTGTTGTTTTCTGTACTGTACCTGTTCTGCCAAATACACTTCCACCCAGACTCCTTCACTGTGGCATCTTCACTGTTTCACCGTTTCCTTGACAATTAGACCACAACTGAAGAGAGCTCGAGCCTGTTAAGAGACTGGAACCTGAGCAGAGCCACAAACATTAAAGAAGTTAAAGAAAATCAAAAACCACACACCTCAAACTGCTTGCTACATATACCTGTGGGGTGCCACGCCAGATTTCGTACAATAGACTCTAAAAGGAACTGGCCCGTCTTCTGCCACTGGCAATTTAGCTTCTGTTTAGAAAGACACAAATTCTGTTACAACCATAGACTGTATAAAGAAGTGGACTAAGTGAGTGTGACGTCATCCATAGCATTCTGCCCCAGTCAAATAAAGCTGATAGAGGCTAACGGTTATAGAGGCAAATTTGGAGCCAAGGTCCATAGTATCCATTCTGGCAACGAGTATCATAGCAAATAAAGAGGGTCTGATGAAGGGAGCGGGAAGTTAGCAAAATCAATCAAACCTGTTGCGCTAGCGGGTAAGAAATAGTAAAAGAAAAATATAAAATTTGCCAACTGGACAAAAAGCATTATGAGTGAAGATCTTTAGCTGCTTATCCCAGCCACTTTCTTCAGTTCTGGTCAGATTACTGGTGGACACTGCCTTGTATCTCTGTTTTTCTTTTATTATGGGTAATCCCTCAGTAATTCAGGTATGATCCAGTCTAGGGGAAAGAAGGTGCCTGATTTGTCCAGTATTAATGTTCATATTTTGGAGCCAGAAACGATGGAGCTGGAAGTGAGCCCATGCTCGTTTCGTATTTGGAACAGCTAAGAGGATCATTATGTCCATTTATATATACAGTCTATGGTTACAATATGGTTTTACAATGTCAAGAAAAACTTTAAAAACAACTCATGTGAAGAGACAAGTTCAAAAGTTCAATTGTTGTACTCACAGTCAGCGGAGCGTCTTTGTGATCAGGCTGATAAACTGGCTCAAAGATGCAGACAATACTTCCATAGGAAGCTGCAATCTGTACAAAAGACATTAACAAAGAATATAAGATATACTATATATATAATATATATATATATATATATATATATATATATATATATATATATATATATATATATTATTTTTTTTTTTATTTTTTTTTTTTTTTTTTTTTTTTAATCTTTGCAAAAAAAACCCAACTAAAATCGAACTAAATATAAAAAGAATAATTAAAGTTGCAGTATGTAACTTTTCCTGGTTGACCACTGCCAGCATCTCTCCATGACAATGTTATTGCATCACCTGAAATGCTCTACAGTATGGCATTTTACATCTTCATTCAATCTTAGATGTTAGCTAAAAAAAAACATTGAAAAACATGCATATTTTACTGTGAACGGGCTTGCATAGTCTCCACAGATCTGACATGTAACTTGGCCTGGTGGCATCCTCTGCTTGTCTCTATGGGGATAGATCAGTTTAAGACCATACTGTGTGTAAGTGTAAGTGTTCAGTCAAAATATGAAATGCTAAACTAATACAAAGAATCACATGTACTTCAGAACGAGTATCTGCTACTAGCCCTGTCACGATACCACATTTTGAAGCACGATATATTTCCAACAATTTTTAAATAGATCGCAACATTAAAAGACATGAGCCACAACAAATAAACAGAATAAGACAGAATGAACCAGTAATTACACATAACATGTACTTATTTGATCCTCTACAGCTCAAATCTTATTGTATCACAACAAAAATAACCAAAATCTCACCACTTTTGCAAAGAAACTGCACACAAAATAAATATTGAGCCCCCAAAAGCATTTTTCCAGGTTTCATATGTCAAATGATAAGCCGATATAGTGATTATAGCAAGAGGCCCAACTACAACCAACAATTTTTTCTATAAAAGTGGATATTTTGTTCTTTACAGGGGACTTTCTACTATCTAAATAACCACAGCTCATCACTCAAATTGTAATTTCCATTAGAATGCAACATATAGGCATTTATCCACTGATCTGAAGATTGGCGGTTTGAATCCCGCTCGACATAAACATCATTAGTTGAGTGTTCAGATCCACTGACCCACAGGTTGGCAGTGCAATTCCAGGTCCCACATGCTGCTGTTACGTCCTTAACCCACCTCGCCCCCAGTGTCTGTGTACACTAGTGTATGAATGTGTGTGTGTGAATGGGTGAGTGGTTCCTTGATGTATATTGCTTTAAGCGCCTTGAAGGTAGAAAAGCGCTATATAAAAATGTGACCAATGTGACCATAGTGCACGCCTAGAATACAGCTGTTTGTAACCAGGTCAATAGAATGTGAACATGTCAGAGTAAATATCATGTAGGAGTGACTCACACCAACACATGTGCTTATGTGCTCTGTATATAAATGGAAACACAGCGTCACATGCCACCAGCAGGCAATGAGGCATCAGAGAAGAAGAAATATATATAATGTCAGATCTGTATGAGTTTTGTCACTAGAGATACACCGATATTTGCACTTTTTAGCGTATGGGATATTGGCTTTTAATTTCCAGCAGAGGCTGATATTTTTATGTGAGGAAAAATATCTGCATACATTGCATAATTTGGGAACAATTACCTAAATCGGCTCTACACATTCTACAAAAAAAAATTAATTAATTAATTAAATTTTAAAAATCGGCAGTAGCCATGAAAAAAATAAACATCAGTCAATCTGTAGTCGCAATACTAAAATCTCAAAATGAATACACTCTATACTCAGCACTGATTCTGATATCGCAATGATAGTAAATATTGCTCTTTCTTCAGACATTAGAATGTGATTTAAAAAAATAAATTGCAGTACATTCTTTTCTACAGTATTCCCATCTGGCCTTATATCTTTTTTTGCTTCCTGCTTCTGAAGAGTGCAGACGCAAATCTTGCTTGCTCCTGCTGCTTCCTTCTTTACTTTGTTTTTTAATCATTTTACCTCTTCCAGTGCTGGGAGATTTGTTTAGCTATGATCTTCTTTTAAGTAAACCAAGACTTTTAAACCATTTTTACATTTTTTAACAAAATTTTTGACGAGCCAGCGACATGTTTGGGGGAAGAAACCAAAGGAATTCTTTCTGCGAACGCTGTTGGAACTATCAACAACAAATTAATGAGCTACAAGCACGGATATTTATTTTAGAATCTGAAAAAGGACTTCACCGGACGCTCCCTATGACCTCCAGTGGTAAGCAGCCCACCGTTACTTTCAGAGAAGAGGGTGAAAAAACTGCTACTTTCAACTTAAACCTGAGTGATACAGTGTCTTTTCCAAAACTTTGTAAAGACAAGAATGCTAAGCCAACGCAACAAGTGATAAAAGACAAAGCTAATATAGTTACATCACCTAAAATACAGCTTACAAACAGATTTCTGCCACTGTCACAGACAGATGTTGATGTTAATATACAAACAGAAAATGGATTTTTGTCACAAAACAAGAGCAATGAAGTTGGCAAAAGAGTGCTGGCAGACATGCGATCTGTGCCAAACGTCAAGGTCAGAGATACGCTGCTGCTAGGAGATGGTGCTATCAGAAATGTGACTCACAGTGGAATCCAAACTTGCTCATATCCCAGTCACACTGTCTCTGAGATTACAAAACTCCTCCCAAAAGTTTTGTCAACACACCGAGGAATTAAACAGCTGATTGTGCACGTGGGTGCAGTTGACACCGGAATGAATCAGACTGAAATCTTGAAAAAGAATTTCATTGAATTATTTGAGGAGCTTGATAAAGTGGAGGTTAAGACATTCATCAGTGGACCTCTTCCTAGCATAGACAGAAGGAAGATGAACAAATTCACAAGGCTGCTTCAGCTGAACACATGGCTGTTCAACACGTGTGCGATCAGAGGACTGCACTACATTGAGAACTTTGATCTGTTCTGGAAACGAGAGGACCTGTTCAAGGGAAATGGCCCACACCTGAGCAGAGGTGGAGTGAGAGTGCTGACGGATAACCTCCTCCACGCTCTGAGGCACCGGCCTGGACAGGGTCCCTGGGCCAGTGAGAGAAAAGAGGAATGAGAGAAGCATTCCTGCTGCGCCAGCCAGAGACAAAGCCAATGTGTCAGTACTACCAGCAGCACCACCACTACCACAACCTCCTCCCCCAGTGAAGGAGTCACCACCAGCAGCACAACCACCTCCCCCAGCGAAGGAGTCATCACCAGCAGCACGACCACCTCCCCCAGCGAAGGAGTCATCACCAGCTCCACGACCATCTCCCCCAGCGAGGGATTCAGCAGCACCACCACCTCCCCTAGAGAACAAGTAGCAGCAGCACCACCCTCCCAAGTGAAAGATCCATCTCCAGCGTCACTTCCCCCAGGCCCCTCGTCACAGGCCTTGAACCTGTCTGTGACAGCCCCAACAGAGGTTTCAGTCCCAGCAGCACCCACATCACCTCCTCTGCCCACAGACCAGCCCTGGGTCCCCTTTGCTACATCTACTCCCTCTAGGGACTCCTCACTCTCCTTTTCCTCCCCACCTTCACCCATGGCCCTTCCCAACCATCTAGAAAGCCTCATCAGATCAGGGATTAAGATGACTCCCCTCACTCCCCTCACTCCCAATATAGTGCAGTCAAGAGTTATGAACTCTTCCCTGTACCCACCTATCCCCCCTCGTCTTTCACCTGGTTCCTCACCCAAACTCCCCCCTGCTCCACCTCCTCGGCCTTCTCGGCCCCCACCTGGTCCCTCACCCAAAACTTCCTCCTGCTCACCCCTCCCTGCCCTCCCCCAGAGCTTTTATCACCAAGAGCTAGGACACACAGGGCCTCTGCTGTTCCAGGACTTTCAGTCATGATAAAGATAATATCATGCTGAGGCCCTGTGATGGAGCTATATCTACAGTTACACACCACGTAGACTGATTAACAGAAGGACAGTTAGACTGTCCAATCAGAGAAATTTAGTTCTCATTCCCTGTAAGAAGATAACATCCAGCCCTACTGAAACTAATCTGAAACTTGCTGTGCTCAATGTCAGATCTTTATGTAACAAGTCATTTTTAATTAATGATTTTATTTCTTCTTTTATCTTGACTTTATGTTTTTAACCGAAACATGGCTTGACAAAAACACAGGTAATGCAATTCTAGTGGAATCAACTCCACCCAACTTCAAATTTGAATCTGAAACACGAGTAAACAAAAAGGGTGGAGGGGTGTGTGCATTTTTCAGAGATAACTTAATTACTCATAGATTGTCATTTGGGGTATTTTTCATCTTTTGAGTATATTTCCTTTAAAATGGAATTAAAACAAAACACCCTCCATAGTCTACTTAGTCATATACAAACCTCCTCAGCACTGTCTAAGTTTTATTGATGATTTTACTGAGATGCTTTCAGTCATATGCACAGACTTTGATGGTTTAGTCATTACAGGTGATTTTAATGTACATGTGGATAATATGTTTGATAGAAATGCTAAAGAGCTCTGCTCTGTCCTTGAAACCTTTGGTCTGACTCAGCATGTCAGCGAGCCCACCCACAACAGAGGACACACTCTGGACCTGCTCATCACAAAAGGAGTAAATATATCAAATGTCAGCGTGGTGGATGTTGCTCTGTCTGATCATTTCTGTGTCTTTTTTGACCTGTCTGTTATTCCAAAACCAGCGGCTGGTCCTGCAGTTGTTCGAAGGAGACACATAAATGATGGAACAGGTGCACTGTTCATGGAAATGATTCACTTTGAAAATGCCTTATGTTCTAATGTTGATGATTTGCTGAACTCTGTGACGTCGAGTGTTTTGAATGTTCTGGACACCATTGCCCCGATGAAGGTTAAAATGGTTAAAGATAAGCAGAAAGCGCCATGGAGGAATGATGACTCGGTCAGGGCACAGAAAAGGGAGTGCCGGAGGGCCGAGCGGGGGGAATGGCGCAAGTCAAAGCTCCAGGTTCATTATGAGATTTACAGAGAAAAGATGCATATGTACAACCACACTTTATGTAGAACAAGGCAGAGATATTTCTCTGACATTATTGGAAGTTGCAGTAACAACTCTCGTGTCCTGTTTGCAACAGTAAACAGATTAACAAACCCTCCAGCTCCGCTGCCATTAGAACTAATTTCCATATCTAAGTGCAATGAGTTTGCAGTATTCTTTAATGACAAGGTTCAGGCCATTAAAAATGCCATCAATCCCACAAAGCAAATAACATCCCTGCAGCCACCTAGACACTTAGAGCTGACTCACTTTGCACCTGTAACTGACAAAACTGTTCAAGAGATCGTCACCAGTCTGAGTTCATCTACATGCTGCCTCGATGTGTTACCCACTAAATTTCTAAAATCTGTGCTCAACAGTTTGCTGTCACCAGTCACTTGCATAGTTAATATGTCACTTCAATCTGGAACATTCCCAAGAGCTTTGAAAACTGCAGTTATCAAGCCTCTCCTAAAGAAGAGCAGTCTTGATGCCACAATATTGAAACAATTACCGACCAATCTCTAATCTGCCGTTTTTAGGCAAAGTCCTTGAAAAAGTTGTTTACCAAAAGCTTATTAACTTCCTCCAAATTAACAACTCTTTCGATACTTTCCAGTCAGGTTTTAGACCCCACCACAGCACTGAGACTGCTCTTATCAAGGTGACAAATGACATCCGCCTGAACACTGATGCAGGCAAAGTCTCAGTCTTGATCCTGTTAGATCTGAGTGCTGCTTTTGACACTGTGGATCATGGAATCCTCTTACAGAGACTAGAGGACTGGGTGGGCATCTCTGGTACAGCACTAAACTGGTTCAAGTCCTATCTAGAAAACAGGGAGTTCTTTGTTGAAATTGGAAAATGTGTCTCAGATAAAATGTCCCTGAGCTGTGGAGTGCCCCAGGGGTCAATTTTGGGACCCCTGCTGTTCAATCTGTACATGCTGCCGCTAGGTCAGTTATACGCAGCAACAATGTGTCTTACCACAACTATGCAGATGACACTCAGATCTATGTCTCACTGGCAGCAGGTGAATATGAACCAGTGGATTCACTCTGCCACTGCATCCAACAGATCAGTGAGTGGATGGAAAACAACTTTCTTCAGCTAAACTCAGACAAGACTGAAGTCATAGTCTTCGGCCCACAGAAACATAGAGAAAGTGTCAGCAGTCACCTCCAGTCTCTTTCTCTAAAACCTTCAAATCGGGCTAGAAATTTAGGGGTAATAATGGACTCAGACTTGAACTTTAACAGCCACATCAAATCAATAACATCTGCAGCTTTTTACCATCTAAAAAACATTGCAAAAATAAAAGGTATACTGTCAAAACCAGACTTAGAGAGACTTATCCATGCATTTGTCTCCAGTAGGTTAGACTACTGTAACGGCCTGCTCACTGGCCTCTCCAAACGGGCCTTAAAAAGCAGCTGCAGTACATCCAGAACGCTGCTGCTCGGGTCCTGACCAGAACCAGGAAGTACGAGCACATAAGTCCTGTGCTCAGGTCTCTGCACTGGCTTCCTGTAGCTCAAAGAATAGACTTTAAAGCAGCTCTGCTTGTGTACAAGTCTATTCATGGCTTAGGTCCAAAGTACATCTCTGACATGTTAGTGCCATATGAACCATCTCGCACTCTGAGGACTTCAGGGACCGGCCTCCTGCTGGTGCCCAGAGTCAGGACTAAAACATGGGGAATCAGCGTTTCAGTTTTATGCAGCTAAAAAAACCTGGAACAGTCTTCCTGAAGATGTGAGACAGGCCTCTACTTTGACAATGTTTAAAATCCAGGCTCAAAACGGTTCTGTTTATCTGTGCATATGACTGAGAGGATTTTATTTTTATTCTGCACTCTTTTGTTTTAATGTTTAATGTCAATTTTATGATGATTATTTGTGATTATTCATGTTTGATTTGTGTGATTTTAATGTTTTTTCTTATTCTGTAAAGCACTTTGAATTACCTTGTGTACGAATTGTGCTATACAAATAAACTTGCCTTGCCTTGCCTTGCCTTGCCTATATCTGTGCAAGTCCTCAGTCATTCAGGCAGGATTCATAGCGGTCCATGGGCTGTATCGGAACAAGTATAAGACCACATAAACTAGTATATGCCCAAGAAGCTATTCAACAAAGGTTTATTTCTGTCCTGTGAATGGGTTTTTAGTGTTGATACCTGCTCAAATGAGTATCTAGTTTTTATTTGTCTCTATACTAATTTACTAGGGCTGGTACTAATGATTATTTTAGCAGTTGATGAGTCAGCCATTTCGTTTGATTAGTTAACGAGTCAGACCAGTTTTAAAGTAACAATCAGTGTTTTAGTATTGTCTGAAAAAGAGTGCAGATTACATAAAATTACTTTTCTTGAGAAGGAGAGAGAAGAGGAGGAGAGAGAAAGAGAGGGAAGAGAGGAGAAAGAGGAGGAAAGAGGGAGAGAGGATGGAAGAGGTGGAGAAGAACTTATAATATACGATCTCAGGATTGTCTATGTCTAAAAACTGAAAAATAGAGAGGAGGAGAAAGAGAGAGGGAGGAGGAGAGAAAGAGGGAGGAGGAGAGAGAAAGAGGAGATGAGGAGAGAGAGAATGAGGAGAGGAGGATAGAGGAGGGAAGAGGTGGAGAAGAGCTTTTAATACAAGATCTCATGATTGTCTGTGTCTAAAAACTGGCCACACTAGAACTGAAATTTGCTTTACAAAAATGGAATATATTTCAAAGACTTGCAAAACTGAATTGGTGCTACTAATGCATTTTAATAATCTGGTGATAAGCATTTATAATCACACCTGCTCCTGCTTTAATGTTTTAAATGGGCTTGTGCAGTGAATTGGTTTGTTTGGTTTTGTTTGTATTCTTCTGTATTTTAACTCACAAAAAAGAGAGTGTGGCGCTCATGTTGCGAAATATAATGAAATATAGCCAGATTTATCAATTCTGTGCAAATGAAATACTCTGAAACTCTCATAATAAGGTTAGAAATAGCGTTTATATGGTAGTACTTCCATACAAACAGAGCGCGTAACAAACATAGCATGAAACAGGGCTGGGTAAAAGCTAATGTTTGGGCCAATGAGGTGAAGGCCACTGGGCACGCTCAAACCGCACTTTGACAGAGGGAGGCATGTGAGTTTTGTTCAGGACTTGATCAATTGGATTAAAAGTCACATGATTTGTGCAGTGAGAAACCCAGCACCCATTCTGAAGGTCTGAAGGCTGCTTTATTTCACTCTGGAAATTATGCTGGGACTTATTTTGTCATTTAATACAGTCTAACGCTCTGGACAACTCTAAGATGTACACAGGGGTCATCTTAATTCTTAAACTTTTACCACACTGGACCTGATTTATGATCTCACCTGCATGACTGAAGGACTATACAAACCATATATGATGTTTTATGCAAATATACACTACCAGTTAAACGTTTGGACACACCCTCTCATTCAATGTTTTTTTTTTTACTTTACTTTTGCTACTTTCTACATTTTATATACACCCAGTAGACATTAGATAAATTAAGCAAGATATGTGGAAAAAAGTTCAAACGAGAGGGTGTGTCCAAACTTTTGACTGGAAAAAGCTGATAAACTGGAAGAAGTTTTATTTTTGTGTTAGGATCACAAACTTGGAATTACTAAACGTTCAAATACAATTCTGATTTTATTTATTAAGAAAACATGAGTTATGTTTGGGTGATTTCAGTGTCTCATGGAGCAGAGCCCTGCCACTGGAGCTTGAAGCATGGAAACACACCTTGGTGGGAGGCCCCAAGTGAACCGTGCCAGGGCTTTTACCTGTCCTGCTTGTCCCCCTTACCCCCTCCACTACAGTGAGTCTACGTACTGTTCCCTGTCCCGCTTGTCCCCCCCCTCCATGACAGTGAAGCTATTTGCTCTTTCCTGTCCTGCTTGACCCACTCCACTACAGTGAAGCTATGTGCTCTTACCTGTCTTGAGACAGGTAAGTGGTGTAGCTAACTTACCTGTCCCCCTTGCAGTGAGCAGTCCACGCAGCCCACCTGGATGTTCCCATGTTTGGCCCCCGGGATGATCTGGAGACGCTCAAAGTCACTGCCCAGTATCACCACATCACATCCTGACGCGTAGGCCTTAAAAACACAAGAGGAGCAGAGTTACATTGTCCTTTTGGTATTAGTCTGTTTATGTCTCCAAAGCTCAAAATGCTCTCTTCCACCTTGTGATGTCATGAAGCGGTAGTTTTCAAATTAAGAGCTACCTTTTATATTTAGTTAATTAGAAATGAGATGTGAATTCAAGGGCTGAAGTATCCAAATGATTCTAGTGAAAATGTACGGTCACAAGTTGGAACAGAGAGTTTTCAGTTTGAGAGAAGAACTGCCTAAATATGCAGTATGTGTGTTAAACATGTGAATGAAACAAAACACAACTCCAGGTATGTTTGTGATGAGGAAACAACGATATAACATAAATCAGACAACGACATAATATGATCCCTTTAAGTTAAAGTGATGTTACTTGAGGACATCTTGTTGGAGTACATTGCTGACAAAACAGGTATTCCACCCAAAGAAACCACAGTATTTCATAAACACTTCCTGTCTTAGTTACAGCTCTGAGTGCACAAGCGAGCAGCGGTTTAGGAGCGGTGCATAATCCAGATAACAATTATTATATTTCACATATGAAAAAAATGACTTTAATGATTATTTTGTTATAAATACCAACCAATTATGTATTATTATTGTGTATTATGACCAGATAATTCCAAAGTAACCCATATATAAATAGTGTTGTCATGATACTAAAATTACTCGATTTCGATACTAAGGAATAGACTTGATACTCAATATTGATTCCGATTTCTCATCTTTAGACAATAGAATGTGATTTTCAACATTAAATGGCAGTATTTTCTTTTATATTCCCATGTGACCTTATATCTGTGTAATCCCTCAGTCGTCCAGGTAGGTTCCATAGTGGTCCATGGGCGTATACTAGTCCATGTGTCTTAGACTTGTTCTGATACAGCTCAAGATCATTCTAAAGCTATACGGGAAAGGTTAATTTCTGTCCTGTGAATGGAGCTTTTTAGTATCGATACCTGCTCAAATGAGTATCTAGCTTCAGTATCAATTAGCATCTAGTTTTAAGATATTTTTTGACAACTAACCATTCACAAACTCCAAGAAACAAAATTGGTTATGGAAATCAAAATACCGATAAGAATTCTGGGAAAAACAGACACACTCAAATGCATCACGGGGAGAGGAGAACTCTCTGCTCCATTTGTACAGCGTTCATAGGAGGAGGGCGAGGGGGAGTTGCTTCACGTGAGCTGTGAGCTAACTGTGACATCCATCAGAGGACGCAAGGACAAGAATAGCTGTCCTATTGATCCACTGTGCATAAAAATGCTAACCTCAAAGCTGAAGATGAGAAGAGAAGGCAAAGGCAGGTACCAGGGCAGTTAGATTATTCACAATCCAATCAAAAATCAGAATTTGAATGCACGAAATTAGCAAAATCGCAAAAAGGTACCATAACCATAAGTACCACAAACAAGAAAATCTGCTATCTTATTCTGCATAAAAACTGTATACTCCCTGTAGTATAGATCTGTACAAACATCTTCTGAAATGTCCCTGTGTGTCAGGTGCCCTCCCCGTGTGTGTCAGGTGCCCTCCCCGTGTGTGTCAGGTGCCCTCCCCGTGTGTGTCAGGTGCCCTCCCCGTGTGGGTCAGGTGCCCTCCCCGTGTGGGTCAGGTGCCCTCCCCGTGTGGGGTCAGGTGCCCTCCCCGTGTGGGGTCAGGTGCCCTCCCCGTGTGGGGTCAGGTGCCCTCTCCCGTGTGGGTCAGGTGCCCTCCCCGTGTGGGTCAGGTGCCCTCCCCGTGTGGGTCAGGTGCCCTCCCCGTGTGTTTTTTTAAACTGTGCAAAGTTCACATTTTAAACAAAATATGAACTTTGCACTTAGTTTTAAAAATAAGATTCTGTTCAGTCTGATCACAATTAGATTGATTGTGATTAAATATTTTGCTCAAATCTCAGGCACATACTTGAGGGTTCATTTTGTGCATAGTATAATGGTGGTGGTGTAATGGTATTTCCGAATAATAGAGTTGAGTAGACTATGGCAATCCTATAGACCAGACATGGGTAAACTACAGCCCGCGGGCCGGGTACGGCCCTTTGGGTTATTAATCCGGCCCGCCGAACGTGACCAATTTATGTTAAAATAGGTATCTGTATCTATTTAACTGAAATTGGCCCCTCTGTCAATCATTTTAGAACCCACTGTGGCCTGTGTGTCAAAAAGTTTGCCCACCCCTGCTATAGTCTGTAAACAGAAGTGGACTAAGTGATTGTGACGTCACCCACAGTGTTCAGCTCCAGTCAAATGAAGCTCATCGAGGCTGCAGTTATAGGGTCCAATTTGGAGCAGAGTTCCATATTTGGAATTCCAACCGCGAGGCTCTTAGCAACCAAAGAGCCAATAAGAAGCAAGACTGTTGAAGGTAACGCTCCTTCCCGCCTGCACCACTGGTTTAGCAAAGAGTGGGTGCATAGCAATGCTGTCAATCTTACACTAGCACGAGAGACCTAGGGGAAAGAAAGCAACTGATTTGTCTGTTATTTATGTTAATTTCTTGATTTACAGACACAATAGTGAAATCATCATGTAGAGCAGATTAATATGAACATTTTAAGACCAAAAATGTCAAGCCTGACAGCAGCAGTTACAGAGAGAGGGGCCGCAATTTTCCAATAGAAAGTGAACTGGAGCCAGAGTTGGTAGAGCTGGAACCGCACCCACGCTCACTTCTCATTTGGAATGTGGCAGCTAGCGCGTTCGCTATATCCATTATATATACAGCCTGGGTGGTCCCCTTAAGCTTGCTTAAGTTCACTTGCAGTTATATAAACATGTAAAACTGTTCAAAAATAATTAAGATTAAATAAGGGAAATAATTGGAATTTAACTTGAAAATCTGTATTTAATAACAGTATTTGAATAAGGCTTGAATGCCCCCCATCCATGATTTTCAAGCGTGGGCTGCTGATATAGTGTTTTCAGATCGAAATGGTATGTTGTGAATGGGCCAAAGTTCTCAAAAAGGTCTTCAAATCAGGAAAAGGTTATTCAACTGAAACCCAAAAACATTTACGAAAGCCATCCATGTGTGGTACTCACAAATATATAGTATATCCAAATGTTCCCAATGGCCTTTCAGATGTACTCACGGAATGTGTTTTATAACCCCAAACTGTTTATCAGTCATTTAATTTCAAGCAAATGGCATTGGAATTTGTAAAGGTAATAACAGTCCTAATCTGACCAGAGCAGAGAGGCGTTTCCAGGGAGAAAGCAGATACTGGTCTCCACTGGCAACAATGCAATTAGAGAAAAGATATGCAATGTGCTTTGTGTTCATTTGAAGCAGGCCTATTGTGCTTGTGTGTGCTCTATAGTGTCTGCTCTATGGCACCCTGGATCATTACAATATAATTTGCACGAAAAACGAAACAAGTCCACTGACTTCCGCCTTAGAAAACTGTGGTGCCCAGTGGAAGCTGACGTCACCGTAAAAGTCACCACAACAAAGCGCTGCATGCTGTCAGCTCCCCCTATGGATAGCTGCACATCACAGTATTGAGCAGCCCATGTTTAAAAAATTGTAGGATTCGGTAGTGGTGAGCAGTCATTTCAGTGCAAGTATCACTGATTGAGAAAATAAAATGGGAGAAATAAGTGCATACGTCACAGTGGGCATGTACCGATGGAGGTTACATGGGGGTAAACTGGAAAAATGGCATCTTGAAAATAAGTGAATAAAGATTACTCAAACATGGGTCACTCCACATACAACTTCAGAGGGTTAATGAGAAGAAACAACTATAACATGGTTAAAAGCTCTGAAAAGTCCAACTTGCAGAATAGGTCCGATTTAATTCATATGGTTAGAACAAGCCTGAGAACAAAATCTATTCAACCGAGGTAAGTCAATTATCAGATTTTCCATGTGTAATTTAGTGCGACCTGGTCTGTTTGAAGAAACTATGCAAACTTGTGTTCAGGCTATAGACACTGAGCAGCACAGAATCAATACTGCAATATTACACTGAATTTTTTTTGGTTTTGTCTTTTCCAAAATTCACTCAAGCTTCAATCATGATTTACTGTTTGAAATAAAGATTCACTTCACAATGCTTAGCAAGTTAGCAAGCCTCAAAGGAAAAGTAATTTAGTTTTCACCATAGACTGTATATATAAAATGGACATAGCTAACTTGCTAGCCACCATGTTCCAAATATGAAGTGAGCATGGGGGCACTTCTGGCTCCATTGACTCTGGCTCCAATTCACTTTACACTGAAAAACTGTCACCCCTCTCTCTGTAACTGCTGCTGTCAGGCTTGTTATTTTGATCTTAAAATGTTCGTATTAACTCGCTCTACATGACCCTGGTATTTTTATTTCACTATTGTGTGCGTAATTCAAGATATGAACATTAATATCAGACAAATTAGGTGTAAAATTTTTCCCCAAGGTCACTCCTGCTAGCGTTAGCAACAGGTTTGGTTGACAGCATTAGTAAGCACCTGCTTCCTGCTAAATCAGCGATGCAGGTGGGACAGGGCGTTACCTTCAATAGCCATGCTCTGGATTGGCTCTGTGGTTGCTATGATAGAAATTCCAAATATGGAACTGGGCTCCAAATTCACCGCTATAACTGCTCTAGCCTTGATGAGCTTAATTTGACTAGAGCTATGGGTGACATCACATTCTCTTAGTCCACGCCTTTATACGGGCTATGGATAATGCTTATAAAAAACTGATAGAATGATCTTGAGCTCTATCAGTTTGGGCAGATTGGCAGCCTTGCTTCTACCAGTCAGTCTCAGGGCAGCTGTGACCACAACAGTAGCTTACCACCACCACAGAATGTAAAGTGAATGAATAATGCAATGTAAAACGCTTTGGTGTCATGAAAGGTGATATATGTATACATATCCAATACATTGTTGGGCAAAGGTCCAGTTTAGTCCTGCTAATGTGATTTTTTAAAACATTTTTTTGCATCAATACTTGTTCAAGTGAGCATACTAGTTTTCAATTATAGTTTAGGTATTAATCTGATTTTTGATATTTTTGATAACCCTATATGTTGAGTCTTACCGTGAATGGGACACTGTTGACACTGCCCACAGAAAAGCAGTTGTCTCCAGGGTTGACGGCTCCGGTGAGAACCTGATGAAGATTCATGTCTGGTCTGGCCTCTTCTGTTTCACTACAAACTGCAGCTCCAGGAGACTGTGCACTGAAACCTTATAAAGGTCATGGCTTCTTCCTGGGTTTCAGCTTCACAGCCTCACTGTAAAAACGAAAGAGAAACAAGTCAACTAAGCACGATGCGCACAGAAGTAATACCACAATGATCTAACACAAAGGAAGTATATGTCATAAATGAATGCTTATATTGGTGTGTGCAGTAGACCCGAGACAATACTGAAATTTGGTGCCACGATTCTCATGGCCAAAATAATTACAGCTAACGTAATAATATCAATTTAAAAACCTTTTATAGATCCATGTACTTTGATCAATTATTGCTTGATTTTTAATACAAGCAATACCAGTCCCCAAACCACTCTTTCTAGTGATGGGACTTACGGCTCCTTTGGGAAATCTGAATCTTTTTATCCGCTCTTTCCAAAGAGCCGTTCAACAGAAAAGGCTCTTTTACTATTTATCTATATGACAGAAGCCAATGTGAGAATTCAATTTATGTACAATTTAATCACAAAGAGAAAAGACCAAGGCTCAGACGTGTTTAAAATGGGAGTGGGAGAGAGTTTACCCATTGGAGTTAAGAATATCCAAATAAAATGTTGCACTACAATAATAACAACAATAACCATAAATTATTATTATTATTATTATTATAATCATCATCATCAAGAACTGGCAATTATAATGCCAAATGTTTTTGTTAGCACAAAGTTCTCACTCTGCTCTGCTTCTTGTGTTGATTCAGGGTCAATTAGGTTAAAAATGCATGCAAATTATACATAACTCGGTTCTTTTAAAAAATTAGATCCGGTTGTAACTGCTCAAAAGAGCCGACTCGTTCATGAACGTCACATCAATTCTAACAATTAGACAGAACGTGGCTCCTTTCACTGATGCGGACTTATTAAATTGTGCAACTTTACAAAGCATTCCTGAAGTGTTGAGGTTGTGATGGTATTGCTATGACATGTGTTGGCAGGATGACTATTCACACACTTCATACCCGTGCAGTGACTTACATTACATTAGAGGCTGCTCAACAAATACAGGGTGACATAATGACATGGTTGGCCAACACTGTGCCATCTGATCGTTTGGGATACTCATTTATACTCTACTTTCCTGTGTTGTAGAGGCACACGTGAACAAAGTTTCACACCAGTGGACACACAAAGGACAGATCTGACAGTCGTTTCTAAACTTGTGAAAAATTAGGAATTCATTATTTACAGCCCTTTCCCAAGAATTCAACAAATGACGTGAACTTGAAGCTAGCTGTCAAGTAAATATTAGCTTGTCAAACTCTCATAAAAACTGCGAGGGAGATTTTTAAGCGAGTTACCTCTGTTTTTTCTTGCCTTGCGTGACATGAATCCAAAGATGCACGTAGCTGTAGATGTGACTGACAAAATTAGCTCTCCCAGTGAGCTAAATGCACTATAATATTACGGATTTGAGGCTCTCACTTTCAGGCTAGCGTTAGCGCACTAGCCGGAGCAGATCTTCATCAAACTGCTGAGTGCAGCTAACAATGTCACAATATCTCAAATACAACTGAAATATACAGCGTAAAATCGGTGTTTGTATAATCCAGAGACGGAACGAGGTGATGCAAGGTTAGCAAATAAAACACCTCCTTAGAGGAAGCTTTTCCAATGTTGAAGATGTGTCATGATGATCATGACGTGGCGCAATGCATTATGGTCTTTGTAGTCGTCAAGGTTTGTTGTAGTGTTGTAGTCCAGCGTTCTATCTGCGCTCTATTCAAAGCAGCATTACTTATATATATACGCACGATGTGATGTTTATATATGCTTTACTTTTTTTTTATTTGATTAGTTAGCAAAATTGTAATGTAGGTTTCTGATGTTAACTAACGCCACATATCTTCATCAACTGTAATCAACAGATGTGTTCAAAAAATAATAATAAATGCAATACAAATATTTACCACAATTCTAGATCAATTCCACCTTTGTAACAAAAAAATAAAAATAAAATAAAATAAAATATGCATTACGTTACTTTAGTAGAGTTCCTCGAGTGTCCACGTGGGGGCAGTGTGAGCCAAGATACAATGTGGTTCTCAAAACAACGGTGTCACGTTTAAATCATGACTAATATGCTTAGTTTTAGATTTAAAGTAGACCTAGTTATTACTCAACAAAAACAAACCAGCTCGACTTGCGTAGTTTTTGAAGCTAAAAAACTAAGTAAGTCCCGTTAGTTTAGTTTAAATTGTTGAGTTATATCTTTTTCTTGTATGTCTCAAAATTTGCATCAGTTAACGTAGGTCTGGACGCACGTTGACGCCACAGACGCACGCGGGCCCTCGCGCTGCAGTGCTGAAAGGGTTACATGTAAATGATCTGGCCGAGCCTCTTTTTGGTGTCAACGGGTCCAGCCCACAAAGTTGTGGACCAATGTCAGTAGAGTTGACTTTGCGGTGAGCTAACTAGCGCCAAGAGTCACATTGCCGCACAGTCTGCATCGTCTGCTCTGTTTTTAGCGCAGGGACGGGAGGTTTACGGTATTTCCGCTCGCACTAACGTCTCATCCTCCCGTGTGTAGCTCCAAAACATGGCGGCCCTCAAAGCGCTTTGCAGAGCTGAGAGTTTATTCCTCCAAAACATCACTGGTCCCCGCAGAATCTCATTACACTTCTACAACCATCCGCTGAGCAAGGTCGGTATCAAACAGCTGTGAGTCACGTGTTATGCACCTGCAAACTTCAGGAGCTGCACGAGCACGTTAGCTTATTGCTTAGTAACCACCAACCGTCATAGTGCTTTATATATTTCTATTGCTATACTAAGATCGCTTCCCAAATCTAGCAAATATCACGTTTTCTTCCTATCCAAATCCAAATATGTACATTACCCTCACATAAACCAGTTACATTACTAGCCTGTTTGTTGTTATTAAGACCATAATGCCAAAAATTCATGGTTTCTTAGCTTAAGATCATAGTCTAACTGCGTACACCCCCTTACACAATGACAGGGTTGCCACGTTGATTTTTGCAGATCAGACAGCTAAAGAAGTGCTTCAAATGAATGCTTTTGAAATCTGTCCTGGTAAAAGTTCAAGAAAGATGTGCCCAGAAAGTGAATGCATCAGAAGGAACAACAGTAACAGCAACAATCTGCCATGTTTCTTATTTGGAAGAAAAATACAATCCAATTCCTATTGAAATACTCCAGTACTCAGTATAATGTGCTTTGCTTCTTTGATAGTGAGTGTAACCAGATGATTCTATGATCTGAAACAGTGTGGGAAAGTAACTGACTACTGTACATACCAAAAATATGTCTTCTGAATAGTGATTTTGAGCATTCCAGCACAGTTACTCTTTAATTTGTTGGTATTCAGAAAACAGCCACTTTTCTCAAATCAAAGGAATACATGGTGGTACTCGATAACACAATTTTGGCTTTGAACTGCACATAATTAGTGAGAAAAATATAAAACACTGCAGAACAAACAGAGCAACAAAAATAAAGCTGGTAAATTGTATGTCATATTTTTAAACTATAATAGTTTGCAACTCAGTGTAAAAGTATTCTATGTATGCAGAATGCAGTACTCTGATAGGCCCATGTACAAAATACATGTTTATTCAGATACTCTGTAACAAAATATATTTTCAAAGTATACTTCCCATCACTGGCTGTAAATTCCCAGTCTTTTTCAAACTGTTGCCAACGTTACCAAATCAGTGTTTTCAAATCATACTTCTAAAGATGCATATATACTTTTAGCATTGTTTTTGACTGCACTAACTAAAACAATCTTGTTACAGGCCAGTGGCTGCTACTTTTCAACTTCCTCCCAAAGAAAATCAAAGTTTTACACAGATCCCACAGATGCAGTGAAAGACATCCCTGACGGAGCAACCCTTCTGGTAGGCGGTGAGTCGAATTTGAATATTTTCTTCTAATAATGCACAACAGCACAGTTCTGGCAGATGTGGAGCAGCCAATAACTGTTATCATTAGAATACCACTGTTTTAAAAATCTTACAGGTACTCAAGTAGAAGCAAAAGAAATGGTGATCCAACAAATGCGCACAACGCGCAAATATTTAAAGATGAGGCAGTGGACAGAGAGCCGTGGCGGGATGTTACTGACAACATTTTAAACACTACACAAATAAAAATAATACTTCCCCAGAGGACACTTCTGTGTTTAGAAAGAGACATGTTTATGTCTCAATGCTAATGCTAATGCTAATTTTGAGGCATAATAAGCAACAATAAGCAACAACACAACAAACTGAAGTATTCTATATTTAAAATAATTGTGTAGTCTTTATTTTAATGAATGGATTAATGTATTTTAATAGGTTGGGGTTTTGTTTTTTTTTATAATTTATGCTTTTAGTAAGAGTTAGCATAAACTTTGAGATGCAGCGAGCTAGCCACTACTCTAAAATTAGAATGTATGTAGGTGAAATGCAAACAAAATGACAAGTAATGATTTACAGTTATTTACATGTAATTTTCTCCCATTCAAAACATAAAGTAAATTCCTTCAATTCCAAAGAGTAGATTACAATACATTTAATACCAAATCTGTCAGTAAGATCCACGAAATCCAAATGTTCAAAGCAATCAATACTTCTCATTAAGAATCTAGACACCAAACTTGAGTCAAATATTTATAATTCATTCATGTCACTGACCTATAGGTTGTGTTGACATTACATCACCACATTCAAAACTGACCATAGTTTAAAACTGAAAGGTCAGATTTCTATGGTAGGATTGGCCATTTAACTGTCAAATGCACATGCTTCAACCTGGTTTATGGTTAATGTCTTTTTAATTACTGATCATCTCCAAATTAAACAAAAATTGGCAGAAAGTTCAATGTATTTTCTATTGGCACACTTGAACAAAGAAATTATGTTTTTTGGGGTTTTTTTTCTAAAATAGCTTCAGAAACTGCTGGCGTCATTCAACTCCAAAGATGTGATACCTGTCAGTTGAAAGGACTTTAAAGGGCCCAAATTACGCTATTTTCTGCTCTATGTTATAATGTTGTTTCCTCACCAAAACATACCTGGAGTTGTGTTTTGTTTCATCCATACATGTTTGAGTAACCCTTTATTATCAGTCTATCTACATCTCCAAAGCTCAAAATGCTCCGTTCCACCTTGTGATGTCATGATGGTAATTAACAGCTATTTTTTTAAACCTTTTGTTTTGTAGAAATTGGCAATTCCAGGGCTGAAATTATCAAATTTATTCTAATGCCTGCAAATTTAGGCTGAGTTCATCTCTCAAATCGAAAACACTCCACCGTGTGATGCCATGTGGTAATACAGGAAGTGTTCCACCGTGTTTTTAAACTCCAAACACCTTCACTAGAATCATTTGGATCAAAAATAACTCCAAGGATGTTTTTAAGGAGGTAACAGCATTATAATATGGCTTAAAGCTCACAAGAGTAAATTTTGCATAATATATGACCTTTTAAGACATTAGATAAAAATGTCAAGTTTGTGGGGACCTAATATCTTTAAAATAAGGATCTGGTTTCAGATTCTGAGTTTTGATATTTCTCTCATAGAGTTATACAAGTCCCTCCATCTGACACAATGCAGAACACAGGTACAAAGCTTCAGTGAGTGACACGTTTTCTGCTGAGTTCAACTATTTATAGTCTCCTCCTGTGACATTGTGAAGCATTTTCCACTCTGCCATATCGCCCCAAAATAAACACAAACTGCTTCTAGTGAGAGCTGTATTCAGTGCTGGAAGAAGTACTCCATTTTGTTACTCAAAACAAAGTACAGCTATCAGAGTAAAAAAAAAAAAAGGCAATTGGTACACAAAGTAATTCAAAGTGCTTTACAGAATAAGAAATACATCCAAATCAAAATACAAACAAATCAAAACATAAATAATTATCATAAAAATAACATTAAAAGAGAAGAGTGCAGAATAAAAACCTTCCTGTACAGTCCTGGTTTAGTCCTGGTTTAGTCCTTGTTTAGTCCTGGTTTGGACCTAGTTTAGTCCTGATTTAGTCCTGGTTTAGTCCTGGTTTGGACCTGATTTAGTCCTGGTTTAGTCCTGGTTTGGACCTGGTTTAGTCCTGGTTCAGTCCTGGTTCAGTCCTGGTGTAGTCCTGGTTCAGTCCTGGTTTAGTCCTGGTTTAGCCCTGGCTTAGTCCTGGTTTAGCCCTGGCTTAGTCCTGGTTTGGACCTGGTTTAGTCCTGGTTTAGTCCTGGTTTAGTCCTGGTTTAGCCCTGGTTTAGCCCTGGTTTAGCCCTGGTTTAGCCCTGGTTTAGTCCTGGTTTAGTCCTGGTTTGGACCTGGTTTAGTCCTGGTTTGGACCTGGTTTAGTCCTGGTTTGGACCTGGTTTAGTCCTGGTTTGGTCCTGGTTTAGTCCTGGTATGGTCCTGGTTTAGTCCTGGTATGGTCCTGGTTTAGTCCTGGTTTGGTCCTGGTTTAGTCCTGGTTTGGATCTGGTTTAGTCCTGACTCTGGGCACCAGCAGGAGGCCAGTCCCTGAAGTCCTCAGAGTGCGAGATGGTTGACATGGCAATGACTAATAAAAGTATCACATGAAAAAAAATCTATTAAAGTACTTGTTTTTTGAAAATGTATTTAAGAAGTAAAAAGTAAAAGTTTATTGTGCAGATTCTTGATGGAATAAAGCTTCAAACGTGTACATTTTTGTCTGTGTTGCCCAACTCTTTGTCATGTCATGAATTACATTTGTTGGCCCCTTTTTTTTAATTTAAATTATTTTTTTTGTTAAATAAAGACTTGGCCACCACAAAGTTTTGGATCTCAAGGTTTTATTATATATACCTCTTTCATTTAACTTTGACAATGCACTAATCCCATAAACATGAGCATATGGTCTACAAGGAAAGGCACACTGAAATATCAAAAATGTTTAGAACCAAACATGCAGAAATTCCTGTTCTTCCTCCTCATATAAATATAACACTGTGATGTGTTTCTCCATTGCAGGTTTTGGGTTATGTGGCATTCCAGAGAACCTCATAAACAGTTTGCTGAAGACAGGAGTGAAACGTTTAACTGCTGTCAGTAATAATGCAGGGTAAGCGCATTACAGGGGACTGCTCTGTTTTATATTGTGTCAATGTTTTGGTTCAGTTTTTATTGAAATCCTAATTCAGCCCTTTGATCAGCTTGTGTGTTTTTAATGGAGAGGTCTACTGCCAATCCTCTGTCAGTAAAAGCATGTGGTGTGAAGCAGAGATCAGACTTTCAAAGAAGAAATTTAATTTTTTTTTTTAGGTTGTCCTGGTTTAGACCTGTGCTCGTCCTGGTTTAGTCTTGGTTTAGATCTGGTTTAGACCTGGTGTAGTCCTGATGTAGTCCTAGTGTGGTCCTGGTTTGGTCCTGGTTTAGTCCTGGTTTAGTCCTAGTGTAGTCCTGGTTTAATCCTGGTGTAGTCCTGGTTTAGTCCTGGTTTAGTCCTGGTTTAATCCTGGTGTAGTCCTGGTTTAATCCTGGTGTAGTTCTGATTTAATCCTGGTTTGGACCTGGTTTTGTCCTGGTTTTGTCCTGGTTTAGTCCTGGTGTAGTCTTGGTGTAATCCTGGTGTAGTCCTGGTTTAATCCTGGAGTAGTCCTGGAGTAGTCCTGGAGTAGTCCTGGTGTAGTCCTGGTGTAGTCCTGGTGTAGTCCTGGTGTAGTCCTGGTGTAGTCCTGGTGTAGTCCTGGTGTAGTCCTGGTGTAGTCCTGGTGTAGTCCTGGTGTAGTTCTGGTTTAGTCCTGGTTTAGTCCTGGTTTAGTCCTGGTTTAGTCCTGGTGTAGTCCTGGTGTAGTCCTGGTGTAGTCCTGGTGTAGTCCTGGTGTAGTCCTGGCTTAATCCTGGTGTAGTCCTGGTGTAGTCCTGGTTTAAGCAGAGATCAGACTCACCCATAGCATTCAGCTCCAGTCAAATGAAGCTCATCGAGACTAGCATAGCCATTATAGAGGTGAATTTGAAGCTAAGTTCCATATTTGCAATTTTGACCGTGAGTATCATAGCAACCAAAAAGCCAATCCGGAGCGAGGCCATTGAAGGTAACGCCCCTTCTATCTTCTGTCAGCCATGATCACTTCCAATTTGGAAAGCGACAGCTAGCAGGATAGTTATATCCATTTACGTATGTAGTCTATGATAAGAAAACAAAATTCCTGCTAAATGAGGAAATTCAATTTGCAGTGTAATATTTCTACACTTGTGGGTTTGATTGTTCAGTCCAGTCAAAACATTTTCTGCGATGCTAAAACATTTTGGCAAGGGAAGGCAAGTTTATTTGTATAGCACAATTCGTACACAAGGTAATTCAAAGTGCTTTACAGAATAAGAAAGACATTAAAATCACACAAATCAAAACATAAATAATCACAAATAATCATCATAAAATTGACATTAAAACCTTAAAACAAAAGAATGCAGAATAAAAACCTTTCAGTCATATGCACAGATACACAGAACTGTTTTGAGCCTGGATTTAAACATTGTTAAAGTTGAGGCCTGTCTCACATCTTCAGGATTTAGCTGCATAAAACTGAAATGCTGATTCCCCATGTTTAGTCCTGACTCTGGGCACCAGAGACCAGCAGACCGGTCCCTGAAGTTCTTAGAGTGCGAGATGGTTCATATGGCACTAACATGTCAGAGATGTACTTTGGACCTAAGCCATGAAGAGACTTGTACACAAGCAGAGCTGCTTTAAAGTCTATTCTCTGAGCCACAGGAGCCAGTGCAGAGACCTGAGCACAGGACTTATGTGCTCATACTGCCTGGTTCTGGTCAGGACCCGAGCAGCAGTGTTCTGGATGTACTGCAGCTGTCCTAAGGCTCGTTTGGAAAGGCCAGTGAGCAGGCCGTTACAGTAGTCTTAGAGAGACTTATCCAAATGCATGGATAAGTCTGGCTTTGACAGTATACCTTTGAGTTTTGCAATGTTTTTTAGATGGTAGAAAGCTGCAGATATTATTGATTTGATGTGGCTGTTAAAGTTCAAGTCTGAGTCCATTATTACCCCTAAATTTCAAGCCTGATTTGAAGGTTTTAGAGAAAGAAACTGGAGGTGACTGCTGACACTTCCTCTATGTTTCTGTGGGCCGAAGACTATGACTTCAGTCTTGTCTGAGTTTAGCTGAAGAAAGTTGTTTTGCATCCACACACTGATCTGTTGGATGCAGTGGCAGAGTGAATCCACTGGTCCATATTCACCTGCTGCCAGTGTGACATAGATCTGAGTGTCATCTGCATACTTGTGGTAGGACACATTGCTGCTGCGTATTAACTGGCCTAACGGCAGCATGTACAGATTGAACAGGGGTCCCAAAATTGACCCCTGGGGCACCCCACAGCTCAGGGACATTTTATCTGAGACACATTTTCCAATTTCAACAAAGAACTCTTTTGATTAGCTGCTAAATTATCACATTGTTTTTTTTTCCTGCTGTCCTTGTTTCACCTCTAGTGAAGGAACTATTTTAGTTTTAAAGGTTATAGCAGAGTAGCAGATCCTTGTGACTGGATTATTGGCCATGTTGTTATAACTGTAAACAGCCTGGAGGAAGCATAACTCTAGATAGATTTTACACACTCACAAAGGGGCGTGTCCCTCCTCCACACTGCAACTGGTTTAGTCCTGTGATTTTGCCTGTGACCTTCTGACTGGCTCCTGCTGCTTTGATTGTGTTTTTACTTACAGTTCTTGTGGTTGGGTCTCTTTGAACAGTGTTTTGGATACATAGTCTGACAGATGCAGGCACGCACACACACACACACACATACGTACATATACACACAGACTGTAAAGCTGTAGATTGATTGAATGAATAACTTTTACGACTCATTATACTTTTTTTGTTTTTACTTATTGCAGGTCATATTTTTAAATCATGTAATACATTTAATGCATTATTATTCTGCTTTGTTTTGGTTTCAATATTATCGTTAATCATCTATATTTACTTTAACAAAATATCACACTTCAAAATTAGCTATCATGCCTCAGATTTGCTAATGTGACAGGCCTATCATCGCGACTCTAGCCGAACACCTTTTTCTTTGCCCTGCTGTTTACAAGGCCGAGCGACGGAAGCCCAGAGGAACATGCTGAAGGGAGGTGGAATGTCTTGGCTCTAAAGTGTTTTGTTTCTTGACGCAGACAAGGTGGAAAACAATAGAATATATTTTGAAATGGAGCTCTAATCCAAAATCTGTGGCGTAATAATGGCATTGTTGCACAGTTACACTTGGGTTTCTGTGTTAATAAAAGCAAAACATCCAAAAGTGCATGGCAACATTATTATGGGAGCAAAATTCAACCGTTTGTATCTCTTTCTGTTCATATTTGCAGAGACCTGTAAGTCTCTGTATTCCCTCTGTAATCCCCTCCTGACATTGGCTGATTGTTTAAGTGCTTGTACAGTGGATAACAGTGGCAATAGCAAATGTGTTCCTGAAGTTACTGTTCAACTGTATTTTGCTTGGACTTTGTATTCTCCAAAACATTATCGACAATGTTTGCTTAAAGGGAATGAGAGGCCGCTGTAAAGAAGGGCTCAAAAATCTATTTTCAAAAGATGTATAGGATCAACTCATGGCCAATCAATTGTTTATTTTCCTATTTTCAAAATCTACTACAAATATAGGGAGATCAACACAGCGTTATTCTTTGGCGCTCTGTTATGAGTTTTATTTTAAAGCATGGCCAATTCAGCCGATTTATACACTGTTTATTTCACTCAAATTCAATAATTGTTACTTAATTTTTGCACAAATCTACTATTTATTTTTACATGGATAATCATAACCGTTTAAAAAGGAAGCACTAGCGGCACTTTTATCCGTCTCCGGCTTTGGCGTCTCTCCAATTTGATATTTTTTTAAAAGCACACAATGTGACATGAAGCATTCAGTTTTGCACACTTGATTTTAATTTACATTAATCTTTTTTGCACAAAAAAAAAATTTCATCCTGCGCTTTCATCTAAGTCCAGACCTTAACTAAGTCCAGACCTTAATCCCATTGAGAATCTTTGGGATGTGCTGGAGAAGGATTTGTGCAGCGGTCAGACTCGACCATCATCAATGCAAGATCTTAGCGAAAAATTAATGCAACTCTGGATGGAAATAAATCTTGTGACATTGCGAAAACAATGCCACAGTGAATATGTGCCATAATCAAAGCTAAAGGCGGTCCAATGAAATATTGTGTGTGACCTTTTTTTTGGTGGTGACTTTTTTTTGGCCAGGCAGTGTACAAGCCCAGTTAGTCACCTGACCAATCATGTGACAGGAAAGCTAATGTGTACAAATGCCAGTTTGAAATAAGATTACAATTATTCAGTGGAATTCTGTCAGAAATATAAACAGGTGTACACACAGGTTAGCCACAGCCGAAAATATATTTACATTATATACAAATGTACAAATGTAGGGGTTACTGGAGGCATACATACAGACTAGAGCAATGATGTCAACATTTAAGAGAGTCACAGAAAGGGCCTCGGATCAAAGTCTTCACTGAGGCCTTTCGGAGCCAAAGTTCCCAGAGTTTAGATCCAGAATGTTCTCTTTTCAGTAAAATGAAATTCACATCGCAACCTCTGCTGAGTTATTTCATTTGTTCAATGCCCACATATCTAAGGGAACTTACATTGTGTAGCTTTTGAGTAAAATTCACTGGGTCAGGTACCTACTCAGATATAAATATTCTCAGATATAAATATTCTCAGGTATAATATATCCACCTCCTTTTTGTATTCCCTTTCAGCTGTAACCTTTCTCCTCCCCTTTACTTCACACTTAACTCTTTGGTCTTCAATGTTTCTTTTCTGTCACTGCCCCTATTATGCTTTTGCAGTTCTGGTTGTGCTGAGGACACAGAACAGACATTTGAGCTGGCGGAACAAGTATCCAGTGAACTCTGTGTGGTGTGTAACCCGAGAGGAGAAAGAGCTCTGAGCCATGACCGTGTGGGTCCCCCTGTGGAGTCCAATTTCTCCTGTAATCAACCGCTCCAAGAACCGTACCATGTGAAAACGTGTGGAATGTCAGAATATCACTCAGACAATAATTCTAAAGCAGAATAATCCTATAAAGCTTTATATAAGGGCCTATACCCAAAACTGACTCTTGTGAGCTTTTAATTACGTTATAATGCTGTTACCTCCTCAAAAACATACATAGAATTGTGTTTTGTTTCACTTGCATATGTTTGAGTGAATCTGTGCGATTAGTCTGTCTACATCTCCAAACGTCAAAATGTTCTGTTCCACCTTGTGATGTCATGAAGTGGTAGTTTTCAATTTAACAGTCCCTTTTATCTGTAGTTCAGTAGACACTGGCAATCCCAGGGCTGAAATCATCCAAATGATTCTAGTGAAGGAGTTTAAAAACACACTGGAGCCCTTCCTGTTTTACGACATGACATCACAAGGGGGAACAGAGTGTTTGCATATTTAGGCTAGGTTCTTCTCTCAATCTGAAGAGTTTGTGTTAAACATGTTTGAATGAAACAAACGCAACTCCTGATGTTTGTGATGAGGAAACATTAGAACATAGATCAGAAAATACCATAATATGGGCACTTTAAAATGTAGACTATAATGAATTGTGATTATATAAATGGCATTTCTATTTTTTCCCCAATTCATGTGGCCCTAAGTCAAATAATGGAGCATCCCAAGATATTGTTCCAGCTTTCACATATTGAACAATAAGTTGATATAATAATTATCATGACAGGCTAATAAAGCAGATGTATGTGTCTGCCCTGTGTGTTTCCTTTATGAAAACAATTAAAGTAGTCTAGTCCAATGAGCAGCTTCGTAGCCTACCAGCCCAAGTCTTCTCATTGACTTATGTAGTTCATTTTTTGTTTGTTTTTTTTTAGAAACATTTGAAAAATGACTATAATGCTCATTCTCAGGATCCAAAGGGACAAAATGGATGTATCGAGTATGTTTAGCCCATAACATCTGACTTTCATTTTGTAAGTAAATGCAGATACATATTTACATTTTTTATCATGATTAAAAAGTTTAAAAATTACCCAAAAAATTACTAATGCTATAACGCCAAAGCTATTAAGGCCCTGTTTCATATCGAGTCCAATTCAAAATGGTATTGCTTTTGTTTAAATGTGTGCAGTGTACGGGTTCTCTATGCACTTTATGGTCCTCTTTACTTAAGAAAGTTACTGCAGCTCTATACTCCACCCAGAGGCCTGAGGTCAGCTGACCAGGTGACAGAGCCGTTTCTGTGGCGCCTTCTGCCTGTCAGATCCTCTCAGTCTTTAACGCAGTTCAAGACTAAACTAAAAACCCACTCTTCTTCCTGAAATTTAATACTAGCTAGACATTATATCTTGGTGTTTTATTGTTCTTTTCCTAGACATCATGTTATCTGTATATTTGCTTTTTTGTTGACTTTTCTGTGAAGCACTTTGGCCAGCTGAATTTATTTTAAAGGTGCTATAGAAATAAACTTGAATTGAATGCTATAAGACCAATGCTATTCCCATTCCCATTTAGTATGTATGTAGGTAGTGTGTATGTTTGTGGTTTGAGTTTTCTTGGCATTTGTTCAAAATAAACCAGGCAAGTAACTTGATTATACTCATATGACTTATCTTTACACTGCATTATCTCATAGTATTACTGCCTGGTCTTATTCTTATCTACAGGTGTTGGCTCCTTGTCTCTCACAGTGGCACATTTCCACTAAATAAATGGAATCATTAACTAACTGTCTACCTTTAAGTTGGATAACATTTATAGAACATATATAGAACTCTATTTTGGTACTAAAGAATAGACCCAGTACTCAAAACCCATTCCGATACCACGATGATAATTAAAAAACTCTTTCTTTAAACAATAATATGATTTTCAACATTAAATGGTAGTACTTTCTTTTAAAATCTCCTGTGACCTTATATCTGTGTAGTCCCTCAGTCGTCCAGGTAAGTTCTTTAGTGGTCCATGGGCGTATACTAGTCTATGTGGTCTTATACTTGTTCTGTTACAGGTCAAGATCATCCATCCATCCATTTTCTTCCGCTTGTCCGGGGCCGGGGTCACGGGGGCAGCAGTCTAAGCAGGGACTCCTAGACTTCCCTCCCCCCAGAGACTTCCTCCAGCTCCTCCGGTGGGACCCCAAGGGGCTCCCAGGCCAGCCGGGATATATAGTCCCTCCCGAGGCCTCCTCCCGATGGGACATGCCCAGAACACCTCACTAGGGAGGCGTCCAGGAGGCATCCTGAGCAGATGCCCGAGCCACCTCAGCTGGTTCCTCTTGATGTGGAGGAGCAGCGGCTCTACTCTGAGCTCCTCTCGTGTGACTGAGCTCCTCACCCTATCTCTAAGGGAGCGCCCAGCCACCCTGCGGAAGAAACTAATTATGGCCGCTTGTATCTGCGATCTTGTCCTTTCGGTCATTACCCAGAGCTCATGACCATAGGTGAGGGTAGGAACGTAGATTGACCAGTAAATCGAGACCTTTGCCTTTCGGCTCAGCTCCTTCTTCACCACAACGGACCGATACCGCGACAGCATCACTGCAGACGCTGTACCGATCTGCCTTTCAATCTCACGCTCCATCCTTCCCTCACTCGTGAACAAGACCCCGAGATACTTGAACTCCTCCACTTGAGGCAAGGGCTCACCACCCAGCCGGAGAGGACAAGCCACCTTTTTCCGGTCGAGCACGGGAACAAGTCTGACTTACTGCCGGCAATGCGAACACAGCTCCTGCTCCGGTCATACAGGGACCGGACAGCCCTTAACAAAGGGCCCCGGACCCCATACTCCCGGAGCACCCCCCAAAGGACACAACGAGGGACACGGTCGAATGCCTTCTCCAGATCCACAAAGCACATGTGGACTTGATAGGCAAACTCCCATGAACCCTCGAGCACCCAATGGAGAGTATAGAGCTGGTCCCGTGTTCCGTGATCCTGGAATAGACCTTACCGGGAAGGCTGAGGAGTGTGATTCCCCTGTAGTTGGAACACACCCTCCGGTCCCCCTTCTTACCCCCCGGTCTGCCAGTCCAGCGGTACTGTCCCATGCAAATCTTGTAGAGACGTTTCAGCTAAGACAGCCGCCGAACATCCAGAGACTTAAGGTACTCGGGACGGATCTCATCCATCCAGGAGCTTACCAACCACCTCGGTGACCTCAGCCAGGGTGATGCACTAGTCCGCCTCCAGGTCCCCCCTCCGCTTTCTCCTCAGAAGACGTGACAGTGGGATTGAGGAGATCCTCAAAGTATTCCTTCCACCGCCCGACAACATCCCCAGTCGAGGTCAGCAGCTCTCCACCCGCACTTTAAACAGTGTTGGTGAAGCACTGTTTCCCCCTCCTGAGGCATCGGACAGTTTGGCAGAATTTCTTTGAGGCTGTCCAATAGTCCTCCTCCATGGCCTCCCCAAACTCCTCCCAACCCTGAGTTTTTGCCAGTGCAACAGCACAAGCCGCGGCACCCTTGGCCCGCCGGTACTCGCCAGCTGCCTCAGGAGTCCAACAAGCCAACAAGGCTCGATAGGACTCCTTCTTCAGCCTGACGGCATCCCTTACTTCCGGTGTCCACCACCGGGTTCGGGGGTTGCCGCCGCGACAAGCACCGCAGACCTTACGACAAGCACCGCAGACCTTACGACCACAGCTACAAGCAGCCGCATCGACAATAGAGGTGGAGAACATGGCCCACTCTTAGTCCATGTCCCCAGCCTCCCCTGGGATCAGGGAGAAGCTCTCCCGGAGGTGTGAATTGAAGACCACCCTGACAGAGGGCTACGCCAGACGTTCCCAACAGACCCTCACAATACCCTAGGGCCTGCCAGGTCTGTCTGGCTTCCTCCTCCGCCAGCAGATCCAACTCACAACCAGGTGGTGATCAGTTGACAGCTCTGCCCGTCTCTTCACCCGAGTGTCCAAAACACGCAGCCGGAGGGCAGATGACACGACAACAAAGTCGATCATCGACCTCCGACCTAGGGTGTCCTGGTGCCAAGTGCACTGATGGACACCCTTGTGCTCGAACATGGTGTTCGTTATGGACAAACTGTGGCTAGCACAGAAGTCCAAAAACAGAACACCACTCGGGTTCAGATCAGGGAAGCCGTTCTTCCCAATCACGCCCCCCCGGGGTCACTGTCATTACTCACAATGGGCGTTGAAGTCCTTGTGTTTTCTTGTGGTAATACGCTTACTAAATTCCAGTTGTGTCTCCTCCTCAGAGTGGATAACTTCGGCCTGGGCCTGCTCCTTCAGACCAAACAGATCAAACGCATGATTTCCTCATACGTCGGAGAGAACGCAGAGTTTGAGAGGCAGTACTTGTCTGGAGAGCTGGAAGTGGAGCTCACGCCTCAGGTAGATGCCCTCATAACTGCACTGCAAAATAGACAATCTACATGGGTTAAAATGGCTATAGTTCAGAATATTGATGTTAGTGTTGTCGGGCTGTTGGGTTTAGTTTGTTTGGTGTGTTTCACTATAGTTCAACGGTATCTCAGTTGGTAGAGTGTTTGTTCACTGATCCAAAAGTCGCCAGTTCAAATCCTGCTCAGATCATTGGTAAAGTGGTCAGATCCACTGGCCCACAGGTTGGCGGTGCGATTCCAGCTCGCACAGATGAATATTTTTTTTTGTCCTTGGGCAAGACACTTTGCACAACCTACCTCGCCCCCAGTGTCTTCGTACACTGGTGTATGAATGTGTGCGTGAAATGGGTGAGTGATTCCCTGATGTAAAGTGCTGAGTGTCTTGAAGGTGAACATGCGCTATATAAAAATGTGACTATTTACAATGTACCATATAATAAAGTAAATAATCAGTCCCATTTACAATTTTTTTCATATAGTAAGAGCATGGTGTAAATATCCCTAAAGACAGATCCATACAGATCCACACAGATCCATAAAAAAATTAAGATGGATATTCTGAATTCAACCCCTGTAGCCTTATGTAGCTTTTCATTTTTTGCAGTGAGCCAGTTGAGCTGAACTAATGCCAGTTTTCTTGTTCAGGGCACTTTAGCCGAGCGGATCCGAGCTGGAGGAGCAGGGGTCCCAGCCTTTTTCACTGCCACAGGCTATGGCACTCTCATCCAACAGGGAGGCTCCCCCATCAAATACAGCAAAGATGGAAGCATTGAAATCGCCAGTGAACCGAGAGAGGTGAACCAAAATATAAGGTTTTTTGGGACACGTGTGTGTAATATATACACACACACACACACACACACACACACACGTGTATATATAAATGGACATAGCTAATGCCGTGTTCTAAATAGGTTAGCATGGGCACACTTCCGCCTCCATCAACTCTAGCCGCAATTAACTTTCTATTGGAAAAAGTGGTCCTTCTCTGTAACTGCTGCTGTCAGACTCATCATTTTGGTCTTAAAATGTTCATATTTACCCGATCTACATGATCCTGGTGTTTTAATTTAGCTATTTTCTCTGTGATTCAAGATATGAACATTAATAACAGACAAATGAGGAACCTTCTTTCCCTGAGGTTGCTCCCACTAGCGTTATCAACCAGTTTGACTGACAGCTTTGCTAAGTGCCCACTCTGTGCTAAAACAGCGCTGCGAGGGGGAAGGGGTATTACCTTCAACAGCCTCACTTTGGATTGGCTCTTTGATTGCTATGATACTCGCTGTTGGAATTCCAAATATGGAACTTTGCTCCAAATTGGCCCCTATAACTGTTAGCCTCAATAAGCTTCATTTGACTGGAGCCGAACACTATGGGTGACGTTGCACTCACTTAGTCCGCTTCTTTATATCTATGGAAGGAACGCCACAGATAATGACCAATTATTAACTAGTAACAGGCCTGTCAATGTTGTGGCTAAAGTGAATTACATGGAGTACTATGTAAATATAGGGTAAAAGTTAGTGGTTACAAGGTTTAAACCATGGTAAGGTCACATGTGCGGTCAGAGGATATTTGCCTAAATCTATGTGACCCTTTACATGTGGGGCAGTGGACTCTGAACATCCTTTTGTCTCTTCACACAGGTCCGAGAGTTCAGTGGCAGACATTACATCATGGAGAAGGCCATCACCGGAGACTTCGCCCTGGTCAAAGCCTGGAAGGCAGACAAGGCTGGAAATATCATTTTTAGGTGAGGTGTTAGTTCCACCAACACACACCTGTACTGTAGGCCACAACAACGAGCATCTACTGTAGGCCCCAACAACATGCACCTACTGTAAACCTGTCATGATGTTTACTATATTGACTTATCGTTTAATATAATAGTTGGAACATTTTCTTAAGGGTTCAGTTTTTATTGGGTGTACTTTTTTATTAAATTTCTTTGCACAAGTGGAGTACTACATGTGACCCAAATATAGTGAGCTGCCTGAGACACTAAAGAGTGCGGGGGAGTAAATGAGGGGTTAGCGGCTATGGGGGTCATTCAGACACAGCTAATGTGCCTCCACACAACTTGAAATCATAGCACTTTTTCACTTTGGATTACCTCCTCTGTCCTTGTCTCATTATCTCCACTGTGTTTCCACAACAGTCAGCACATGATTCTCACGTTATACAGTGACGTAAACCTGTTGTGTGTAGCTTTATTTAATGCTGGTTTTAATAACAATGGAAAGATGATGCATAGTTACGCGATGCTGCCGAATCCTACTATCACTGATTAAAAAAATAAAACTGAAAAACCAAGTGTGTACGAAGTGGCAATGAAAACGGGGACTGATCGGCAAAATGACATCTTAAAAATAAGAGATAAAAAATTGTCATGCATGAATCATTCCAAATACAACTTCAGAGGCTCAATGAACGGGAAGCAACTAAAACATGCTCTGAAAAGTCCGTTTTGCAGAATAAGCCTGACTTGCTCACTGACACATTGAAACAGGTTATGGCACATCTTTCATTAAAATGTAATCAATTCTATGACCACAAGATGGCAGTTTTGTCCCAAAGATTCAAAAGTCCATTTCTTTACAACTGTAGTCTGAAGCTTGTGTTCTGAATTCTAGTTCTAACTTCTTTTTTTTTTTTTTCCTCACAGGAAAACAGCTAGAAACTTCAATCAGCCCATGTGCAAAGCTGCAAAGGTCACAATTGTAGAGGTAAGAGACAGACACAATTAAGCCAGTTATATCAGTGCTGTGTATATTACTGCTTCTTTAAGTTCATTTTCAGTCGTGTTTCTTGGGTGCATTAATAGGCCTGTGTTTTGAACCACGATATATTGACACAGAGATATATTGCGATAAACAAGAAGACTGAAATTACTTTATTCCGCAACCAGGCCCGTCGACAGAAATTTGGGGGCCCAGGGCGATAAGCTTCACATGGGCCCCCCTCTAATATAAATGAATAGGAAAAAGGTCCAGTTCTGGGCCCCTAAGATCTTGGGGCCCGTGACAGCAGACCCCTATGCAACCCCCCTTGTCAATTCCCCTGGCTGCAACAGATAATTTATGTATTACTGGTCAATAATTAGCCATAGAAATCACTTATTACAAAAATACACCAAGTCTCCCAATGTTTTCAAGTAAAATATACATCATACTTTGTATATATAAATGGTCATAGCTAACCAGCTAGCCACCACATTCTAAATAGGAAGTGATTGTGGGCACCCTTCTGACTCCATCAACTCTGGCTCCAATTCACTTTACAATGAAAAACTGTGGCCCCTCTCTCGGTAACTGCTGCTGTCAGGCTCGTCATTTTGCTCTTTGTAGTAACTCACTTTACTTGATCCTTGTATTTTTATTTCGCTATTGTGTCTGTAAATCAAGATATGAACATTAATAACAGACAAAGCAGGCACCTTCTTTATGCGAGGTTGCTCCCGCTAGAAACAGGTTTGATTGACAGCATTGCTAAACGCTTGCTCCCTACCAAACCGGGGGTGCGGATGGGAAGGAGCGTTACCTTTAAAAGTTTCGCCACAGATTGGCTCTTTGGTTGTTGTGATACTCTGCCCCAAATTTATGCAATGATAAATCAATATATAGGATTTACTGTGACAGGCCTATGTATTACGAGTATTTGCTCTCCTTGCTGTAACCTGTGTTGAGATGTTTTATTCCCTCGTTTGTCCAGGAGTGCTTCAGTGTAGAAACCGGTTTCAGTGGTGGTCATGGGGATATTGTTTTTACGATCCAGATCTTAAGTATCTTGACAATGCCTGATCTGGTCTGATCTTGAAAGCTAAGCAGAGTTGGGCCTGGTTAGTACTTGGATGGGAGACCAATGTGAATACCGGGTTCCACAGTGGGGCGTGAGTTCAAGTGCAAACTTTTGTTGTGTCCTTAGGCAAAACACTTCATCCACCTGGGTCTAATGTGAATCTAGTACGTGAGTGAATGCAATGTAAAACGGTATGTACTGTAAGTAAAAGTAAACAGGGGAGTGCTATATGCAAAAAAAAAAAAAAATCACAATGCTTTAGAAAGTATACACTGCACTTTTGGTTAAAAAAATGGATTCTTGTGATCTTTAAGCCATGTTATATTGCTGTTACCTCCTCAAAAACATACCATGGAGTTGTGTTTTGTTTCATTCACACATGTTTAAGTAACCTTTTAGTATTAGTTTGTCTACATCTCTAAAGCTCAAAATGCTCTGTTCCACCTTGTGATGTCATGAAGCAGCAGTTTTTAAATTAACAGCTACCTTTTGCCCCCTGTTCAGTAGAGATTGGAAATTAAAGGACCAAAATAATCCAAATGATTCTAGTGAAGGCGTATGGAGTTTAAAAACACAGTGGAGCACTTCGTGTTCTACCACATTTTTAATCTCAAGGAGTTTTTTTTCTGTTAAATAAAGAAGAAAAATCAAAAAAAAAAACCTAAAGGTGGAACAGAGTTTGTGTGTTTGAAGAAGAACTCAGAGTTTGTGTGTTAAACATGTGTGAATGAAACAAAACGCAACTCTAGGTATGTTTGTGATGAGAAATCATTATAACATAGATCAGAAACTTTACCTCCACCTATCAGTCAGGTGGAGTTAAAGTTGGAGGAGTGGGTGGAGTTAGTTGTCTGGATTAAACTGAAACAGCACTAAATCCAAAATAGTCACAGGGATTAACTCATGATTTAGATTTTTATTGTTATTTTGTCCATCCCCAAATGTCCCCAAATCCCCCAAATGTTGAGTGGCAGTGTCCCTTTTGGTCTTGTTTGTGTCTTACTCATTTTTATTCAGAATGGCGATCAACCTGTCTCACACTCGTCAGTCTCAAAATGTGATAACTCATCCCTGCTCCTCTGTGTGTATGCATGTGTGCATGTGTGTGCATGTGTGTGTGAGTGTGTTTGAGTGTGTGTGCTCTCCTCCTCCTCCTCTGCCTACTGGATTCCTCTCTATACGAAAAGTGTGAAGCAAAGACTGTGTGGATATATGTGTGTGCATTAGCCATAAACCTGTAGCGCTTCCTGGAAATAAATTGACAGCTAAAGGTCTCTCATAAATGCGACAGTTTCAATTATTGTGTGTCTGGACCAGCGAAGTTGATTGGAACCGTCTACAGCCAAATGGCAGCCTACGTTTTTAGGCATAACAAAAAAAAAAAAAGATAATTGTACAGGTGGTAAATGAGTCTGGAATCGGTGAGTTCTGAATAGGTCAGAATTCTATGGTGGAATTTACTGTTTTACTGTCAGATCGTAGCTTTGTTTATGGTTAAATCAGACCTATTCTGTAAACTGGACTTTTCAGAGCTTCTCATTCACCATCTTGGAGTTGTATTATTTTATCTTATTTTTATTATTATCTTATTTTCAAGACGGGTGACATAATTCAGCTCAAATGAGCCGATCCCTCTCAAATAAAGATGCGTGTCAACATTTATAGATTATGAGTTTGGAGATTTCTTTCAAAAACAGTAAATCTCCCATACTTATATAAGCCCTTCCATCTGTTATGGTGTTATCAAACTCTAGACTACAGCAAAGTGAAACATTCATCACATGGTTTAAAAAACTGTTTTGTGTACATTTTCATGTGGCCAGCACAAGGGCTTAACAAGATGGTCTATAAGTGTGCATTGTGAGCATAGACTCTGTATATAAATAAACATTGCTAACCTGCTAGCCTCCGTGTTCCAAATAGAAAAGAAGCATGGGCACGCTTCTGGCTCCAATTCACTTTACACTGAAAAACTGTCACCCTCTATCTAAATGCTGCTGTCAGGTTCGTCATTTTCGTCTTTGAATGTTCGTATTAACCTGCTTTATATGATCTTGGTATTTTTATTTCGCTATTGCGTCCGTAAATCAAGATATGAACATTAATAACAGACAAATCAGGCACCTTCTTTGCCCAAGGTTGCTCCCGCTAGCGGTAGCAATACGTTTGATTGACAGCATTGCTAAGCTCCCTCTCCATGCTAAACCAGCGGTGCTCTGGATTGGCTCTTTGGTTGCTATGATACTCACGGTCGGAACTCTGCTCCAAATTGGTCCCTATAACTGCTACCCTCAATGAGCTTCATTTGAGTGAGGCCAAACACTATAGATGACGTCACACTCACTTGTTCACTTCTTTATACAGTCTAAGACCATGGTTCAGCAGCTAAGCTTGTTTTAATAAGGAATGTATTAAAGAACTTTTAGTACATTTTGTTGTGGAGTAAGCCGGGCCTATACAATTCTTAATAATACCCATGTGAGTACAGCAGTTGTTTTAAATGGCTTGTTTAAATAGCTAAATATCCAGTACATTGAATTAAACAAGTACTTTACTCAGTGACCATCTGGTGAGCGGCTAGTAATTTCCATATACAATAAAGAACAGACCCCTAAAACAGTGATTTTACAGGGGCACAAATGGATCTCTGTCATGGCTAAAATTGCTCTACATTTTTACAGACAATTGTGCTGGCGTTGGGGTGATGGCATAACGACGTTGTGGAGTTGTTGACAGCTTTGGGCATTATAGTGTGTGGCTGACGTGTGCTGCTGGAGTGGTGAAGCAGACACAGTGACAGGAATCACAATGCGGAGCTGCTTAGAGAGATGCCAAGTGAAACGGCACCATAATTGGGTGGGTTTAATATTGAAATGTGGGACTCAGCCACGCTGCACCTGAATTAAAGGCTCAGAAAGGAAGCAATTATTCCCACAGAGAAGTCACAGAGTATTTTTGTGTTATGCAAAGGGTTCTGATATTTAAAAGAAGCTATATATTGGTAGATTAGTTGGCTCCACTGCTATGCTTCTCTACTTTGTATGCCACAGTTTAAAGGGCCCATATAACACTGTTTTCTGAGCTATGTTATAATGTTGTTTCCTTGTCGCAAACATACCTGGAGTTGTGTTTTGTTTCATTCACACATGGTTAACACACAAACCCTGCATATTTAGGCTGAGTTCTTCTCTCAAACAGAAAACATTCTGTTCCACCTTGTGATGTCATGTGGTAATACAGGAAGTGCTGCACTGTGTTTTTAAGCTCCATACACCTTCTCTAGAATCATTTGGATGATTTCAACCCTGGAATTGCCAATCTCTACTGAACTAAATGTAAAAGGAGCTGTTAACTTAAAAATTACCAGTTCATGACATCACATTGTGGAACAGAGCATTTTGAGCTTTGGAGATGTATCGTAAATTTCAGAATATAAGTCACTACTTTTTTCCCCACGCTTTGAACCCTGCAGCCTATACCATGATGCGGCTAATTTATAGGTTTTTACTGGCTAACGGCCATCAGGGGACACTCTCTAGCGGTAAACGCAAAAGTGAGATCAAAGAAGGAAATAAAGCCACTGTACGTAAGAATGAATGCACGTATGAATCGATGGTGCAACGTTGCAGGCAGCAGCAGAAAGAACTCAGTGAATGTAGAAAGACAACACAAGTTTTCAGAGGAAATAAAAGCAGATACCCCATGTTGGTGCTGCTTTATTTTCTTAACGTGCAGGTATGTTCATCCTGTGTTGATGGCATATTGGTGCTGTACTGCCAATTTTCAGGCACTGTTTGAAAAAAATGCGTGTCTTAAATTAAAACACAAAAAAACCCTTTGTGTACCGTCTTTCTGTGTAAATATCTCATGTTACAACAAATTTGTAACATGCGGCTTATATTCGAGTGCGGCCTATATATGTACAAAATGTATTTTTTTTTAAATTTAGATGGTGCAGCTTGTATTCGGATGCGCTCAATAGTCCGAAATTTAGGGTAGACATATTAATAATAAAGAGTTACTTAAACATATGTCAATGAAACAAAACACAACTAGTTATGATTTTGAGGAGTTAACAACATAATAATATGGCTTAAAACTCGCAATTAGTTAAGAGTTAATTTTGTGTAAAACAGGACCTTTAATTCTTCCCTTTGGTTATTCTTTACGAGCTGTACTTTTATGAGTTTAACCCTATAGAGGCGGATGCTATCGTCGCATAATTTTTATGGCTAAAAAGAGCTGTACAAATTTCTATAGTGTGCTTCCTTAAGATTAAGATGGGCTGCAGTCTTTCTAATGATGTAAACCATCTTGTATTGTAGAGGTGGGTAGTACAGTAAACAGTAGCTCACTTGGTAGAACATTTGTCCACTGATCTGAAGGTTAGCAGTTTGAATCCCCCTCTCGACGTAAACATCATTGATTGAGCGGTCAGACAGCCATAGATTGTATACATAAGTGCACTAAGTGAGTGTGGCGTCACCCATAGCGTTCGGCTCCAGTCAAATGAAGCTCATCGAGGCTAGAGGTTATGGGGCCAATTTGGAACCTAGAATTCCAACCGTGAGTATCATAGCAACCAAAGAGCAAATCCAGAGCAAGGCTGTAGAACACCCCTTCTCGCTTGCACCGCTAATTTGGCAGGGGGAAGGTGCTTAATTGAACCTTTTGCTAAGGCTAACGAGAGCAACCTCAGTGAAAGGCACCTGATTTGTCTGTTATTAATGTTCATATCTTTAGTTACAGATACAATAGCTAAATAAAAATACCACTATCGTGTAGAGCACCTTAACACAAACATTTTAAGACCAAAATGACGAGGCTCACTGCAGCAGTTGTAGAGAGAGGTGTGACAGTGTTTCAATGTGAAGTGAATTGGAGTCGGAGTCAATGAAGCCAGAAGCAGGTCCATGATCACTTCCTATTTGGAATGCGGTGGCCAGCAGGTTAGCTATGACCATTTACATATACAGTCTATGGTTTGACCACAGGTTAAAATGTCTACTCTATATAATACATATATAGACAAACGGGTTTTGATGTTGCTAATTGATCTGCCTGGCTCAATGCATTCTGTTTTACAACCCTTTACAACCATCGACTGAACCCATAAAAGACCCAAGCACTGCAGATGGTAAAGCCAACTGTTTGCATATGCCCCATTAAGAGCCTTTTTATCTGCAATCTGCAAACAATGACTTGACCTGTGAATATAATTGCGTCTTCAGAACCCAGTGCATGTCCAGTCATAAACGTGCAGATGGAAGACGATATTGACCCTCGCTCTTTGACTGGTTTGGATGGAAACAGCCTGATGGAGATTGATTTGTTAATACTTGTGCTCAAGGGTAGGCCATATGCAAAAAAAAAAAATAAATCACAATTTTGATTTCAGTGGTTGCCTTTTAAAGTAGCTTTGTTAAAGAGAGGGTATTTTACTTCTAAGGGGTAGCTCAATGTAGGGTGTTTGTCCACTAATCTGAGGGATGGAGGTTCGAGTCCCACTCTTGACATAAACATCAACATTAATGCTGAGAAAACACGTGAAAAAAAAACGAGTGCTGATAATGTTATGAGTCTCACAATATACTGGAATATTTTAGCTATTTTATTCTGTATGTTAATTTTGCATCCTACTTTTTAAATTGAAAAGTCTAATTATTACTCGAACCAACTGAAAACAAAATTGTCTTTGTAGCTCTTACACCTTGAAAATGTCGTGTGTCTGATCTTTGAAGCTAAGTAGAGTTGGTCTTGATTCGTTTTTTGGACCGACAATAGTCCACTGATCTGAGGGTTGGTGGTTCGAATCTTGCTCTCGATGTAAACATTATGGAGTTGTCAGATTCACACCCACAGGTTGGCTGTGAGATTCCAGCTGCCACAGATGAATGCCGTCATTGTGTCCTTGAGCAAGACACTTAACCCATCTCGCCCCTAGTGTCTGCGTACACTGGTGTGTGAATGTGTGTGTGAATGGGTGGATGAGTGGTTCCTTGATGCTTTGAGCCTTGAAGGTGGAACAGTACTATATTCATATTTTACCATCACATCTCCAGCCAATGTGTTCTAATGCAACAAACACCAAAAATGAAAAAAAAAAAAAAAAAAAAATTGGAAGAAGCATTTGAAATTTCACCAGATTATCACCAGTTCTTGCCATGGTTGCTACGCGACACAGTTTTAATTTGTATTCATTTGTGGAGAGTGCCATAGTTTCCAGCTGGTGTGGTTATTCATTCATGCCAGGTGCGGTGGAGGCCCAGTGCATTGTGGGAGGAAGTAACTTGGTAAAACAAATAGGTTTTCTGTCACATGTCATGCACTTCATTTGGTTACTGGTTTGAGAGCCATAGTGTGAAGGGGCCTGTGTTTCAAACCATTCAGTTATTCTGAAGTGTCAATCCAGTCCTACTGAAACCAATCTGAACCTTGCTGTGCTCAATGTCAGATTTTTATGTAACAAGTCATTTTTACCCAACTTGGCCAGTTTTTTTTTTTTTTTTAGGCCATTTTGATATTGAATTCCCTCATATTATGTATATACTGTACAGTGCATTGTTCCAGATCATTTGAAATATATAAAGAAGACCCTACTACAGCCAGGTCTGTCACAATAATACTGTAACAATACTGTATAGACTTATAGTCAGTGGTGGATGGTAACAAAGTAGAATTAAAGTACTGTACATAAGTAAACTAAAAATTCTACTCAAGTACATTTAACAGTAGATACTCTTTACTTTACCTTCACCACATTTGAGAGCAGTTATCTGTACTTTCTCCTACACTATATTTTTTAACTGGACTGAAAAGTAAAAAGTACTTTTCATAAGATTTAAGGCTTTATTTTTACCATATCCATGGTAACATCCTGACTAAAGTTTTCGACGTCAAGCTTTGTCTTTGAGCCAACAAAAATAAATACACAAAATTCATAAGAAAATTTAATTGATTCCTATTGTTTTTTCTGTGACCAAAATATGTATAATTTTAAATTAATATCACTACCTTTACACTTAAACAAATGAACAACACTTGTGTAAAATATTTGATGCTTTTTACTCTTAAAGCACATTTTTAAACGGGTACTTAAATAGTTTTACTTAAATAGATTTTTTCATTTGAATCTTTTACTTGTACTTGAGCAACTTTTTACCTCTGTAGCTTTACTTTTTTTTTTTTTTTTTTACTTTTTCTTCTCTATTATAAGATGTGGATGGTTGTATAAATAACTTCTATGACTCATTATAGATACTAACTGACTAATTGTAATTCTGCTATTTATTTATTGCAGCTCATGTTTTGCAAATTTTTATTATTTTGGGGGGATAAACTCGCTTTGGGGATTTTGTGTTAGTGGCATATTTTAGTTTCAATATTCTCGTTACCGGCCCTGTGGAAAAATATCAACGACTGAGTGCCAGACCCAGTACAGTGCCCACTTCAGATGGGTTGACGTAGGGCTGTGGCTAAAATACAAACCTAATTTTGCGCACATGGCTTAATATATTGTACAAATGCATTCCAAACTTTAAATTTGTATTGTATCTCTGGAATTATTGGTCCTGTCAACACAAAATAAATCCTGGCACTCTGCTCTTTATTTCTGAAGTCCACCTGTTTTTTCAATATGATGGAAGAAGATTGAATCAAAAATGGAAATCGCTCAATATGGGGGGAAAAAAAAAACCTGAAAATCAATAGATTTTTTTCCCCCATACCGCTCAGCTTTAGATTGGCATTCAAACTGCATTATAGAGTTCATAACCTCATGTACTTGTCTGTTGGCTGGTGTAACAACACAACATTGGCCTACACCAGTTTAAACCATTTTCTAGAGCACATGTTTATGATTGCCGAGTTGTGTCTAAACAGAGGAACGTGCAGTAGGCAGATGGTCCTAAAAGCATTTGGTGTGTGTTCTGTTAGTATTTGTATTCTAGCCTCAAACCAATGAGCAGTCAAATGAACAGGTATCGATATTTTGCCATTTGACTTTACACAGTAACATTTATAGAGCGCCATTCAGAGATCAGCTCACATGGTGCTTTACAGATTAAGAATATTTTAATAAAAAAAGATAAAATGCAGAAACAATATAAAATACAATACAGTCAGAAAAAACGCCAACATTTACAAAAAATATAATTAATAAAAACACAAAAGGTTAGAGGCAAGAGTGCTACTTAGAGATAGTTAGAGATTGTGCAGAATTGTCCTTTTGGTGCTCCTCAGTGCAGCAACCAGTCTCAAATACAAAGCTGGAAAAACCTGAGGCACTCAAAAAGTACAAAATTATTAAAAGCCTTTATTACCACATGACAGATTAAGTTAAAAGTGATTTTAAGGGGCAGTGTATTCTATAATTTAGCTGGAACATATTCTAATGTTCAGTCGCCCTTTGTTTTGAACCTAGT